>JAABOM020000084.1:4459802-4473257 GCA_011800125.2 Solanum clarkiae | reverse complement strand
TGGGAAAAAGAAGTGAAAGTGATGACTAGGAGGATGGCGTGTAATTGAAGCTGGCATTTCTTGACACGTGTGAGTTGAGAAATGGTGTGTGGGAAATTTGTTGAAAACAAGACTCCTCCATAGCATGCGGAGTAAAATTATCATTTTATTTATTCTTTTTGAATTTAAAAAATGAGAAGATTGATAATAATATTATATATTGTATTGAAACGATATAGATAAAATAGATGAAAAAGTATTATTAAAACTTAAAGATAAGTTTTATAAAGTGATAGATATATAAAAAATAAGAATTGATCAGTGAAGAATTCAAGTTCAAAAGATGTCAGTGGAAGAAAATAAGGATATTAAGATGGATGTGTGGATATAATAATAGCAATATAAATAAGAATGAGGATGTTTGAAACAAAGTAGGAATGACCTTTGTGGCAGACAAACCGAAGGAACAAAGATTGAAATGTTTTGGACATATGAAGAGGAGACGTGTGATTGACCAGGTTGGTTATATATATGAGCTGAAAAGAGATGGAGGTAAATTAAAGAAATAGCGAGAAAAGGTGATTAGCTAGGATATGACACATTTTCAACTTATCGAGGGTATGAGCTTAGATAGAATAACATAAAAATTGCAGATAAGAATAGAAGATTAGTAGGTATTTGAGAGTTGTCTTATTAATACCCTATTTATGTCTTTAGGTATCTAATTTATTGTAATTAGTTAGCCACACTCTTTTGTTGTTTATAATTCCTTGCATACATGCATGTCACGTTCTTTTAATTACTGTTTTTATTTCCTGAATTCGAGAATGATAAGATCGCATAGACTCCATCCTAGATTGCTATTGTTCTCGTATAGTTACTATATATTTTTTTCAATGTCATTTTTTATTATCGATTTGATATGTTATACTTAAGTCGAGAATCTCTCGAAAGTCTCCCAACCTGTATAAGATATTGATAAAATTTGCATATACTTTTCATCTCCTTAAATCTTTACTTGTGCAACTGAATATGTAATAATCATGTAAAAGGTAAAAAACAAAAAGTATTAATAGTACTATGGTTTAGATAAATTTTTATTTTCCTCCATTTAATTTTCTAAGATATTTTTCTTCATCAATATATTATTCTTTCTTTGGAGATCAAAAAAGATTGCTTCAATTTTTAAGGGTTAGTGGTATTTATTTTTTGTTAAGGCCTTAAGTGTAGCATTAAAAGATTCTTTTAAGTACGAATTTATATAGATTTAAGTGAGAATAAGAATAGAAAACCTTTTTTGAGAATTATCCAAATTCTAGAATAGTCAATTTTCGATGGCCCTCTTTTATTTTTTTTCATGACTTTTTCCTTTTCTTTCATTATATTCAAACACTCACATAGAATGTATTAAAAAATATATATTATATATTATTAATATTTTATTGATATATATTTTTTATTTATGTATAGCTAATGCATATACTAATTATATACTTTATTTAGTATTGTAATATGAATAATTAATATATGAGAAATTATAATTTTAGCAGCGTAGGAGATTCTAATGTATGTATTAGCATGTGTAAAGATACAACTATTCCTTAAAATATTTTTCAGATTTTTTTTCATTGTATTTTGGAGGGTGTTTTTTTTCAATATATTTTTTTAAGAAGTATGTTATGTATGTTAATTTTAACACACCAAATAATGTTAACAATAACTACAATATACCCAGTGGAATTGTACGCAGACCTTACCACTAGCTCATAGAGATAGAGAGGTTGTTTACGGAAAACTCTCGTCTCAAAGATAACAAACCCTAAAAATAGAAGATACTAGATATACGACGGACAATAAAAAGTATAAGACGAATAATAAAAGTGGAAAGCAAATGATAATATATATAAATACAATAAAAGTACCAGATATAAGACGGCCAATAACATCACAAAATATAAAGTCGCGATAAATCTTACTTACCTACTATAACACAAAGTCATACATCAACCTACCCTTACTAGCCTATTAACCTTGTAACCTAATACGCAACTTCTACTCCTTTTTATCTAAGGTCATATCCTTGGTGAGATGAAATTTCGCCATATCCCTCTAATCACCTCCCCCAATACTTTTTCAGTTTACCTCTACCCGTCCTCGTAACCTCTAAATCTAACCTCTCACACTTCTTAACAGGAGCGTCGACACTTCTTCGCTGCATATACCCAAACCATCGCAGTCTCGCTTCTCTCATCTTGGCTGCCACAGAAGTCACCCCCAACTTCTCTCGGATGGTCTCATTCCTAATCTTATCACTTCTGATACGACCACACATCGATCTCAACATCCTCAACTCTGTAACTTGCACCTTCTGGATATGTGAGTTTTTGATCGGCCAACACTTCACCCCATATAGCAACGACGATCTAAACACCATTCTGTAGAACTTACCTATAATTTTAGGTGGTATCTTCTTATCACGAGAATATTACATAGGCAAGCCTCCACTTCATCTATGCTACTCCAATACAACGTGTGACATCATAATTGATATCACGACTACCTTGGATAATGGACCCAAGATATTTAAAGTTTTCTATCTTGAAAATAGATTGAGCGGTAAGCTGTACTTCAATGTCTATTTCATCCCTCACAACACACCAAATAATATTGATGAGAAATAATCTTAGCATCAACTATTGTAAACACAACTAATACCGATATTAATATATTTTATTCAGTATTATTTATATACACTCTGTCAAATGACAACCCTCATATTTAAAGTTAAAAGAGTTCTCCTATTGAATTTATCCATGCATTAATTCACCCACGTATACATGAGTTTATCAAATAGTGTAGAGGGTGTGTTTAATTAAGAACAATATGCATGATAACATAATGAGTGTTTTTCATATTTGATCAATTAATAACGCAAATTCAATATTTTATCTTTATTTTGCTCCTTTATTATGTTGTTTGAGATTTCTACAAACTTAGTAAAAACACAATGTATTAAAATAAATTCTATTTATATAATTTGAGTTGAAAATAATGAGTGTGCCTACTTTTTTGTAATATATATACACCTAGCTTTAATCCCTTGCAACCTTGTTAGCTTAGTGTGGAAGTTTTGTTTTTATTTTTTTACTTTATTTTATTTTATATTTATATAAAAGTAGGCAAAAAGTTTGAAAGCAACTGCACATAGATTTAATCAATGTTAATTAATTGATTGATTTCATAGGCTAATTAGCCATATTTAACTTTTTGCAATTAGGGTAGTTTGGTTTAAAAGTAACTTGTCCTTAAACTAGTGATTCTGATGTTAGTTGTGTGGTGATTGATACAAATAAATCATTATGCTATAATTTAATAATATAGAGATTTTTTTTTTAATAACTCTAGATACAGGGATTCGTGCAATCACAAACTCAATATGTATTATTTTTTATTTCAATTAATGTGATATAAATATAATTCAGAGAGTTAATTAAATATTAATATAACGTTCTTTTTAGATATTTTAAATTGTTAATTATTGAGATTTATAGTATTTTTTATGTATATATTTACTTTCCTTTTCTTTTCCTTTCCTTTTTGTTATATCTATTTTATTCTGCTTATAAGTTTTTGAGACGAGAGTTTTCAGGAAACAACCTCTCTACTTCTATGAGGTAGTGGTAAGGTCGGCGTATATTCTACCCTCCCCAGACCTCACTTGTGGGATCCCACTAGGTATGTTATTGTTTGTTATTGTAACTTATATTACTTTTACGTCATTTTCAAATAATATGCGTTACTCTCTGTCTCGTACTAACTTAATTTATAATATTTTATATAGTTTGTAAATATATTTAAAGAATAAAAAATAAAACAAACAAATTAAAACATAACAACCACAAAAAAATTTTGCATGTTCACTTGCTAGGTTCTTGAGCAGCCTAGGTGAATTAATTTTTTATTATAAAATAATATTTATGTTTGAATATAATATTATTTTAAAAAGCAAGTTAACAAGCTAGTTATTTTACAAATTTGAATAGTAATTTTTAAAAATGGTTAATTATTAGTATATATTTTTTTAATCTATATATAGTAATACCTTTTCAAATTCTAAAGAAAGGTAACAAGAAAAATTTAAAATAAATAAAAAATAATAGCTATTAAGGTTTGAACCCATGATCCCAAGCACAGAAATTTTAGCTTTACACCAAGCTAGAAGCTACTGAGATGAACAAATGTGAAACAAAATGACAAAAATCTCCCTGAGAATTAAGAGAATGATCTTTAAGCAGCCATGTTGATATCAAGTTGCCCGACCCACTCTTCTATAATAGTAAAATATATAGAGCTTATAAGCAAGACTTCACTCTTCCTCAATATATCAATATGGGATGTGATGCACTGGTGGAGTGCTTCACCCTTAATCAGAGGTCTCGAGTTCGAGCCCTGAGAATAGAAAAAATTCTGTTGGGAGCGCCACCCCCAATTGAGTTCCCGCAGTGCACGATCTGGATTTAGTCTGAGTCTTCACTCACAAAGTAAACTAGAATTGGATTTGATTGAGATTGGTAAGTCAACACATCTAGAAAACATGTGATATTCCAACAACATGGTATGAAGACAATGTCCCGTGCGTAGTTTTACTAAAAAAAGAATTATATTAAAGAAGACAAAACAAATCACAATCACGAAAATAAATTTCACTCATGATCTTAAAAAAAAATGAAATAAATATTTCACAATTTGCACAAATAAGAATTTGTTGATTTGTTCTCCAAGGCATTAACTACCAATCATAATATTTAAAAGACTACTGTCACGCCTCGGGCGGATACCCTTGGCTTGACCGGCACGTAGAGACTATTACTGATCTCCAAACGAACTACTTGGCTTGATCACACATTCATTCAATCAACAATGGTAGACATCAACAATTAAAAAAAAAAAACTCAATAGGAATATGACAATCAGATCTCTATACAAAAGATCATAGGCCAACCAATCATGCTAATCCAATCACAAGACTACTAAAAAAGAAACCAACCAAAAACACTATCCAATCAATAGATCAAAAATCTAGTTTATGAAGTCTCTAGCCATCTGTCTAAATGATGTCAATGACAGGTTCATAACTATCTCAAATAAAATAAAAATGCTAAACTCAAAAGCAAGAAAGATAAGTGGGGAATACTCCGAATGTAGGGGAGGACTCACCAATCAGTTTAATGCAAAACGATCCCCAACAAAGCGTATGCTGATGATCTCTAGTACCTGTCTCTGCATCATACAACAATGCAGACCCAAATGGACATCAGTACGTGAAATGTACGAGTATTAAAATGGTAGAATGAAACAAACATCAAAGGTAGAATAACATCAACTCAAATACTCAAGTCAAGAAGTAAGAAACTCAATCAGGATGTCAAAAGTCTAAAGTAAGAATACAGTTTAGACAGAAACTAATCATATCCAATCCAATCAGAGTACTATCAAGATCTAGATAGGAGTTTCTCTTATCCGATAACGACCACTTATGAGCTAGTGATCATGCAACAAACTGACTTGTTGCTAATCCATTCAACACCTTACCAGGGTAAAGAGCGAACCAACCAATCATGGATCCTTCAATCAAATCAAGCCCTATTGTTTCAGGACAATAAAAATAGGGAAACATCTGACTTAATTATTCAATCCTCTCCTACGTTTGACAACATATAGTTATTAAGTTTGAGTTGCACTTATTCTTACTCAACTCAGAATCAATACTCCTTCTAAGATCCAAGACTCATAGCTCGTAAAACAATCAATCCCAATCAATGAGTCTAATAAGGACTCTAATCAATTCATTAATTCTTTTAGTAAAATTTTTTAACAAGGCAGCTAGAAATATGAACTAACATACATGTGTAATTTTGTTTCTTTACTAAAAATTTTTCTCTATAGATTTTCTTTTTCTAATAATATCTTAACAAAACACATTATCTATTAGTACAATATTCAAAAAGAGGCATTTTAAATATACTAAATTATGAATGTCTACTTAATACTCATATAACTTACAAACAAGAAACTTTATTATGACTTCTTTCACATATATATACACACATCAAGTAGGAAATTAAAACATAACTACTTATAGTACAATAATTTGTTATTGCATAGTAACATTTTTCAGAAACAAAATGCAGATTTTAAGATACATTGGACCTAACCTCAGTATGATTCAAAATAAAAAAAATATATAATTAGATAAATCCTCCATTTAAATTAATATCTCTGTAATTATTGCAATAGTAGGTCTTGGTCCACTAAAGTTATATATTAATACTTTTGGTTCATGAAGAGTGCATAAACTTTTTATTATTGCATTTTGGACCACATATATAATGAAAAAAAAACTTTAATATATTTTCTTTTCTCAGAAAGAAAACTAATTCAACTGAAATTGGAGAATCTGTTACTTACCTTTTTCTTGAAAAAAAATCAAAGGACCAAAATAAATTAGTTAGGAATTTATGTTTCCCTTTATGAAGGAAAGGAAAATTGAGAAAAAAGATTGCATGTTTTTCCCAATTCAAATAAAATCAGAGCAATAAATTTCCAAAATTGAGGGGTTATTCATGTAGAAATAAATTTAAGATGTCAATTTTGTAAATTTAACCTTCAAAAAGTGTTAATATTGAATCCATTATATTTTTATAAGTTGTGGAGTATTATTCTTTTTAAGACTCAAATCGCAGACTAAAATTAAGGGTTCGAAAAATTTTCTTCTCTTTAAGTAATGTAAATTAACCAAGGTTAAGTAAGATATTTTAAGTTCATCTATACTATTATTGTAATTTTAAAAGTATTTTACGCATAAGTTTATGATTTTCTTTAAAAGTATTATATTCAGATGAATTTATTATCAATACTCGATATACTATTAAAAAATCATTGTTTTTCAATAGAAAATGTGTTGTGCCTATTTTTCACAGATATTTTAGTTGATCGGTGAGGAAAACATAGCAATGTTTTCATGTTGAAAAATTTGAATATTTTTCACTATTTTAGTAAAAAATTATTTTTTAGTATACATAGTAAAATATAGAAAAAATTAAGTTTGTATCCCTTTAAATCAAACTATTTACATTCATATATCCCTTTACATTTTGTACTCTCAATACTATTAAAATTTTGCCCCCCCCTAATATTAAAATCTCTAGGGACGAGGTAAAACCTCCGACTATTGATTTCATGAAATTGCCTATGTTAATTAATCTATATACATAACTTATATACTGATTTTATACATATGTATATAATGTAAAAATTACATATATATTATGGATTTATGGATATATTGGTAAAGTTAAAAGGCTTGTGAGTCATTGAAAGGAAAAAAAGAAAAAAGTCTTCTCAAATTTGTGATGCTTTACAGTTGGTCATTCTTGTCATTTTGCTAACTGTTGCTCTTAAAAGTTGGTACTAAATGTGAGGACTTTAAAAATTATTGTACTTTTTTTTTTTCTTTTCTTTTGAAAGATGCATCACTTTCACAATGTCAAGCTAGGATTTAATTACAACTTTCAAAAGTATATGAAGTAAGAAAAGAAGTACATAGGATTAAGTAACATGCTCTTGACCGTCAAAGGATATGACGCAATGGATGAGATTGTTCTTTTCTTAATTAAAGATTTTGAATTTGAGCTCTGGATGTGAAAAAATCTTTGATAGAGTGTGCTTCCCTCGAATAAGTCCGACGCAACGTGAATCCAAAATAGTCGATCTCTAATGTAGGCATCGAATATAGGATGGGCAGCTAAAAAAAACATGCTTCTGATTCTTGAATTTTATCGATTTTAGCAGAAAATTTTATCATAGTTTATTAATTTATTCAAAATTTATTATTTGTGCTCGTATATCCACATTTTTGGTAATAATGTTATTTGATTTGGATGAATCAGTTGCGTTTTGGTAATAACTGAGGAATGAAGTGAGGTCATTAAAAGTGCAGGACAGAGGACTTGTAGTATCTGCCAGCACGACTATATAGCGAAAGAAAGTGAGTCTAAATTGACTCCTTTCTTTAAAAAAGAAAAGAAATAAAGAGGTTAAACTCTCGAATGCGACTAAATGTAAGTAGTTATTGGGACTGTTCCGACGTGTCCTTCATGTCTTATTTTGATTGAGATCAAAAGCCTATTTCTAAAGTGAAATCTAGTTCAAGTTGTTAAACAAGTAACGATTCAATGGAAAAAAGACCACTAGTATGGATATGGTTGGAGTCATGATCACTTAAGAAATAAAGTTGTAGAATTCGTAAAACATGAGAACAACCTTTATTTCATTTTGCATGAAACCAATTCGATGCTCCCATCCAATCAAGTATTTATTGCTTTGTTGGTAAGTCTTTTTAAATAAAGATTTCAATTAATAAAAACTGAACAAGTTAGCGGTAAGGTCTACGTACAATCTACCCTCCCCAGACTCCATTCGTGGGATTATATTGGGTATATTGTTGTTGTTGAACAAGTTACTTGAACTTTATCATCAAATATATCATAACCGATCGAATTTACTATTTACTCTTCAAAAACATGGATACATAGACTATACTTAATTGTTAATATTGTCTATACTCTTTTTTTCCCCTTAATAAAAAGAATAACAAAGAGAAGCCAAAACATTATTCCTAATTATAATTTTAATACTAAGGTACCAAAATAAATTCTTCCTAATTATAAGAGGGGCACTTCCTAGATATCATTCATAATTTATCTAACATATATACCCCATAACCTTTTGTTGTAAGTGTCTATGTTGTTGACTCTGGAGGATCTAATTAAATATTAATATTTAAATGTTTCCTTAAAAAATCATTTTCAAGAATATCAACTAAGATAAATTAGCATGTTATTATAAATTAAACTAAGTGATCTTATAAAAAGTTTATATTGTGCCAATATATGTAATTACTAATGGGTACAAGGAACACGAATGATTGAAAAAGGCTTCAAACCTAATTTTTTAACCACTCATATTTGAGAAAAGAAAAAGAAAGTCATAGAGAAATTTTTTTTATATTAAGTATGACCTAATTATTTGAAACCCTAATCAAATTCCATATGTAATTCGACCAATTCTAATTAAATCATCAACATGGATTGTGGTGCAGCAGTGGAACTATTCCACCTTCGATCAGAGGTTTCGAATTCAACTCTTGAGTATGAAGAATATTCTATTGGGATAAGAATGAGTCGTGCACTGTGCAATGTGAATTTAATTGAGGCTTCAACGTGGATACTGAACACCAGGTGAGAAAAAAAATTCTAATTAACCTATTTTTAACTTTCTATTACTAATTATTGTTTCTTTTGCTTTAATTCTCTTACCATCTTAGTATTATTATCGAGTATATTTTCTTAAATATCATATTTATGCTTTGCTTGAGTTAAGAGTCTATCAAAAATAAATTTGCTACTTATACAAGATAAAAATTAAAATCTATGAATATGTTATTCTTGTCATATTTTACTTGAAATTAACTAAATATGTTAGTTGTTAATTCCACCAACTTTGGAGTAATCAATTCAACAATCCTATAGACATTTTTAATCCATTTTTTTAATCTTCTTTTAGGCTGACCTCAACAATTAATTAAATTAAGCCTTCATCATTGAAGATTTAATTTGTTATAATAAGTGGTGACAGTTGAAGACTATGACTTTTAATCTAAGTACTACTAGAATATTTTTTCTCAAAATCTTCTAGATATAATTATTGTCTCTTTAATTTATATCATAGAAAAAAATTAAGGAAGAGAAGTCAAAATTTACTTCAAACTTTATAGACTATGATAATATAGTATTAAAAGAATGATTAGGAAAAATTAGCAAGAAAGGGGTTAATGCGTAAGCTATGAAGTTTAATTTTTATTGGTTGAATATTGCCTGCAAAATTGTTGTGTGCAATAATATATGATTACTTTGTTCTATGGAAATATTAGGTTCTTTTAACAATTATGTAAGAAGGAGATTGTGGAATAATAAATTTACATTAAAAATTTCTTGTATAAATGTCATGATCCAAAATGGGTCGTCCCACACGTAACTTCTTAGATGAGCGAATCAACAATATAAATTTTAACCTTTATTGACAATTCAACTTATGGAATACGATGATAACACGAAAGCTCAAATTTATAAAATAAAAAAATAACAAAAATCATTAAGTCTATAACATCTGAAAGTCATCACATCAAGAACATCAATTTCAAAATATCAAGTCTAAGAGTATCAACACTAAAATAGATAAATGAAGTAGTTTATGTCCGAAAGCTAAAGACATTATCCATGATCGAGAGATTCCAACATGATCTAGGAGGATAACTCACTCTGGAATCTGATATGTCGGATACTAGCTAGAGCTAAGGGCGAGTTGAAGTTGATGGAATACTAGCTGCACTCAACAAAAAAAAAAATAGAAAAAATACAAGTAGGGGTCATAGGGGCAACATGTATTGAGAAGGCATCATCGGCCGACTCAAAAGAGAAATCAATATGCATAAGTAATATCAGGAAATCAACTATACACTTAACTGTGGCAACCAACAAATAACAAATATAAGTGAAAAACACGATCAAACAAGTACATAATCAATCAACAATATCAAAAACACACATGAGGACTCAAACCTCCACGCCATGCTTTTTTTTTCCAGGAAATAGGTTCTTTGAAATTAAATAAATTAAGTCATTTTAATGTGTTTTACTTCAAAATTATCGTGTCATAACCTGACACCCGATCCTAATATATCATGCTGGAATATAGCATCCGATCCCATATTATATCATGCCGGAATGTGGCATTCAATCTCATAATATCGTGCTAGAATGTGACACAAGATCCGAATATATTTAATTCATCACTCTTTATCATTATTTTCTACTTCATTAATAATATTTCATCAAACCTTCTTTATTCAAGGTATCACTTTTATATGTCAAGTTCAAGATTATGAATTTATGGTCTTGAGATTCCAGAGAGTCTTTCTTTATAGAATAAGCCATAACTTATCTCAACTAATGCACCGAAGTCAAGCAAGCTAATTCACTAATGTCTCCTCTTTACTCGGTGCCTCATATAATATGAATCCGAAAAGATAGTAAATAAAAATTCCTTTTGTTTATTGTCATTTTTACGCCTACAGTAAATTGTTTGTCTATCATTTTCGAGAAACAATTAAGGGATAATTTTAAATATACAATAAATTAATTAGTTTAAAATAAATATAATCATTTTATATTTACATTAGAAAATATTCAAAAGTCATAGAAAATATACAATGATTATATAATATAACTTACGAAATATCATAAAAAATATACACTGAATATATGATATAAATTACTTATATATGAGTTATTCACTAATTATACATTATGATATATTTAAAAATTGAATATATCTTAACTATACAAGGACTATACACTAACTATATATTTCTACAAAAAAATTAATAATTTTTTTTATAATTAGTTTGACCGAATGACCCTAATTATCCTTAAATTATTTATCTACTATTTTCGAGAAACAACTAAACATAACACACAAAAATATACATACAAAGCCCATTTTTAAAGTGGGCTCACTAAGTGGACCCAAAGTGGATACCGCTAAAAAAAATATTGGGAACCGCAAAAAGTGGCTAAAGTGTACATATACCTAACTTTTGATGTTGATATTTAAGTTATGTTCTTAATTTATAAATTTTTTCATTTCAATTTATTGCGAAAAGGTCTAGACGTGATGTTTGAAATTAATTTTGACATAAATACGATTGAAGTTTAGATGTTTTTAGTTCAGAGATATATGTTCTAAATTTTCAGTCAGTTTATTTTTAAACTTCAATCATATGCGGTTGAATTTTAGACGCATATGCTTAAAGTTCAATCATAATTTGAATTGTAAATACATGCGGCTAAACTTTAATTATTTTTAGTTATTTTTACCTCCACATATGATAAAGTTTTAATATTTTTATCCACATTTTATATCAAAATTTTTAAATGTTATCCATATGAAATTCAAATACGACATATCTTAACTTATTTAGAAATGAATGACATGATTTTTTTTTCCAAAAATAATACTCTCAATATTCAAATAAATTCTTTATTGCAAAAAAGTCAGTCTACATTTCATGCTATTTATTTTTTTCCCATGTTCAACATTTGCTTTTTCTAATTTTATCAAAAAAAAAAAAAAAAACTTTTATTACTTAAAAGACATGCAATAAAATTAAATCCTTATCCGATAGCTTATCAACTTTAAAAGAAAGCATATCCCTTGAGTTTTCTTCTTCAAGTAATGTTTCTTTCCTTTTTTTTTTTTTTTAACTTTTTTTTCTTCTTTTTTAGACAAGTGAATATGATATAATTCTGATATTTGACAACACCATATTATATAAAGTATATATAATATAATTTCATATGATCTGATATCTCACAAAAAATGGCAAAAGTGAAAAGTTAGTGAATCTCAATCATGGAAATATTTTTTATAAGAAATGGTATATATATAGTCTAGAGAATTTGAAAAAAGCTTAGTCATTTTCATGTATTTAATCAAACACCTCTCTTTTCTTAATCTTGAAAATTGAACTTTTCAAGCATGGATAAAATACAAGTAAAACATCGATACGGAGGAAAAGTATTTTTTATATATACTTTTATAATAATTCATCTTGAGATGAGAATTTCAATATTGGTAAAACACAAAAGAGATGCTAGGTATAAGTAAGCATGTCTTACCTACTAGTGACACATTTTAAAGCCATGCAGACTTAGGCCCAAAACGTGCAATATCACTAGCGGGCTGAATTGTTACAGATGGTATTAGAGTCGCTTCTGTGTCAGCCTTTTCAATGTGGGCTAGAATTCAATTCAGTTCAGGTGAATCCCGGTCAGGTGGGACAAACCTCAGTGCTGAGTCTAGGCGAATCCCATACGATGGGGCAAACCTCATTGAGGACGCTGAGTCCATAAAGGGGCGCATGCAACAAACCATCTTGAGACGAAAAATCAAACATTGACAAAACACAAGAAAGATGTTGGGTATATAAGTAAACAAACCTTACCTACTAGTGACGCGTTTTAAAGCCATGCAGACCTAGGCCCAAAACGAACAATATCACCAGCGGACCAGACTATTATAACTTTAGGAAAATAAGTGAATTTCTTAAAAAAGTCATTTTCTTAAACAGCTTATTTTCCTAACAAAAAATTCTAATCTACATATCAAACATAAGAAAATTAGAAGTCATTTCCAAATACACCCAATATATTATCATTTGGTTTTTGCAATTGGTCCTATATACAAGTAGTATATTTAGTTCGTGAGAGCATATGAACTTTTATTATTATTGCATGGTGACTTCATAGGGAAAATGACTTTTTAGAATATTTCCTTCTTCAATAAGAAAGTATAGTC
>JAABOM020000084.1:4448171-4459702 GCA_011800125.2 Solanum clarkiae | reverse complement strand
AGAAAGTATAGTCCCCCCCCCCCCCCCTTTTTTTTGGTCAATAAAAAGAAAGTATAGTTCAATTGAAATTATGAGAATCTATTAAAAGATTAGCCACCAAAATGAATCAATCAGAAAATTCGGTTATTTACCTTTATGAGAAAAAAGAAAAACAAAGAAAAGACAAGCATTATTATTCTGATAATTTATAGCAAGTTTGTGTTCGAGTCAAATCTTGAAAATAAAAAAATTCTGATAAAAAAATGTTATTGTACTCTTTTCAATGAGTTTACTAGTGAAGAAATGAATATTATTAGGTCAAACTGAAACCTAAAGTCAACACATAATATTAGAATTGTTCAAATTCATATAACGAAATTGAATATCTATTAATTTTCATCTATTTGGACACAACTCAACACTTCCTCACATACGCTCGAAAAGTGAAAATTGTTTATGATCATATAATGAGATCAAATATTTACTTCTCATCAGATCTGAGACAATTTTCAACACCATCCTGTACATCCTACTGAATCATGAACACCATGGTATAACGATTCAATATTGGATAAATTAAACCAAGTACTAGTATAAATATGACTAGCATCAAATTAAGAAAATGATTGTTGATTAATTTAACTCAATTATCAACACTAACTTTTTAAGATAAAGACTATCCAAAATCACATAACAAGACCACGTATCAATATCTCACGCCAAATACCTAATAATTGATAACTCGTCATATAATTGCTCAAATCAAATTTAAATTAGTGTAACACCTCAAATTTTTTTAAAAGAGGGATGCGATTATACCAGCACTAACGCACCGGATCCCATCAGAACTTCAAAGTTATTTATCTTCTGCAATTATTATTATGTTTGGATTAGTAAATGTTAGGCTGACTCGCCTTGATGAGTTAGGTGAGTGTCTATCACGTCTGAATTTTTGGATCGTGACAATTAGTTGGACCAACATCAAAACACTAAGATGTAAAATTAAAAGGTAAAGAAAAAAGAAGCTTAAATTGGCCAATCTTGTAAGAGACAAATTGGTCATGGGTTCCAACTTGTCATTCTTGTCATTTTGCTAATGTTATTCTTAAAGTTAGTGTGAGAGCTTTTGAAGATTATTGTTCTTTTTTAAAAAAAAAAAAATAGAAAATCTCTTTTTCAAAAAAAGAAGATGCAAATAGCTTTATGTCTTTGACCAAAAAGTATCAAAATAAAAGGAAAATGTTTAAAGATAAATCTGTAAAGCTTTAACGACCATACTCCACTTTATGACATATTTATTAAACTGTGAGACACAAAACAAGGGGAAAGAAAGAAGTTCTTATTTTCTCAAAATAGTGTTTATCGATTTTAAATATAGAGGTCAGACTGCGTACATTCGATCCCCCTTTACCTCACAATTGACGGGAGTTTTTGAGGCATTGGAGTAATGTTGTTGTTGTTGTAGTGTTTATCGATCATCTTCACTCGTGATATTTCACCTAATATATTGTTATTCTTGTTATTTTAGCGTTTATTGATATTTTTGGTCTTTTCTTTTGATAGTAATTTATCATGAAGTTTCACATATATAGGTGATATTTCATGATAGTATGCTAGACATTCAATAATTAAATTCGAAACTTTATTACAACAACTATTTTTTAATTATAGTACGGTCCAAAAAGTCAAAAGAGGCTATTTACGAAAATTTACCTTACATAGCATAGCACATACTAACTACCCTTCTCTTTTGAAAAATAACCATTATCATGGAATTTCAAATTTTAACAGTTAATTTTATACGTAATTGTCATGATTCATGAATTTCACTTGTGGATCGAAATTTAAAACTTCAAAACAATAACTATTTTTCAATACAAGAACTAAATGGTTATTTTTGTGAATTTTACCCAGAGGTTTGAGGTCAGAAAGCCCATTATTAAGCCCACACATACTTATAGTAAGGCCCAAATTGATTTATGTCAATCAAAAAATCAATATCTTGATTTGTCCAAAAGCTTTTGTAACAGCCTAGTCTGTTTGTGATATTGTTCGCTTTGGGCCAAGGTCTATACGACTTTAAAATACGTCACTAGTGATATTGTTCGATTCAGCACGAAGGTTTGGTAATTGTTTCAAACTTTTTTTTGCAGCCCCTCAGCCATTGCACTAACTTTTCTTCTTGTGTTAAGAGGTGTCAATATATATATATATAAAATCAAAATTTGAACTATTTATACAACGTAATTTTTCGACGAAGGGGTATCGCTCGACACCCCTCAGGCAAGTGTAGATCCACCCATGCCGCCTCATCGGGATTTACTTAAACTCAGTTAAACTCTGACCCACACCGACAAAGCTGAAATATGAGTGGCTTTTATACCATCTGTAATGCTCTAGCCTGCTGGTGATATTGTCGGCTTTGGGCCTATGTCCACACGATTTTAAAAATATATCACTAGTAGGTACGACTTGTTTATTTATATACCCAATGAGGGACTTCCATTTAAAGATAGGTTGTTACAGATTCATCTTGCTCGTAGCTAACATAAATCAATCGCTAATTCATTATTAAATAAAATTAGCGATAAATTTAACTATTTAGCTACAAAATCTTTCAGTTGCTAATATCTATTTTTTTTAGTAATTAGATAGCAGTGATCCACAACGTTCATGAATAAATTCCTTTTTAAGGAATGGTATATAGAAAATAATATAAGTTAGTTGAATTTTTTACATCGAATTTGCTTGAATTAAACTTGAACGACTCTTAATATAGTTTTTTTTTTCTTTTTTTGGAAAAATTGTGGATTTCTTTTAAGAAGTTAGTTGAGTATTTTATTGAATTTGATTGTAATTAACCAATGTCATAGATTTATGGTTGCTTGTAAGTTGAAGATGAAAATCACTTATTATTTTTTTATATAAATTTTTAATCAATGACATTTAGTTTAACTCTACAAGTAATTTAAGTTTCTTAACCATATAAACTTTGTTTATTTGAGTTATCTTAGCACAAAGGTTTTGGGGTTTGTTTGGTTTACTGCTTGCCTCTATCTTGTTCTTTTCATTAATTTTTACTTCTTAAAAAAATTATCATTTTTCGTATAATCTCTATATGTTTTTTCCTGCATTATTAAAAGAGAAAATAATAAAAATAAAAATATCTTCTACTATTTATTTTATCACTACAACTTTATAATTTATAGTACTTTTTTTTTTGTCATTTGATGTTCAACACCTGCATTAGAATTCAATTAATTTAAACTCATGTTTCGTAGGATCATTCTACTAAGGGATTTTTCATATTTTTGATCTCAAAATCGAAATCTCTGATTAAAAGATAAACAACTTCATCTGTTATATTACAACATCTGATAATGCTATTTATAATCCAACTATACATAACATACTTAACCCTAATATATTCTATTTTTGTAAATATTTTTCCTTAATGTGCATAAAGTATATAATATTTCTTGAAATGGATATATATTTATTATGGATCGGTGTGATCAAATAGAGAAATCTAATTTGGACACTTGCAAAAATACAGTAAATAAGAATTTTTCTTTTCAAAAAACCTAATTCAATAGAGAATTATATTTTATTAATGAATAACTCTAGTAGTTTTTGAAATTAATTATTTAACACCTCCATGAAAAAGAATGTAATAAACATGATATATATAAAAACAAAGAATACAACCAATGTCTTTTTTCTGTATCTATACTTTTTTATATACACACAAAGTCATTAAAAAAAAGAAAGAAAAAAATTACAATAATAAGTAACACATATAACCCAAAAAAAAAATTTAAAAAAACTCATAATCTTTTTTTTTTTAGTGAATAAAAAGCTTGAAAGTTGCCACCACTTTCTTAAATGTATTAGCTAAATTTGTTCCAGAATTTTGTGAGACAATTCCATCATTGCCAGCCAAAACTCTATATTTATCTTTTCTTGTAAAATTTGTACATTCAAATCCTAATGTTGCAGCCAAAATTCTTTGGACATAATTTGCAACATCATGTGGACTTTTCCCTGATGAACATGTGGCTTCTACTGGTAGTTGATTCAAGAATGTTACCTGTTCAAAAGGAAAAAAATAGATCTGAAATGAACGCGATGACACTTACCAAAATACCAAAAAATTTTATGACTAATAAAGAAAGAAATATTTTGTTTTAATATGAATAAGAAGATATAATCATATCTTCTTATGGTTGAAAGATGTTGAATAGTTACTACCTTAAAAAAAATATGAATTTTTGATTGACACTTAATATCGAATATTTTACTACAACAATAACATACCCAGTGAAATTTCACAAGTGAAGTCTGGAGAGAGTAGAATGTACGTAGACCTTACCTCTACAGTTCCCGGAAAACCTCATCTCAATACCCACAAACAACAAAATATCGAATATTTTATGCTAGTGAGAAATTATGGTTAAGAACTTACCTCGTATATTGGCCTGGGGTTCATGAAGAAGAAAATTGGGTCCATTGCTTTCCATCCCCTAGCCGTTGTTGCATGAAAAAACCCTACTCTATAATTCATCGCCACGGGCACGATTCGATCCGTTAACTCAGCGAAAAGCGCGCTGAACCTCAGTAAAAATGGCTCCCTGCACGTCGTCCCCTCCGGGCACACCACCAAATCTCCTTTCTCGAGCTGACGTTTGATTTTCTGCGCGTCCACTTCTCGAATCCTCGTTAGCCTAACGGTAGGGATCGGGGACAGAATCTCCGAAAATCGTGAGATTGAATAAGTTACAGCTGGAATCCTACGTTGAAGTACAGTGGATAGGACTACAGGATCTAGTAGGGTTCGGTGTGTGCAGACGAACAACACGCCCGAGTTAGTTGTTGATGCTGGTGGTGGTGGTTTTCCCTTGACAATGACTTTGCCACCAAATAGTGGGGCCAAATAGGGTACAGTCCATAATGGCAGCATTAAACCTATTACTATACGTATTGTTGCTATTATGATACCAAATGGAATCCATAGAAGAATTAATAGAGCAATTGATGGTGTTGGACGTTTAACAAGACGTCCATCATGGAAAATTACTGGTAAAGGCTTGATAATATGATCATGGTGATCTTGATTTTTGTCGATCGTGATTGGTGAATGTAATTGTTCCTGTTTCAATTGAAATTTGTTTTAAAAAAAATAATAATATTGATTTATAAATAAACGAATAAAAACGATAAAATCAAACTGTTAAAATAAATACGTCAATCAGCAAACTGTCTGCTTAAGACATATTGACCATAAAGTACCTGTTTAAGGCATGTCAACCGTGAAGATTGACATGCCCGATTAAAGCATGTCGACCGTGAGATGCCTTGAGGTTTATATATGTATGTAAAAAGATAATAGATAGATATGATCTATCGATGGATCATTCTACTACAATTGTGAGATGATATGTCATTAAATAGCTAATTACATGTATATAAATTTGACAATTGTATGGACTATACATAATTCACGTTTGCCACAAAAACTTTATGTCAAGAAATGTAATTAATGTCAATGTTTTGTAACGAAGAAGATATTTTTATATCTAGGTCTTTCTAGTATCTTCTTAAATACTATTAGATTTTTCATTCTCACTACTAAACTAAATAATAAAGTTTAAGTTATATATACTGATAATATTATAAAAAACTTTAATTCTCGAACATATATCAAAAAAATTAGATATATTGATATGTAAAAAGAATATCTAGTAATTCCTTTTTTGTAATTATAGATAAGAATTTCATCCAATAATTCTTTCATTTTCAGTTATGATATATATAGTTCGAATTCAAACAAACAATATCGATTAAAATTTCATCAAATAACTCTTTCATTTTCAGTTATCATATGTATAGTTCGAATTCAAAATTATGGATAAAAGTTAATATCATATGTATAATACGAATTCAAACGAACGATAAAAATTAGTATCATATGTATAGTTTAAATTCAAAAATGAACGATAAAAGTCAAACAAAAAAGATTTAAGTTATATATACTGATATCATACCTTGCATAGTGAAAGGAATGAAGCACCCTTTTGAGGCCTTCCAAGGCCTAAGCTAGGTTGTGTTTCACCATCAAACAAAGCACTAACTTTTTTCGAAATCGAGTCGAAATCATCCTTGATAAATCCAGTAGCGAAGCCAGAATCATTCACAACAAGTTCACCTCCAATAACATCATCAGCTCTCAAATGTTCCTTCACAAATCTCTCCACCATAATTCTCGGAATTTTTGTCACAACAATTCTCTTATCATATGAACTAAAAATCCTCCAAGAATTCATATCAATATCATCGAAATAAAACTTAGGTAAAACAGCTCTAGCCACAGCTTCAATTTCAGAAATTTTTACACCAATAGTAGCCACAAATATCATCAATTTTAATCCTTTATCCTTTTGGCCACAAATTTCAAGAAATTTAATTAATGGCCATAACATAAGTAAAATTGCAAATCTTATAAGACCACTTGCTTCAAATGCCACTAACATAAAATAACTAAAGGGGTCTTGATCTTTTAAGAGAGTCCCTTCAAGCTCACAAACAATTGATGAATCCATTTGAAAAACTTTTTTTTTTTTGGACAAAAAAATTAATGTTGTGTTAGATAATTGAAATCAAGAATTGGGTTTTAAGGAGTATGAGAATTGTAAGATGAAAGTAGATTTGACTTTGCTCTAATGAAAGAATGGAATTTGTTTAGCTAATTTACAACTACCATGTTTATATGCAAAGGGGTACATATATATAAGACCCTATTTGTGTGCATAGATATATCTACATGAAATAATAAAAAACTCAATAATAAATGCTCAAGAATATTTGACATGTCAACATGAAAAACTTGGTTACTTAACTCAACCAACTAAATTTTGTCTTTTTTTGTAAAAAGATAAAAATAAAAATTTATTTTTGAAAAATATTATTGTGGAATTTCACTAGGTATATTGTTACTGTTGTTTATTGAATCGAGTCTATTTATAAGAGGTGTTGATTAGCCTATAAGCTATCAATATTCCACTTAAACTCTACTCGATTATATTATCAGTATATATAAGTTAAATTTATTTTTTGTATAATTTAAAATAGAGTTCATCTCATCTTTTGTCTAGAAGCTTCATCTATGTGCCAAGTCCTCATAAAGATTATCTTTTTGTTCACTAGAATTTATTTATCTTTTCTTTTTTTATGGTAAGTATTTGATGGATTTTATCTTTAGGAGTGGGTGATTAGAATTGCATTACGTGTATAAACTCTAGGAAACAATCAGTTTGTAGAGTTCTATTTGTTACTAACTATTTTTAAAATTAAGAAGATGAAGAATCTAGAACTTGAAGATATTTGGAAATATCCTAGATAGGAAATAATTTCCTTTTAATGAGGTTTTATACGGTAATGGAGTCAGAATTTTCATTAATAAAATTTAAAATATGATGTAAATATATAAACTAATCAGAGGAGATTCGATATTTACTATATATATATATTCAAAATATATATATAAATAATATAATTTTGTTCGAAGTGGATTTGAATGAACCTTAATCACAAACTGTGCTCCATCCCTAGTAATACATCGATTTCTTTATATATACATATAATAGCAGAGCCACATAGGTATTAGGGAGTTCATCTGAGCCCCATTCGACAAAAAATTTTACTATTTCTATATGATAAAAATAATTTTTTTATGTATATATAATAGATGTCGAACCTCCTTTGATTAGTTCGTGTCTTCTTTTTAAAATTTTGAACCTCCTTACAAAAAATCTTCCTGGCTCTACCTCCGTATACATATATACATGTTAAATTTCCTTACTTTTTGCATGTGCTTACTCTATTATATCTTAGATTTTTTTAGTAAATGTTAGACCCTTGGTAACCTGAAAATTCTTAGCAAAGACTTCTACAAAACGTTCTATTTTTCCATAGAAATATATTCGTTTAAGAAGAGCTATAAAAGATATTGATATTACCTTATGCTGTTCGATACAGTTTCAAATTAATCGAACTAATAAATTTAAAAAAGAAAAAAGAAAAAGCAAAGTACTCTAACGTTTCTCAATCGACATACATGCATCCATATGTTTTTTTTTTCCCTTTTAATTAATTCCCCAGACTGTCAAAAAAATGTAAACCAAAATTTAAGAACTCAGAGTAGTCTTTGTTGACTTATTCATAGGAATTAATTCAAGAATTTGACACGGTTGATTACTAGTTAGGTTACTTAAAAAAAAAAAAAAAAGAAGATTGATTACTTGTGAGGTTTACCAAACTTTTAATTTGAGTTATAGTAAAATAATCTATAAATTTTTTAATAATTTATTTACACCTATAAAGTGTATGTACATATTCAGTCTACCAAGAAATGTTCCCTGCAAATTATGACTAATTGTATGGATTTCATCAATAATATTTAATTATGAATACCTTATAAATCTTCATTAATCATATTTTTTAAATTAAATTTATGGGGTGTCTATATTATATAATAATTATGCGTGATTAGTTGAGCACATTTTATTAATTTCTTTTTTACTTCGTTACTAATGGCTAAAATTTTGTCCCCAATAACATAGGATTTAACTATATATGAATTCTTGTTGATCTAGTTAAGCTCATCTCATATTAATATTATAAGAAATAATAGCAAAAAGAAAATTATTAAAAACTTTAAGTTCTCATTGGTGTTTTAAAATATTTTAAATTATAAGAATTCATCATAAATTGAGTTGCAGTTTTACGTTGACTGTCACGCAAAATTAAATTTTTATTAGAGTTTTGTGAAAAGTATTTAATATTACCCGAACAACCCACTTATATTTAATTAGTTACAATTACTAATTAAAAAAGAACAAATTAGCATAAAATAAATCAATATAAAAGCCTAAAAATCCCATATATAATGTTGGGGGAATTTAATTAAACCATAATCTTGTGGACTAATAATTTTACCAAAAATATGTCCTTAACCTAATTAACATTTTTTTGACACACTTAAATAAGGCTAATTAGGGACATGACACATACGAACACTCCAAACTAACTATTTTCTTCTTAATTAAATTTTAAAAAAAATGGTAGTATTATTTTACTTTTCACTTTCAAAGTTTTTTTTTTTTTTTTAAGATTTGGCTATTTATACAATTTCTTCAAGAGTTTTATAGTTAAGATTTATTAATTTCCTCATGACCAATTTCCTCAACTTATTAATTAGTCATGGTTAAATATTTATTGGTTTAATGTAAGTAGTCGGTGTGGATAATTATTTATCATTATATTATATCCTTCATTTCATTTGAATTTTTTTCATCATATTATATTTAAAAAAAATTATAATTTATAATATCTTTTATGTATTTTTTTTGAGACGGAAAAAGTATTAATTAAAATTAAATAATGGAATCGCGTGAAAACTATCGACCGCTTAATTAATATAGTTGACTGGCTTTGTCCATTTATGGAAGTTTTGAATTTGTTAAATTCTACCCTTTTATTCAAGTAAAATAAAAGATTACTTACAAGTTTAGTATAATAAAATGACCCTTTCTTGAATGCATTATCTACCTACAAATTAGTTGGTAAGAAAAAGGTAAAAAAGTGTACCATCATAATGTTTTAAATTTGAGCATTGGAATATATTAATTTTAGACTATTCGGTGCAAATTTGAATTAATTAATTTTAAAAAATATTGAATATCATAAAAAATAATAATTATTAAAAAAAATAATGTTCCTTTTAAGTCTTCTATTAGCTAGCTAATGCTATTATGATGTTGTATGATACGTTTGCACTGACGTGAGTTGTTTTTTAGGTGCTTAAAATGCACCTTAAAGTTTTAATTAAATATTTTAAATATTATATTGTTATTTTTAAATTTTTTGTATAGTTAAAATCTTGAATCAACTATCGATTATATCGATAATGCTTATAACTATTTTCCTTCTTGCTTCGAAGTTTTAGATCATAAAAAATTATGGTTCAAGTTTTAAATCATAAAAAATTATGATGAAGTGCTAAATAGTATTCTTACCTTCAGTTCAACTGAATTTAGTAATTTTGATTTAAATTTGAATTTACAGTAAAAAGTTTATTGAATTTATAAAATTATTAATTTAGAAACCAGTAACTTCAAAGAACTAAAATTTCAAATTTATAAACTTCTAATTTTGATTTCTTCTCTACTTAAAAGTTTCAAATTCAAACCCTATGATTATAATCGTTTTAGATAAGGAGTGTTTTACCTCTTAAAATCTATCTTTTCCACGTTTATTTAAATTAATCAATTTCAAAGCAGGTATCAAACATCGGATAGACGAGAAGAAGTTGCTCAGATGGTTATATATAGAAATTCCTCGTTTCAATTCTAAGATTGTGAATTAAAATCTCTAATAAAATAAAAAAGTGAAAGCTCTTGAGATAGGATATTTTTTAAAAAAATATCAGACGAAAAATACAATATCAATGCAAGTAAGTTATAAAGTTAGGTTAGAAATTTTTGTTCCATTTTGCGGCGCAATCGAGTATATCTATATACGGCTGTGGTTGCTCAACTGATTTTCATCACTTCTTAAAAATCTTTTTTAACTTAATTAATTCATCATTAAATAAACTTGGGGAAATTTACTTCAAAAAACTTAATAACATCAAAATAACTAACAATACAACCCTTGTCTGATGTGAATTTATCAATCGTTTGATTATATATATATATCATTTCAATTTTATCGGATGTTTCTTAGTAAACATTTTAGAACTCTATTTAGAAAATGAGCAAATTTTATAAGTTCACATAAAGTCTAATTATACTTCATAGCTATAGTTTGGGTAGTTACATTTCATAACTATAGTTGTAGAAGCATTTGTATAATTCCCGCAGCATTTGTATGCATTTATATAATTCGCTATGCAATTTACAGTTTTTGTATAGAGTTTGTATATTTTGCTATACAATTCGTGCACACTGTTTGTATCTTTCGCTGTACAATTTACTATTGTCTGTATATTTCGGTATATAATTTGATTCATGCACAAATTTTGTATAATCGTGCATAACATTCGTGTGAATCATACAAAATTCAAACTATAATTACAACTAGATGTTGTTACGAGTCGTAATTAACTCAAACTATAGCTATATTAGTTAATTAACTAGTATATGTTTGTTTATCCTCGTAATTTTGACTTCGATTTATGTAAGTGGACATTTGTTCAATTGGAGGTTATTTTGGGCCATGGGGCATCGATGTAGATATTATAAGAGCTTGGATTTGGGCTACTCAATAATATGTATAAGATGAAACATATATAATTGGCCTAGCCCCTTGAGATAATAGGCCATCCAAATCATTGTTTATTGGGTTAATTCACAAGTAGCCATTTTTATGGTTGCTTTTTTTTTTGGTTGGGGGGGGGGGGGGGGGGGGGGAAGTCCCCCTAATACTAATTACTAAATTTTTTAATTTTTTTCATGTGAAAAAAGGTTTTTATCGTTAAAGATTGTGATATAGGG
>JAABOM020000084.1:4425950-4440085 GCA_011800125.2 Solanum clarkiae | reverse complement strand
CAAAAAACGTTTAAAAATAAAATTAATCCCCGATAATTAAATTGACACCATGGCGGGTAAAAATTGGGTGTCAACAAAGGCTAATAAACTACAACTCTGGTTCAAGCTTACTTTTTAATCGAACTAAAGTCCAATCAATAAATGTTTTATATTTTTAGAATAATTTTGTGATAGTGTATTATACTTTGGTTATATACATTTTGCTCATTTGGTAAGATTATATAAAAATAAATTGGGACAATTTTGATAGTTTTCATAATTTATGAAATTTTTATGTTTATAAGCAAAAAACATAACTTAAAAATTTAAATTGCATGTCCAAACAAAATTTTAATTTGATTTCAAATAATTTCAAATCATGATTTCATCTTACATGACCAAATCAACCCTTATATATATTGAGCACAGATTAAGCACGCGCAATACACACTCTTTGTCACTAATTTAAATATATTGAATACAAATTAAGCACATGCAATGCACGATCTTTATCACTAATTTAAATATATTAAACACGAATTAAACACGTGCGATGCACGATCTTTATCACTAGTTCGAATAGATCTATATGTTGAAACATTAGCAAATAGTGTGATTTATAAAAAGGTGTTACATAAGTATTTTTGGCTTATTCGCAAAAAGTTATAAATTTAAAAATATTTTACATTAGGAAAATGGACGACCAATAGGATAATTAAAAAGCTATAAGTATTTCACAAATTACGAAGGATATCATAAATGATCAAAACTTTGGTCAAACTAAATATTTTTATAATTTTCAAACTACTTTAACTAAAATATTATCAAAGTAAAGAGATCAAACAATATTTGTAAACTACTTTGACGGATAAATCTAAGCATAGATTTTGCAAATTTCTTTAAAATAAAATCTACATATTTCTAAGTACTAGTCAACATGCAATAAATTTTAATCAATTCGAGATAATCATAATATAAAAACTATTTGACTTTTTAAATGTAAAATAAAATAAAAATATATGGAACAATAAAAAGAAACAAAAACACTAAATAAGTGGGAATTGAAACTTTAATTTGAACAGGTCAATAATATTTTTTAAAAGTTGTTTTAACAAACTTTGTCCATGTTTTTCTCTTAATACTTTGAAGAATTCTATGCTTAAAAAAAAATATTTCAAGATTTAGTTCTTAAGACTTTTTCTCACGTTGATAATTGTCTAAATCACTATAATTAGTGTAAGTGCCAGGTGTCATTAATTTAGGAGTTCATACTTTATACTATTCTAATTTTTTTTCTATTTTTTTTGAAACATCATTTATTTCTCTAGTTGTAATTAAAAAGATACAGGAACAAAATATTGTGATTATTTGGGTTAAAAGAAGAATTTTTTTACAAATTATAAATGCAACGTAATTTTTTACGCGTGTGTGCACGCGCGCGCGCATATATATATATATATATATATACATATACTTTACTTTAAATTCTACATTGTATATGTTAAAACTAATTGATTCCACGTGTAATAATTTTTTTTTTTGTTATTCAAAATGAGTAATTGATGAGATAATTACGAAATTGAAATTATTTGATGTAGGTGATATTTCATAATTAGTGAATTATCCTTGGCATTTGAAATTTATTGTTTTGACTAATGTAGATTTATATTTTTATGAAAGCTTTAGCAGTAAAATTTTCGAATAGAATAATAGTACTTCAAATAATAAATTGTTTTAAAAAGGAAAAATTGTAGTTCTTAGGACTTTTCGAGTGTTAATGAATAATAACAATAACAATATATTTAGTTTAATTTTATAACTAGGGTTTTGAGAGATAAAATGTATGCGATGTTGCCCTTCCTTTGTACTTAATTACTCTATATAATAATAATAATAATAATAATAATAATAATAATAATAATAATAATAATAATAATAATAATAGCACTATATAAGAAGAAAATCATAATATAAAGTGCAACTACGCTATTACTTACTTTCTACCCTAAATTATTGACCTCTATATATTCCTATTAAAGAGTCATGTACGCCCTACTTGAAGCTGTTAATCTTTTTTTTTTCCACATGTCTGCATTGAATTCTATTGATACATATTTTAATACTAATCATTACACGCATCGTGAAAACTCTATGCTTTTTTTTTAGTTCACGAGTAGATGAATGTGAATGATTTACGAGATTGAAAATATGAGTTTCCTTATAGAAAAATTATCAAATATATGCCAACATCGATATAGTTCTTAATAATGTACTTCTTTTAAAATATATTTTTTATCGTATATTTCAGATTTTACTATTCGATTAATCAAAATGAGAATCAAAATAATAAAATAAAATCATAAGATAAAGTTGTAACTCATGAAAACTTAGGTTACACAAACCCTAGCCGTCTCATATTCAAATTGAAATGAAATATAAAAATCTTAAAATGTCAGAAAAATAATTTATTAATTTATTTATGCCTCTGAAAAAATCTCAATTAAAATAATAGTCTTTGTGATAACAATTAAAAAAAAAAATCCAAAATATACTAAATTTAGTCAATCTGGACATATAAAACACAAAGGAACCCAAGTAAGCTGAAAAATAAATTTTAATCTTAACCGTTAAAATTAGATCCAACGGCTGATATGCCACTTAAGACTCGTGCTTATCACTCTCTTTTTCCCCTCACTTAACTTCACTATCAGTGCACTTTGCTCACTCTCTTTCTCTCTCTAAAATTCGAGTTTCTCTCTCTAAACAATGTATCGAACACTCGGCGATCACCGTTTTTGCTTTCGATCTCTTGGATTGTATGAAAATCTGCGCTAATTTGATTGATGTTATGGTTGTTTTTCAGTTTTTAGGTTAAATGTTTGAGTTTTAAGTAATAATTTAGGCAGAAACGATGGGAATTTATGAGTTCGGTGAGGTGATTTGAGCTGAGATTTTAGGGTTTTGGACGGTTTTTTGAGGTGTTTTTGTTGTGATTTTGCTGATTTTTATGTGTATGTGGGATGATTACTGACGGTTATGCGAAGATGATGTCGGAAATCGGAATGCGATCAATGCTAGGCGGAGGTAACGATTTTGGTGAAGAGTTAGGGTTGTTGCTTAGAGAGCGAAGGAGGCAGCAACAAGAGGTGAGTGATCGAGAGAGAGAGCTCAGTATTTACAGAAGTGGTTCAGCTCCGCCGACCGTTGAAGGATCGTTGGATGCTTTCGGAGGTTTAATGACAGGAAGCGGCGGAGGTGGAGTCGGCGGCGGTGGTGGTGGTGACAATGGTAATCATTTTGGTGCACTTACAGAAGAGGAGTTGAGGAATGATCCAGCTTACATTTCGTATTACTACTCGAATGTGAATCTGAACCCAAGGCTTCCGCCACCTCTTTTGTCTAAAGAAGACTGGAGGTTCTCCCAGCGTCTACAGGGTAGTGGTGGAGGTGGGAATGTTGGTAGTGGTGGTAATTCACCAGTACTAGGGGGGATTGGTGATAAGAGGACAGGAAATCGTGGTGAGGGTGATAAGGGAAAGGATGTTGAATCACTTTTTTCAATGCCGATGGGATTTGGAGCAAAAAATGAAGAAAATGGAAGTGAGGCACGGAAGGAGTGGGATGGTGATGGTCTTATTGGATTGCATGGATTAGGTTTAGGAAACCGGCAGAAGAGCATTACTGAGATGATTCAGGTGAAAAAGAAATGGAAAATATTATTTTATGTTTGAAGGTTTTAATACATATTAATGTTGGATCTGTGTTAACTAAAATTGATTCTGTTGGATTGCTTGTTACATTAATACTGAATCTTATTTCCTTTTCAGAAAATGTCATTGCTTCCTGTAATAAAATGTTGCATTTATTTAGGTTTGTGCATCTCTAGCATTGTTGTTTATCGTCACGTGCCATATTTGTGTATGGACGGGTCAATTACTTGTTACATTAATACTGAATCTTATTTTCTTTTCAGAAAATGTCATTGCTTCCTGTTATAAGATGTTGTATTTATTTAGGTCTGTGCATCTCTAGCATTGTTGTTTATCGTTACGTGCCATGTTTGTGTTTGCACGGGTCAATTACATGTTACATTAATACTGAATCTTATTTCCTTTTCAGAAAATGTCATTGCTTCCTGTAATAAGATGTTGTATTTATTTAGGTTTGTGCATCTCTAGCATTGTTGTTTATCGTTACGTGCCATGTTTGTGTATGCATGGATCAATTACTTGTTACATTAATGCTGAATCTTATTTTCTTTTCAGAAAATGTCATTGCTTCCTGTAATAAAATGTTGTATTTATTTAGGTTTCTGCATCTCTAGCATTGTTGTTTATTGTTACTGCCACGTTTGTGCATGCACGGGTCAATTACTTGTTACATTAATACTGAGTCTTATTTCCTTTTCAGAAAATGTCATTGCTTCCTGTAATAAAATGTTGTATTATTTAGGTTTCTGCATCTCTAGCATTGTTGTTTATCGTTACGTGCCATGTTTGTGTTTGCACGGGTCAATCACTAACATTTTTTAACGTTTTGTATCATACTTCTCCGATTTGTCCTTGCAGCGTGTTGAGAGTAACACTTGTTGGCTAGTTATTTTGAGCCTTAGATTATTGTCTTCGCCATATTGATTTACGTGGGGATCAATCTTGTCGATACAAAATGTTAATATTGCTGGAGATCTGTAATCCCACTTTGGTGTTCTTCTTGCTTTTGAGAAAATATATCATCAGTTTCTTATGGCTCTAGGGTTGTGTGGTTTACTTAAGTGCCTGGGGAAAACTTGTTCTTGGGCTTCATAACTCTAACCTGTCCAATATTTTGTTTGCTTAACTGGAAGAGCATGTACGCATTTGTAGAGTTCTATGGACCAGTATCTTTTTCGATTTCCAATATAAGTTGAAAGTCACACATGTTAGTGAGAGTGTCTATCTCTTTTTATCCTGTTTTTTTAAGAAGCAAAAGGCTCATTTCATGATGTCATTTATTATTTCTCATGTTCATTAATATGGAAGTTTGGAGCTGGCAGCCTTTATTTCAAGTCCATGTTGTCGGTGCTGTAGAGCACATCCAGCAAGAATAGAAATCATATTGCATTCTTAAGATGCAATTTCTGACCTTCTAAAGTTGCAAACATGGCACTTGTAGTTTATTGCGAAGGTCGGGCAATAGTAACTGTATTCTTTATTCGCAATTGGTTGATGTTGAGTCAGCTTTGCTTTCATTACATCAATAATACTCACTTAATGAAGTTCTGATCATTTTTTGGAGTTTAATCTTACTGGCTATGGATTTCTGATTCTGCTATAAAATGTAGGACCATATGAACCAAACAACATTGAGGCGTCCATCACGTTCTGTTTCCCGTGCATATGATGATATTGTTGATTCTTCGGAGTCCCAATTTGTGCATCTCCATCAAAATATGGCATCTTTGGACGCATTACATTCTCGTGAAAAGATTCAAGGCATGTCTACTCTCCAGAATGTTGGCTCATCAGGTTCTCAGTCTTATGGTTCGGCCATGGTTACATCACTGTCAGGAAGTACCACCCCTGATCCTCAGCATGTGGCTAGCGCTCCTAGTCCACGTATTCCTTCTGCTGGAGGAGGGAGGAGGGCATCGCTAGAGGATGTTTCATCTCATATGGGTGAACATGCTGATTTGGCTGCTGCATTATCTGGCATGAGTTTATCAGGCAACAATATGGGAGATGAAGGGAAGCATCAAAAGTATCAAATTCATAATGAGATTGATGATCATCAGAACCTCTTCCGATTGCAGAATGGTCAGAATCCTATGAAGCAACATCCATATGCAAAAAAGTCTGAATCTGCTCAGTTTCATAAGTCTGCAGGTTCCTCTGCTCAATACTTGATAGGATCGTCGATGCCAACTCTCAACGGTGGAGAAAGTTCTCCGTCTCAGTATCCAACTGTTGATAGTCCTAATTCAACATTTTCTGCCTATGCTTTAGGAGGTTATGGTATGAATCCTTCATCACCGTCCATGTATGAAAACCAGCTTGGGGCTGGTAACTTGCCCTCCATACTGGGAAATATAGCATCTCCTGTGGGTGCAAGTGGAATTGATGCTCGTGTAACAGGAGGCGGATTGAGTTTGGGTCCTAATTTAATGGCTGCAGCAGCAGAACTACAGAGCCTTAATAGACTTGGTAATCATACCTTGGGGAGCTCTCTGCAAATGTCTCAGATGGATCCGTTGTACCTACAGTACTTGAGGTCACCCGAGTATCTTGCTGCTCAGCAAGCAGCTCTCAATGACCCAACAGTTAATAGGGAATCTTTAGGGGCTTCATACATGGAATTGCTTGAGCTTCAGAAAGCTTATCTGGAGACGTTGATTGCATCTCAAAAATCCCAATATGGTCTTCCTTATCTTGGCAAATCTGGTGGCTTAAATCATGGTTACTATGGGAACCCAGCACTTGGCCTTAATATGGCATATCCTGGAAGCCCTTTGGCAGGTGCAGCTCTTCCAAATTCCCCATTTGGTCCTGGTAGTCCTGTAAGGTATGGGGAAAGGAACATACGTTTTAATTCAGGGATGAGAAACTTAGCTGGTGGTGTCATGGGAGCTTGGCATTCTGAGGCTGTGTCTAACTTGGGTGAAACCTTTGCTTCCTCGTTACTGGACGAGTTCAAGAACAATAAGAGTAAGTGTTTTGAACTATCAGAGATTGAAGGTCATGTTGTTCAGTTCAGGTATGCATTTTCAGCTAGCAGCACTACTCTTCATTTCATATTAATCTCTAAAACCTTACCATTACTAAAACATTTGTATGAGCAGTGCGGATCAGTATGGAAGTCGCTTCATTCAACAAAAACTCGAGACCGCTACCACAGAAGAGAAGAACATGGTCTTCCAAGAAATTATGCCACAAGCCCTTTCTTTGATGACTGATGTGTTTGGTAATTATGTGATCCAGAAGGTATATTCCTCAGTGTTTCTTTGTTAAGTCTTTTTCATGTTATATGTCTTCACTTCTAATTTATGTGAAAAAAGGTGTTGTTAATCAAATGAATAGGTCATGTAACTTTCTTCTTGCCTTCTGCTATTCATATTTCTCAGTTTTTCGAGCATGGAAGTTCACTCCAGATAAGAGAACTGGCTGACCAGCTCAATGGGCACGTACTCACCCTTAGCCTTCAGATGTATGGTTGCCGAGTAATCCAGAAGGTATCTTAGCTTCTTTTATTGTGGCTACAGTGATATCGCTATCATGTTCTCTGCTCAAATCCTTCCGATTTCTCAAGTTTATTCACAATACTAATATTTTTAATGTCTTCAAATCTCACTCTTGTTTTGCTATTTTTGTTTTGAAAGCTTGTTTTCTGTCTGAAACTTGGGAAGTTCACCCAGTTGCTGTTATTTGAAATTGTGAACTGGTACTATTCCACTGTCATTTGTGGAGTAACTATAATACGTGAATTTCACATTGCTAGTTCTGGTAAGTCACCGAGTGGGTCAGTCTTTTAGTTCTCCCAGATTAAAATGTCTAAGGAGGATGTTGCAGATGCCTGGGACCTGTCCGGTAGGTGGGTCACCCTCTAGCTTGACCAGCCCAGCTATGGAGCTAGGTGTACACTGCCATGTGATATTGTCTTATTTCTTTCTTTCTTTACATGCCTTTTGACTGGTCTTGGTGAGACTAAGAAAGTGTGATTCTGTTTGCTAGAGCTTTTGTCAACTCTCTAACTGCAGCTTTCTATTCTAATATTGGAGTGCGATAGTATTCGTAACTGTCCTTCAAATGTATCCTGATAAAAAGGATTCCCCTTCGAATACTGAACGCTTCTCCAGCTGTAAAATGAATTCATCTGATCCATCTCTCTATCCTGCATGCCTCTAATTAAAAGGTTTGCTTACCCCTAGTCTACCTCATGTTACCAGATTTCACTGAGTGGTCCCTGCTTAATGATGAGTAATCTCAGTTGATTGGCAGCTGGTTTTAATCATTCTTCTGATGGCTATAATCGCTGAATGCCATATGTTCTTATATGAATTATCAGGCCATAGAGATGGTTGATCTGGATCAGCAGACTAAAATGGTCACTGAACTTGATGGTCATGTTATGCGCTGTGTTAGAGATCAGAACGGGAATCATGTAATCCAGAAGTGCATTGAATGCATTCCAGAGGATGCTATCCAGTTCATTATTTCCACATTTTATGATCAAGTTGTGACATTGTCCACCCATCCATATGGATGTCGGGTCATACAGGTCAAATAATTCAATATATGCTGATCTCTTTTGTTAATTATATTGTCAATGAGATGATGCCTGTTTCTAAATTTTCTTTCTAATGCCAGAGAGTCCTGGAAAATTGCCATAATCCTGAAACCCAGAACATTGTGATGAATGAGATCTTGAAAACAGTTTGCATGTTGGCACAAGATCAATATGGGAATTATGTTGTTCAGGTTTGATCTATTTCTCAACTTACATGTGAACATCCCTAAGGGTGCCTAGAGTGTGCTAATTTAGAGAGAATGCAACTTGTCTGCAGAATACTGAAACAACTCTGCTTTGTTCCAAAAGGTTGTGTGAGACAATGCTGTTTGACCAGCTATTGGTCGTTCTTTTACTGTAGATTTTGGTTTTTTACTTCTTTTGAAGCTCCTTGGCACAAGGAAGTCCGTCCTTGAATTGCTATACATCTTTCCACCCAGGGGTTTCTAAGTATTTTTCTCACCTACTTGACACGTGAATGAATGCGTGCTCACAACTTAATTCATATCCCCAAGTTGATGGTAGTACAATTTTAGTGCTAAATAATTGTATTTTTTGGATATGGTTTTTTTATATACAAGTTAAAATTACAGGAGGTTGTGTTCTAGAATTGCCATCAACTTTCTCATAAACAATAAATTTTCCAACTATTATTCACTATTTGCTGTAAATGAAATATGAGTATTCATGTCTCAATGTTGTAGTGTACACTGGACAAACGTCATCAACTTCCTGGGTGGATTATTTCTCTTATTATTTAGCTCAGATGTTCTGCTTGCTTCTCTGATCGATCCAAGTTTTTTTTACAGCATGTACTGGAACACGGAAAGCCTGAGGAGCGCACTGCTATAATTAGTAAGCTGATGGGACAGATAGTTCAGATGAGCCAGCAGAAATTTGCCTCAAATGTTGTGGAGAAGTGTTTAAGCTTTGGAACTCCCGAAGAACGTCAGACCTTGGTAAATGAGATGATTGGCACCACTGATGAAAATGAACCTCTTCAGGTTTGTTACTTTCTCAGATGCTTCTTCAGTAGTGCATACTCAAGCTTAAGGAAATCCTATTACGACCGACTGTTGAATCTCAGAGGCTAATCTAGATTTAGTTACTCTTATGTGATTGATTTAAGTTTATGTTTAGATGATCTAGTGAGAGCACCTAACCTTTGAGAGTATTTAGCTTTTGCTATGTGTATGAAGTAAACTTACTATGTGATTGGTTTAGTTTATGCTTTTAGATGGTCTAGTGGGAGCAATTATTCCTTCTAAGGTAGGGGCATTTAGCTTTTACTATGGAACTACGTACTTTTCCAGTTCTGCCTTTTAGTTGAAGTTAACAAGTTCACTTTGGAGAAAATGCAACGTCAGGCTAGGATTTGCCTAACTAAAATGAGTAAGACCTTGTCAGTCTTCTGGATTCTTTTGGTGTAGTTGACATTTGTTATGAGTACACTCTAACTTATATACTTTCTATTGATAAAAATTCTACAATTAATTTTTTCCTTAGGGAGCTTATAAACTGTTTTTTGCATGGGATATTACTTTCAACTCTTTATTCACTTATTTATGAGACTTCTTCCTTTTGCAATGCATCAGTATTGCGAGATATGGTGGTAAATTTTCAGGTAGATGAACATGTTATGTAGAAGAATGTAAGATAAAGGAACAAACTAACGAACCAGAGCTTAATAGATAACCAGAAACTAAGGGACAGATTACTAATTTGCGTGTAACAGATGGAAACAAGATCAATAGAAAAGAATGCCTTATGAGGAGAACATATTTATAGGTGATTGGGTTGGATCATCAAGAAAGAAGTCATTTCACTTGTTCACAAATTAAAGCTTTTATTAATTTGATGTACAGGCGATGATGAAAGATCAATTCGCAAACTATGTTGTACAGAAAGTGCTGGAGACTTGTGATGACCAGCAACTTGAACTCATTCTCAACCGAATCAAGGTTCATCTAAATGCTCTGAAGAAATATACTTATGGAAAGCACATCGTTGCCCGTGTAGAGAAACTAGTTGCTGCTGGAGGTATTCTTTTGCTCTTTCTTTCCTTCTAGTTTTCAAGACTATAAAATTGTCCCGCATCTTGCACGAGGAGAGGCTCATTTACCTTTAGACTCACATGTCAATCACCTGAGCCGAGTAAAATTATTTGTCTCTGACAGCCAATATCATTTCCAGCTTTTGTCTTGCTCTTGCTCATTGTACAACCATTAAACTTATAGCAGTAAACTCTATCGTTTTGACTTCTTGTTTCCATTCTTGATGTGCTCTTAAAATAACCTGGTGCGAATGTTTTGCAGAAAGGAGGATCAGCTTCCTGGCGTCATATTCTGCTGCTGCTTAGATGGTATAGGAAGGAAATTGTACAGCTAACTGAGGCTAGCATGAAGGTCTTTGTTTTCTTGCCCAGAGTTATTAGCTTTACCTCTTGGTGATAGAACATGTTAAAAATAAAACTGTATGTGGTGTTTGTAATATTGTACATTATAGTTATGAGGCATAATCTATATAAGCAGGTTTTAGCTGTGAGGCTCAGATGGTAAACATACCTGGATGCCCCTGCCGCGGAGATAGAGTAACTGTACAAGGGTGTAAAGAAAAGCAAAAGAAAAAACTGTAGTGACATTGTCTTAAACTGTACAAATTGCTGCCATATGCAGAGCCTGTTTATGGCAGCAAATTGTAATGTATGGATTCGATAATTATCTTTTCTTCTGTTATAGATAAACTTTCCCTTATATAGCCTAGGAATTATTAAGCTTGCTTATTCTGCTTTATTTGATTTCATTCAGAATCTCTTACCTATTAGTATAATATATGTATTGCTAGATTTGTAAATTTAAAAACCAGAATTAGGAATTGGCTTGACGTGCCAAATTTATAGTTTGGTTATATTTGGTATGATGGAAGCAAATATTTGTAGAAAAATTCTATGTAGAGGAGATCTTGCACGTGACTTAGTAGGGTTTGCTCAAAATAATATATATTTATTGAGACTAGTTTTTTGACGCACTTGTGTCTCGAGTTGGATCGTATATAATTTTGTAAAATAATATGAATATTATCAAAACAAAAGTTAGATGGATCGGTGTAATAGCTCGTATGGTCTTATATATTGATTGAGGTTACATTTCCACGTATGTTTATGTATTGTGGCATTCATGCATCATGGTATTTATGACATCTTGATATGGTAATCTCTTTTATAATTCACTTCTACATTAATGCCCTTGTTTATGTAACATTTCAGTGCAGGTTATTATTATTTTCTTATTTAATTGTCTGCTTGCATACTTAGTACATTCAAATGTACTAATACATATTCTATGTCTACATTATATTACAAAGTAGGTGTAGGTGATCCTATCATCTATTACCGTTGGTAGATCCCGGCTTTTAGACGATCCGAATTGGATGAGTCCTCATGCTTCGAGGATAAAGCCTACTACTTCTTCCCTTATGTCATTTTTATGTATTAGAGACAGCTTTTCTTTCATGTTTAGGGCGAGTCAGGACCTTTATGAGCCCCTATATATGTTATGGTTTTAGAGGCATTGTGGGATATGTCACTTTGATTTTAGACTGTATTTCATTCATGCTATGTATGACTCCTATATTGAGCCTGTGCCAGTTCCCCCTTGTTATGATATTTTCCCATTATTACCTTATATGCTTGATTATATGGTAAGAGGCTTGGGTGAGGCATCTTCGGGTCCCTCATTCGTCGTGTTACGACTAGGCCCTAGACTTGGATTATGATATTGGGCCTATTGAAACTTATATCTGACTCATTATAGATGGGTACGTGGAAATCTTTTAGAAAAATAGGGAGCCTCGGCACCCTTAGAATTTATAGTCTAATACCTATGAAAAATTTGAGAAAATCGCACCCATAAAATGCTCCCAGGCATCATCCGACGGCACCGAGCCTACTGAAATTCTTTGTGGTCTCGTTACAAATGGGTACATGGAATATTTTGAGAAAAAGGAGCCTGGAGCCAGGCATCCAAGAATATGTGGGTTGATACCTATGAGAAACTGAGAAAATCGTCTTATTCCTGTTCCAGAGCCTATAAGATGCTCTCAGGTGCCGTTCAAGGGCACCAGGCCTACTGAAATTCTTAGTAGGCTCATTACAGATGGGTACATCGAATTTTTCCAGAAAATTAGATCTGAAGCCCCGGCACCCCTAAAATCTATGTGCTAACACTCACAAAAAATTGTGAAAAAATCATCTGATTCCTGTTTCAGAGCCCATAAAATGCTCCAACGCGTCATCCGACGACACCGGACCTATTGAAACTCTTAGCGGGCTTGTTATAAACAGGTACATGAAATTTTTCGAGAAAAATGGGCCCAAAGCCCTGACACCCCCAAAATTTGTGGTTGTTACGGAGAAAATTGCTTGATTCCTGTTACAGGCCTACTGGAACTCATAGTGGACTCATTACAAACAAGTATGTGGAATTTTTCGAGAAAAATAGGTCTATAGGCCCGACACTCTCAGAATCTGTTGGCTAACACCCACGAAAATTGAGAAAATCACCTAATTCCTATTTTGGAGCCCATAAAATGCTCTCAGGTGCTGTCCCATGGCACCGAGCCTACTGAAACTCTTAGCGGACTCATTACAGATGGGTACATGAATTTTTCTAGAAAAATGGGCCTATTGTCCCGCACCCCCAGAATCTGTAGGCTAACCTCCATGAAAACTAAGAAAACTGTCTAATTCCTATTTCGAAGCTCATAAAATACTCCTAGGCGTCGTCTGATAGCACCGGACCTACTGAAAATCTTAGGATCAGACTGAAGCTATTGAAATTCTTCTCCAGGCCATTAGAGATGATTTTCTAAAGATTTCATGAAAAATTGAACGAAAATCATACCACTAAAAAATTCATGTGCTAATACATAAGAAAAATTGAGAAAATTGCCTATTTTTTGTTGAGCAGACCATAAATGCTAAAAAATGCCATGCGAATCATGCCGAGGCTATTGAAATTCTTTTCGGCCATTACGGATGATTTTGTAAAGGTTTTACGAAAAAATAACCGAAAACTATGCTAGCAAAAAATTCATCGTGCGGATTAGACTAAAGCTATTGAAATTCTTCTCGAGATCATTAAAGATAGTTCTGTAAATGTTTTGCGAAAAAGTTAATCGAAAGTCATACCACCAAAAAATTCATGAGATAATACACACGAAAGCACGGACAACCGCCTAATTTTTGTTATGTGGCCCCTAAATACTAAAAAATGTTGCACGGATCATACCAATGCTATTGGAATTGTATTCCAGGTCATTATGGATGGTTCTATAAAAATTTCTTCATACCACCAAAATATCAATGAGATAATGCACACGAAAATGGAAAAAAAATACTTAATTCCTATTGAGTGACCTGTAAATGCAAAAAAACTATCGCATGAATTAGCCCAACACTATTGAAAGAAGAATTCTTTCTCTTGTGGTTCAAAATAATCTTTAGATAATTTTGTAGATGTAAATTATTTCATTAAAAGAAAAAAAAATTCAAGTAAAATTATTTTTAATTATAGCAAAGTGACATTCTTTTTTGGATGAACTAAAAATGTGTCATATAAAATAGGGCAGAGGGAGTACAAGATTTGACCTTCTATATACAATGTGATTCCAACGAAAACGGTTCAGATGAACCCCATTCTGCCTTAGGAGGATAATAGTATAACCCTCCACATGTATAATATAACTTCTTGTTGCTTCATTTAGGTTTTTAATAACAACAACATTGCCCCAATGCCTCAAAGGCTCCCGCCCATTACGGGTTAAGGGGGGGTCGGATGTACGCAGCCTGACCCCTATGTTTAAAAACATAGCGCGACTGTTTCCGGATGACCCATGAT
>JAABOM020000084.1:4386132-4425850 GCA_011800125.2 Solanum clarkiae | reverse complement strand
GACAGTTTAAAGAGCCATTTTGCTTTATTCCATCATACCCCAAAGCCAAAAAATAGTGAATCTTTGGCTCCATCCGATCATTCATAACTAGAATTTCATAACTAGAATGATTTAAGTAGTTTTCTTGACAAATACATGTGATTATAAACCATTTATATATCGGACTCATGAGATTTTCTATCGATCAGTAAGAAAAATTGTGTCGTTATCTAGATACATAAACTCGAGGACCATAACGGAGGCCCCAAAAGGATGGATTTTCAGTCCATCCCAGTTTCTGTCAACTATGTTGAAGTCCTTGAAGTTTTACAGAAGTCCTAGTGTTTTCAGTTTTTGAACATGCTCTTGTGGGAGAGGTGGAGGAGACCAATCATTTCCAGTGTCTTCACCATCAACATCCTCCACAACGTATTCCTACACAAGAGTTAAGACACATTCTCAGGAGCTAGCACCCGGTAAACTGCAGTGCTAGCAATAGTCGTCATATAACAATCATAAGTAAAAAGGGGAAAGGTCGTTCTCTAAACGAGTGTGACACATGCACCCTAGCCTAATGCAAGTATCAGTTTGAATTCCATGGCTCGAACACGTCACCTCACACTGTGAACAAGACTCCCCTCCATTCAGCAAGAATGAAGTGATTTATGAAAACCCTCACAGCTTGGACACTAGAACCACTTTCATGATGATCAAATGAACTAACATACCACAACAACAACATACCCAGTGGAATCCCACAAGTGGGATCTGGGGAGGGTAAAATGTACGCAGACGTTACCACTACCTCATAGAGATAGAGAGGCTGTTTTCGGAGATAACATACCATTAAACAAATTTTAGTAAAAAATGTTCCATGATCATGAATGAGTAAGAACATTGAAGCTTAAGTATTAGAAAAAAAGAAAGAACATAATAAACCACCAAGAAATTTGAGTCTTTAAGAGTTTCTAGGTTGACAACATAGAGAGGGAATTTGAGAAAACAATATTCCATTCGTCCCAATTTATATTTCATACTTTTCTTTTTAGACAGTCATACTTCCTTCTTTAAAAACAATTTAATCTTAAGCTTCTCATTTCACTCTTCATGAAATGATTTATATCAACAAAAATGTTTATGCTTGTTTTAAATCACAAGTTTCAAAAGTTTTTCTTCTTTCGCTTAAACTCCGTGCCTAATTAAACACTGATGCATAAATTGGGATGGAAGACGTAAAAGACACATTGGACCAAACAATGGATGCCTTGGGCTCCTGGTTATAGGAATGACAAGGAACAATGAAATGCACCTTAACAAAAGCAAGGTGAAAGCTATTCATATCCTTGCATATGCATGCTCTAACCGAGATCTTTGGGGATGATTTTGCACTATAGTTTAGCGGAGGAAACTATATGTATTGTTATAACCTGGATTTTCCAACAAAACCGACCTAATTCTCCTTGGTGGTTATTTATGATTGAAAAGAATGGATTAACTAATAACTACCACCTTCATGCATAGACATCATATGCAATTGAATACTTCAGAATAGAGAAACAGATAGTCGAGGAGATTTTGCTCACCTTAGTAAGCATTCTTTTTGCAAGTATGTGGTAGTGGCGCTGCCAGATTCTCTGTCCAACCATCGTAGAAACCAAAACACTGTAAAATATGCCAATGAGAGTGAACAGTCCAAGCACGACTACAGCCATTATAAATAATATTGGCAACCCAGCTTCACCGGCACCTCCTAAGCAACCTCCACATTCACTGGCCATACTAGCACAACCTTCAAAGCATGACGTACAATCAGTCCATATAAAGAGTGTACCAGGCAAATGACAGTCCCCACAGACTCTGCAAGAACATTACCAACAAGAAGAGGACGATACATTATCAATGAACTCATTTATGTCCAAAGTAGCTTAACAGAAAACCATCAGAAAATAACCATTTCAGAGTTACTATTGTAGAACAGATTATTCATTAGAAATAAACGAACGATAAAAAAAATGATACACAAAATGTTTCAGAGATGCTTCAGCATGTAATGATGGGCAGCTCTACGTAGCTGTCAAATACAACAACAACAAATATATGTTATCTAGCGGTAAGACTTACTCCCAACTCCCAAATAAATGTAACTCTTGAATAACCATACAATTCAACTTTCTCAAAGACGTAAAGGGTGTGCTTGGTACTGAAGAAAACATTTTCTGGAATTCTTTTTTTCCATTTTCTCATGTTCCATTTTTCAAAATTTTGGAGAAAATTTTTCATGGACCCAAAGAGTAGAACAAAGAATTTTTAATTCTCATCCAGAAAATTATCAATGCATGATCTTTGTAGAATAAACTATATCCTGCGGGTTATCTTTCTATTTCGTTTTTGTTTGACAAATTTGGGACAGGAAACTGGAAGAATGAAGGCATCATATGTACCCGGGATGACAGCAGCAAAGGCACACTTCACGGCAGGGTTGAGCCAAATCATTGCGCACTCTTCGGTCGAAACAAGTTATGAAGCAACCAGTTAGGCCAAACAAAGCAAAAAACAATAAAGCCCCTGCACAAGTTCAAGGCCAATGGCATAAATTTAATAGCACGCAGTAGTTTGAGTCGAATACAAAAGGTTGAGCATCAAATTATTTAGTCCAGAGAATTGCGGAGACAGTTGTGTGTGGACAATCTATCTATTTCTTGATAGGAGAAAGCATGGAGATTCCCTCCAGGTACTGATGATTCCACATAGAAATGTTTCATCGGTGGATAAGGCAAGAAACATCAATCCTCACACCTATTTTTTCCGGCAAATTGGCTTTTTGCTTCTTTTTTTTTTTTTTTTGGGATAAATGTGGTAGCCGGCCAGCTTATGCACACCTCGACAAATGGAGGTAACTCTGTCCACCGGACACAAGGCCAAAATAAATGAAAAGAAGAGATTCAGATGGGAAGAAATCTTCTTCCCATTTGTTCTAGCCTTGGTGGACAGAGTTACTTGGTACTTGTTGTAGGTGCGAGAAAGCAGGTATCGCGTGGAATTTAGTCTAGGTGCACGTAACCTGCCCGGAATGACTACACCAATCATCCCATCAGAGCATTCCCTTTGTCAACCTCCACTTACTTACTTGTAGCCTCCCCACCCCCAGCTAAAATATCTTTGCTCTCCCCCCCAAAACTCTCCTCCACTGCCAATATAAGCTTCCCATCACCCCTTCCCTGCCCCATATGAAGGCTTCCCTTCTCTTTTACCAAGAATAAAAGGATGATGATATGGGGCCACGGAGTGTTCGCAAACTGATCTCATCCAAAAACATGGTACCTTATATACTAAATAAACAATTAGTATGCAGAGAAGTTCACATCCAAGCAGGAACAATAAAAGATCTCCACTGCATCAAAAGAATTTTGCCCATTAAATGAAGCAAAACAAGGACAGAAGCTTAAGCTCCTTGAAGTATATAATTCCCAATCCTTGAGACACTTTTTCAAGAATATGACTACATTTCTCAAAAACAATACCAATCATCAGAAAAAATCCGGTTTAAAGAAAATAAATGAAAAAGAAGCTTTAAATACTAGAGGAAAAACAATAAACAGGACATTACTATTAGCAGGAAAAAAGAAAATGACAATAAAGCACCTAAAAGTACGAGATGAAGCATATATATGGACAGCTGTAACTACCGATGCTCGAGATAGTTTACCACATATGTAGTAGAAGCTCAGTTCATTATCGAATCCCCAAATCAAACGAAGCCAAGACTTCTTGTAGGTATCAATGATGTACACTAGGTACCCCAATGAAGCTATAATCTGCATGGAGAATTAACCCATCACTTGAATATATTTTCGGCAGAAAGGATTAACGACACATCTCAAAAATCAAACTTCACGAATAAAGAGGGTCAACCACCTACAAGCTGAATTGCAAGAAATATGGACAAAATATCTCTGGTTACAAAAAATCGGAACTTCAAAGTTTGCCATTTTCTATCATCATGACCATGAACTCTCAAGTAATAGGGAGCTTTGCAAGTAGTGCAATGGGCAAAGGCAAATCCCTCCTGTAAAGGACAATATTTGTTATGAGTAGATAAACTTGAAGCTCCACCAGTATTCTAATATTTGTCTCTTATAAACACAAAATAAAGGTCAAAACTACCTTGAAAAGGCTGAAAAAATACCTTGACAGAACGCCAATGATCAAGGCACTCACGATGGACATACTTTGATGTTCCCTTGCACTTGCAAGGTGCTATAAAATCCCTACCTAAATGACAAAGTGGAACATTTGCAAGCATCTCAATAACCAAAATCATGGATTCATCATATAGATGTATATTAACATGCATTTGAAATAAACTAAACAACGAGTCGTCAACAAAAAGAATCAAGAATCTACAGGAATACCCAACACTTTTCCTTGAAGTGCTCTTTCTCTATCTCTTTTATACTAGTGTCCTTAGATGTGATAAAAGTTGTCTCATATGTTACACAATCTAACCAACCACTTTCTTTCCTAGTAGAGAGTACAAAACACAGTTGACACTGCAATTTTCACTCGTCTAGACAAAACGTAAAAATCAGTCAGCCGCAGTCTCCCATTGATGTAAAGAACATTACAACACAACCAAACAAACTTAGGCTAGGACTATTTGGGGTTTATGTAAGGTTCAAAATCCACATTTTTGGACTCCCAATTCACCATAAAGAACCAACCTTTCAATTTCCAATGTAAAGAAACCCAAACAGCTGCCTACAGAACTCATAGGCAGTTACTTTAATTGAATCGTGATTACAACACATAAACTTGCTAATATTCCAAAAGTAATCTTTGAAATTTTGAACAAACAAGGCTTTATCCAAACTAGTTGGCAGCCCATTTCCATTCCAAACACAAATTCAGAAAACATATCCTACTTTTTCTTATACCCATCGTATCCAGGCCAACTTGTGCATAACTCGAGATCACTTGCTACCACACACCAGCACATATACAGGTCACTTCAAATTTTTCCAAGTAAAACACATGTCCGAACACAACCTCTACTTCTAAAACTACAACTTCAAAAACTCAAATTTCCAAGTTTCACTTCAAAATCTATAGCCAAAAGGGAGCTTTGTTAGCATTTGATCATGGATAAGACTTTGAAAATCTACCTTCGAAATAAATTCAAGTTCCAAAAACTTTTCCAAGGGATTCCTAAAAATCACAAAGTTTCAAACTTTAAAATCTACGGGAACTAATTAGATAATTTACACAAACCCCACAAACCCAAATATAAAAAAAATTAAAAAAATCTAACCATCAGATTCTAGGCAAATCCGGCATTGAATGTGTTCCTCCGGACCTGCTTCAAGGTCTATTACATCATCATCATGAATGTTAGGTTGAGTGATAAAAGGAGGAGGGATCAGAGGAGAAGATTCTGCAGGTTCAGCATGATCAGCACTCATTTCAATTTCTTTTGACATTTTTTTATATTTAAAGAAATTTGTACAAAATGGATCAAGAAATATGTATAAAAATTATATATATGTATATATTTATAATTATCTTGATCTCTCTTCCCCAGCTGATCCTTTTGTTTTTGCTGGAATTTTGTGTGCTCTGAGTGACAACAGAGAAACTAAAGAAAGAAAAAGGAAAATAAAGAAAGAAGAAAGAAATAGGAATATTTTTTAAATTAATATTTTTGTTGTTCCGACAATCATTTTAACAACAACATCAACATACCCCAGTGCCTCAAAAGGCTCCCGCTCATTGCGGGGTGAGGGAGTCGGACGTACGCAGCCTAACCCCTATGTTTAAAAACATAAAATAGCTGTTTCCGATAATTATTTTAAAATTAATTTTATTTGACCTTTTTTGTAACTAGATCCCGAATGACTTATTTCTCAATAACAATAGCTGAAAATTAGAAAACTTTTCTTTATTTTAATTATAGTTTATCAATGAAATATTAAAATATTTTAAAAATCTCAAATGATATATTCCCTCTACTATAGAGTAATCTTATATTTATTTTAAGTAGTTTTTGTGATTACTTTTAATAATGTATTATTTGAATATAAATTTATGCATAATTATCATGGATTAAGCAAATATAATTTGTATAGTGACTTTGTAGGAAATTTAGTTCTTTGGCTTAAGGCTTTTCAATTGGACTTTTATTATCATATTTCAAAATAGAAACTATTCCTCGAAAAGTTAAATTTTTATATTATATGAAAATTTGTGTTAATATACTCATAATATAGTGATTTTTAATATTAGAAATAATTGTTAAATATTGTTTAAAAAAAAGTGTTAGCTACATGATCGTTATCATGATCATATATAAAATTTTATGCTTTGACTCATCATAATTTCAATTTACCGTATGACCTAGTGAACTTTTTCCTTTAAGTTACTAGTCACCCTAACTCTTGGTGCTTAGCAGAACGTTGAAAGACTAAAATAAAGAACTTTACGAAGGAATAGTCAGCCTAACTCTTGGCGCTTAACAGAACGTTGAAAGACTAAGCTAAAGAACTTTACGAAGGAACTTGAACACTTGAGGTACAAAGAAAGAAAGTTTGTATTAGAGAACTTAGATGTTTTATAATGTTTTGCTTGTGACTTGCTTTGCTTGATGGTGAAAATAAATGTCATAGAGTAGTATTTATATTACTCTACCTCCTCAACAGACGGCTAGAATCAATTTGATTTAATGACTACAAATGATTCTCTAGAGAGTTCTACCAAAATATTTAATATATTTACAAATGCAAGAATTCTCTACACTTATCTTGAGTGTTTTAAAACCTTCCAAGTCTTACTTTCAAGATCCACATATGTCTAGGGAAACTATTTTAGGCTTGATGGAAACTTAGAAGCGCCATATCTATCATAGTACTAACTTTATGCATGCGATTTCTTTTAGTTACCATAGTATTTTACAATAGTTATTGTTTTCTTTCTTCGAATGTTGTATTACTTTTCTTATTACTTGACATGTCTCTCTCCATCCTCGTATCTTCTTTTTCATGAATATTTTAATTTGCTTCACTTGAATTAAACGTCTTTTGAAAATAACTTCTCTATTTTTATAATATAAAAATACGATCTACCTACAAAATACTAAACAGAAAAATATGATCTATATGTACTTCTATCTTTTGCAAACCTCAATTATGAAGCTATATTGATAAGCTATTATTCATATCTCACTTATGAAATTATACTGATACATTAATATTCAGACCTCACTTATAAAATTATTCTGATACATTATTATTTAAATCTCACTTACAAAATTATATTAATATATTATTATTTAAATTTTACTCGTGAAATTTCACTTCGTATGTCGTGTTATTACTCAATTTATGATCATTGGGCCAATAGTTGTTTCAACTCTGTGGGCCTCAAGAACAAATGAAAGTATAGAACTTTAGTCTACTTCTTTTCTTCCTAAAAACAAAGTGATAAAAGCAAAATCCGAATCCGAAACCCTGCTGTCCTCTTTCTCCTTCGTCTTCTTTCTGTGAGCAAAAAATCCTTACCTTCAAGCTCCCATGGCTGCTAAGAACGAGGTGAAAAGGCGAAAGATTGTCAAGAAGACAGCTGATTCCATAGCTACACCTTCTAAAATCAACAAAAATCAGCAGAAGAACAACTACAACAACAAAAAGCAGCTGCAAAAAACACCCAAATCCAACAATTCTGCGCGACCCACTTCCGATTCCGGCTCCGGCTCCGACTCCGACTCCGACCCATTACCCGTTAAAATCCAGAAACTTCTCGAACCTTACTCCAAAGATCAACTCGTTTCTCTAGCCGTGGATACTGCACTTTCTCACCCTTCTTTTTACGACCTTATACAGTCAACCGCCGACAAAGATACCAGTCACCGGAAAATCTTCGTTTACGGGTTGGCCCGTGACGCCACTCGCCAGAACCTTCTCTCTGTATTTGAACAGTTCGGCGAGATTGAGGAATGCAATGTTGTAATGGACCATGCTACAGGGAAGGCAAAAGGGTATGCTTTTCTTATGTTTAAGACAAGGAAATCAGCTGCGAAAGCATTGAAGGAACCTCAGAAGATGATCAATAATCGTTTAGCTTCGTGTAAGTTGGCTTCAATGAAAGAGACTGTTGTTTCGGGGCCTAATGAATTCGGTAATCGCAAGATATATGTTAGTAATGTGCCAAAGGATGTGAATTCGGAGAAATTAAGGAGTTTCTTTGCTAAGTTTGGGGAAATTGAGGTTGGACCAATGGGATTTGATCCATCGACTGGGAAATCGAAAGGGTATGCTTTGTTTGTGTATAAAACAGTTGAGGAAGCTAAGAAATGTTTGGAAGAGCCGTGTAAGATGTTTGAGGGGCGGCAATTGTATTGCAAGAAGGCCGCGGAGGGGAAAATTGGTGGTGGAGCGGCAAGTATTACTACGGAGATTGTACAGCAGCCCCTAGTGGCAATGCCATCAGGGCAAGGTGTGTATGGTCCGGTTGCAGCTGCTCAAAGTATGGGGATGTTGGGTCAGAATGCTAATGTGGCGATGATGAATCCGTTTTATGGTGGAGTACTTGCTAATCCATATGGAGGATATGTGAATCCACTCGTAGGAGTTGGTGGTTTCGGGCAGCAAATGGGTGGTGGAATGGGGATTGCAGCAGGATATGGTGGGTTATTAGACAGTTTAGGAGGGGGTGTTTCGGGTTTAGGTGCATATGGTGGTGTTGGTAGCAGCACTGGTGGTTCTGCTGGGGGAGTGGCGCCCGGCTTATTGCAGCTCTACCAAAATAAGCAGGTTGGCCAACCGTCATCTGCAAAGCTTCCGGGGAGTAGTGGCTTCTCGTCACACTTGAGGTACTTGGTCTTCTATTTGATACTCTTATTACTATGTTTTGTGTTAAGTTATACTCCCTTTGTTCATTTTTACTTGTCCACGATAGACTTTGATAGAAAGTAGTAATACATGAAGTGCATATTTTGCTATGGTAACCAAGACTAGTAACATTTCTAAAAAGTAAATAAGTGGTTAATGTTAAGGGCTGATGCAAAAGAAAGATTGTTTTTTCTGTTGATATGGTCAAGTGGACGAGTAAACCGAAAATCTGTTTTTAGTATAGTGGACAAGTAGTAAAAAGAAGAACTATTTTTGTTTATTCCACTTTTACTTTGGAGATATTAGCATACAGTCTCAGTATTGAAATTTTTATCATCACTTCTGCTAACTCATTTGATTTTTCTTTCCATAAGCTACACGTTTTCTTGATTTGTTCCTACTTCTTACATGTGATCAATTTATTTGGTATGGTAGAACATCTGTACAGGTAATCTGACTAGGTTACGAGTGTTATGTTTCTTTTCATTTCCGTGTTTGGCTTGCAGTAGATGTGAAGTTCTTCTTCTAAATTTTCTCGTCTCTGAGTGCCCTATTCTGTTGGTAAAAGTATTCACATCTAATTGGTATATCTTACTACTTAGCACCTGGAGTTTGTTTTAGATTAATTATAGCTGATGTAAAATGGTTATAAATTGGTTGAATGGGTATAGAGGATTCGTACAGCCAACCGAACTAGTTTAGATTGAGCCTTGGTTGATTGATCTATCTCAAAAAGCAATGAGTTCTCTTAGAACTTATGGTTCAGTTTTTGTGAGAAAGCAGTTAGTGTCTATATGACATGTAAATTCTACACTTAAGGTCACTTATAATAAAAACAATCTCAAGTTCACTAAGCAAACTACAACCAGAAGTTATTTGAGCAACATTTCAGCCGAAACAAAGGGGGTGAAAGTATTCATTTGAATTGCGGAATGATTTAACAGAAAATTTCAACCATTCAACAAAGAGTCATTACTAGTAAAATGTTGTAGTGAAAATGGAAAAGGATCAACTTTTATCCTACTACCTTCATGACAGCCTGCTGAGCAGATACCCACTGTGCTCCTCTCCTTTCCCTTCTGCGATGAATATGTAGCATATATATCTGAAGAAAAATTTCAGACTAAGATATGTCTTATCAGTCTAACGACAACACAGTCTAATTCAATGGAAATACGATTTATTGTCTGTGATATTGATTCTTTGTTATCATATGTTACATATTAAATTCTATCTGTCCCCAAAAATTAATAAAACAAAGATTATCCCCCCCCAAAAAAAAAATCCAACCTGCCTCCTTATGCATGAGAAAAACTAGCATGTTCCAGAAGCAAAGGTCTCTTATGATACTTCACAACTTTCGTTAAGAGATACAGGAGCCCAGATAAGGCAAGAACGAGGGTACGAGTTAACCAACTGATAAATTGATTTTTTAAAGTTATAATCCTCTTGATTATACTTGTATTAGCTTGAGCCTACTCCTTAGCAGAGAGGTATGTGATGTTATTGTTCTCCCTTGAATATACAAAGATGTGTTCTTAGTTTGAGTGGATATCTAGAAGCCTTTGATTTTCCCGTTCTTCTTTCTCTTTATATATCAGTTAAATGACCTTTTGATTTTGCTTCGCCTTTACATAGCTCCAGCCCCTTCCCCCTTGTTAAATGTATTATCTGGTACTTACTTGTGTATGATTTTGCAGATGAACAACGCCTGACCATGATGAAACAAAGTTGCTGAAGCATATGACAAGTGTCTAAGGGTCAGTCTTTGTCAGTGGCTTGGTTTTCATTGGATTTGTCGCCACATGTTTCTTATTTCATATAATTCATACTTCTTACTGATAAGCCAAGTTCCTACAGAACTTGGTAGATTTTATGTCTAATGTCATTGTCCTCCTCTTTGGTGGCTAAATCTTTCGTTTTTCTTTTGAGACATATTTTGAAGTGGATTTGTCCCCTTTTTTCCTTGCTCTTATATTTTTCTCAGGTTTTCATTATAGTGCCTTTTGGTTTCTTTTGTTTCTCTCAATCTTCCGATTTATCCATTATTTAACCGGTATCAAGAGATATCTCCGGTTCATGTTGTTGTGTACTTATTGTTAGACATTTTTGATATTTTGCTGTTTCTCCTTTATTCACCTTAGCTTTGTGTGTCAGGCATTGATTTCTTTTGTTTAAATTTGTTCTACTATTCTTATTTGGCTAAGTATTTTCTTGATACTGATATTATCCATTTCTTCTATTTGGCCTTTTTCATATGCCAGATCCTCTTTCCCATCTTTGCATGCAAATATGCCTTTTAAGTTTGAAAGATTATTACCTTGACATTTCCGAGTGGATATTGTCTTTTGTTTAGTTTTAGCCTGTCTCTTAAACATTTATTTTACTTTTAACCTAAGTTGTGCAGCCTCCATGTCTGATTCTTTGAAGATACACTATTTTTGGAGAATCCATCACGCACCCACCAGTACTTTTGAAGAGTCTGAGCAACATAGCTTTTAACAAGGATGACTAGGGGTTCTTCAATGTTTATTGCTAACTACTAATAGACAATTTTGATATTTTCTCAAATTACCTGTTCATAATTTTTTTCCTTTTTAAAAGAACTATCAACATTACTTAAAACTTTTAACAAGGATGACTCACCATTTGTAGATTTTTATTGTTAACCATTAGACAATTTTGATATTTCTCCATTTTAGCTATTCCTATCTTTTTCTTTTAGAAACACAGGTCTTGTTTTTTTTGGCCTGTTTCTTAGAATATATATATTGATTCATTTTATTCTTTTTTTTTCATTTTTTTGTTGAGAAATGACTCAGTGAATAAAAGTCACTTCCTCACTTATTTTGCATGAAAATCATGCTTCTCACTTTTACAAGATTCTTATTTAGAAGTTTTGAGTTGTATGTTATCTTTGTTCTTATTCACTTTCAAGTTTGATATTGGAGTGTGTATTTCATTATTCAGCTTGTTGTACCATTAACCATCTGGTTTCTCTTTGTATTATTAACCTGTAACAATCTTATTAAGTTAGAAGAAAGAAAAAATGTGTATAATATCTTGCATTTGTTTCTCTTTATTCCATTTCGTTCGGACGACACTCTCTAGAAACAAAGTATGATTTCATTCACTTCAAAGGATTCTTCACCAATTATCAGCTTATGTCATCCCTATAACTGTTTTCTGTAATCCTCATTCTTATTATTTTTCACTTCTTATCCTTTCTGCCATCATAAGGAGCTGCTTTGGCTTGATAGTCAAGCTTTTGAGTTTAGGGTCTTTCGGAAACAGTCTCTCCTCTCTATGAGATAGTGGTAAGGTCTGCGTACATTTTACCCTCCTCAGACCCCACTTGTGGGATTTAACTGGTATGTTGTTGCTTATCCTTTCTGCCATTATGTAACTTGGCATACTGATGTTTCAGTAAGATGCATAATTGAGATTACTAGTTTAATAACTGTTGGTAGCACTTCGTGCTACAGATGTTGACAGTTCTGATCCTGAAATAGAACTGATCATAAATATTTCAAGGTTATGTATGGCATATTACCTTGCGTTTATGTTGCTCGGGTTTGGAGGATTCGACACACACTTGTGTCTGATATTATTTTTGAAGAGTGAGAGCAACATAGTCTCAAGATTTACTTGGTTCTTACTCTTGAACCCTGTGTCTCGGCACATCATCTCTCTGAATATTTCTGTTGCTGGATCACTTAAAAATTTTCTTATCAAAGTCTTGATCTATTCTCATTAAGCAGCAAATCAGTATACTGATTTTTATGAATAGGACATCTCTAAACATTGCTGCAGTTGGGAGTTTTTAAAGTACTGACACAAAGTTACAGTAAGTCATGTCAACATAACAGACCTCATAGTGATAAATTAGGCTGTTTTGGATGATTTACTTCTTCCTCTTCTTTGGTGGCTGAATTGCTGCTTCTTCCTCGTCTTCGTCTTCCTCTTCCTCTTCATCTTCCTCTTCTTCATTGTCCTCTTCTTCCACAGTTTCTTCCTCGCCTTCATCAGGCTCGTCTTCTTCCTCATCATCTTCTTCATTAGGTTCTTCTTCATCACCATCACCATCATCTGGATTGTCTTCACCACCACCCTCGTCATCATCATCTTCGCCGTTTTCTTCAGCACCACCTGCTCCTCCAGGATGTTTTTTGGAGTTGCTACCGTTAGTGTTTGGGTTATTGTTCGCATTTCCTCCATCTTCGGATGACAAGTCTTCACCTTCATCTCCGTCTCCATCCTCATCTCCTGTTTCATTGCCCTCTTCCTCGGCATCAAGAGGCTTGCTTGGGGAAGATGCATGATGCTCTCCTCCCATTTTAGCTTTCTGTTCGAGTAGCTTCAAGTACCCCTAAAAATAAAAATACCGTGCGCTATGAAAGCTTAAGCAACGAATTACTGTATTGTCGTTTCAAAAGAAAATGAATAGGTTCAAAATGATGTAATACACGCCTAAGGGTTTGTCGAGAATTGTTGGTCTCGGTTTAGTATTTAACAGATTGCATTCAACACTCAACTATTTATAGTAAGTACAACGACGTGATATTACACATTGAGTGAAATTTTACGAATGGAGTCTAAGAAAAGTAAAGTTTACGTAACTTTGCCTTTACTGTATAAGGGTAACAAAATTTATTTTCAATAGATCCTTAAGTAAAACATATCAAACAAATAGAGTAAAGAACACAAGTAGCAATAACAACCAATAGGAAAATGTGGTATCACTAATAAGGAAAACCAGATAGTGCACAACTAATTATGAATCTTCTATTCTAATTTTTATATCTTTTTATGTAGATCATGTATTGAGAATTTGTCGATATATTATATTTTGTTTAATCATTTTTTTCTGTACTTCTTCGATCTAGTGATGAAATCAGTATTTTCATCAAGGATGTTCATACTTTTAAAATATGGATGAGTGTTTTTTTTTATATATGTTCAATAATTGATATATAACAAAATATTAGTATTTAATTTATATATTTAAAAAAGTTGACCATCCTTCCAGCTCAACGGTGAGATTTTCTCTAAGTTGTGAGCAAGTACTGAAGACCATTTGGTTGCATTACACACACGTTTCCAAGTTACAGGTAACTAGATTGATATCTTAACTGGGCCAGGCAAATCTTGTGATCGAATACCTAAGAAATAAATGGTCCAGACTCGAATTTTTCCAGACACAACCAGATAACTGACCTATCAGTCTATTGATTATTGGAATTAGCAAAGAGCATAAAAGACGGAATATTCTTCGGACATGATTATTCCTACTTATCTTTTCACAAAATTATAAATATTTAGCATTCAAGAAATATAGCCGAATTTATGCGCACTCTCCATTGGAATATCTAACACATAAAAAAACATTTTTTTTTTTTGAATTCAAGAAACCACATATGTTTTTTTTGGTTGTACTTTACAAATCATATAAAAAATATAAATTTTACTAGACAAATTTTATGCAATAAACTCAACTGAAAAGCTGATTAATTAGGAAATTGATCTCTGATCTTTTTCTTTGCAAGTAAAATATTATGTCTTTTCCTTTTGGGGAAAAACAGAAAATAATACATGCTTAGAAAAAAGAAAAATGACCTGATCGAGAAAGGTTCTCACTTCTCAGTCATTTTCTTTTAATGGAAATGATAAAATTTATATCATAATTTTAGTCTATATACTCGAAATTATAAGTCTGCTTTATGATTTGGCAAGTAAATTTTAACTTCCCAAATCTTCCGGAATAGAATCCGAAGATATTAGAATTTAAACTATGAATACGATAAAATTTAATAATTTTAGTCTAAAGTTTATTTATTTTAAAAAACTAACCTAGCATATAAAGAATGTAATTTAACAATCAATAAGCTAAACTTAATGAATTCAGTACTCATATCTTGAAACTTTAGAATCGCCTAAAAAATGTTTTATGGATAATAAGTTCAAAAGAAAATGAGATAGAAGGGATTAGATATATTTTAAAAAAAAAAACATTTCTTTTATTATATTAATATATGACACGTACTGAATACTAAATATCAGGAAAATAAGATAAAATCTAGGCTCCGACGCATGTAAAGAAAACCAGAATAGCTTAAAAAAAATTCCAAATAAATAATTAGCCAACAATAATCATAGCAACATCTACTTATAAATTTGAAAATCAAGTGATAATCTAACATGTACAGTACTACTGATTTCACTTGATATGTTAAGTTTTTAATAAATTTTTTTTAGAAATTCTATAGATGAAGTATCGGGAGATAACATATATTTAGATCTTATTATTAAGATGGAGATATTATTTTCAGAAGCCTTTGATAAATTTTTGATATTTTTAAAAAATCAGTAAAGATATATGTTAAAAGTAATATAAAAAATTTGATTCTATTTCGAAATTGAATTTAATTGTATCATATAAATTAAAACGGGGTATATAAAAATCAAACCAGTTAAGTACCTGGGTGAGAGTGAGGATTTGAGTTTTAACCAGCGAAGAAATTAATAAAATTAGCAGTGAATCAGCGGCGCAAGTTAGCACACTCTGTCTCATCATGGCAACACTGATTGAACCTCTGCTTGTCTCCATCAGTACGGTACGGTACATTTACTCCAACTACCGTCAGATCCTGCACCAATCAATTCTCAGCCGTTAGATTAGCATCAAAAACAAAATTTCGGAAAACGATAGACAGTTCTAAGCTGCTAGTGAAGAAGACGACTACTTTTGTACCGGAGAAGAGGTCAACAGTTCGTCGGAGAGCTTATTTTGCCGGAAAACAGAAAAAAACGACAAGAATTTATCACTTAGCAGGAGAAAAACTTAACCGCGGAAGGTTCTAGAGAAAAAAATTGAAGTAGAGTAAATTCAGCTAATCGGAGCCACAAAACAGAATACAAAGAGAAGAATTTATCTCGTAAATGAGCGAAGAAGAGAATTATGCGAAATCGCAATCGGAGAACTCAACGAACTTCACCAAATGTCAAACAAACTGAACCACAGAAAGCTCTAGAAGGAAAAAAAATAAACTCAGCTAATCGGAGCCGGAAAACAGAAAACAACGAGAAGAACCTCGGATTTTTCTAGAAGAAAAAACAGAATTTGTTCAAATTCAGCTAGTCGGAGCCAGAAAACAGAAAACAACGAGAAGAATTTTATCTCGTAACTGAGCGAAGAAGAGAATTTTGCATAATCGAATTTTATCTCGTAACTGAGCGAAGAAGAGAATTTTGCATAATCGCAATCGGAGAATTCTACGAACTTTATCAAATGTCAAATAAACGACAGAAAATTCTACACGAAAAAAACTGAAGTTGAATAAAGTCAGCTAATCGGAGCCGGAAAACAGAAAACAATGGGAAGAACCGCGGATTTTTCTAGAAGAAAAAACAGAATTAGCTAACATTCAGCTAATCGGAGCCGGAGATACACAAAACAAGGAGAAGAAACCTTTTCTTAACTAAACCGCAGAATTTTCCAGAAGAAAAAACAGAATTAGCTAAAATTCAGCTAATCGGAGCCGGAGATACACAAAACAAGGAGAAGAAACTTTTTCTTAACTAAACCGCAGAATTTTCCCGAAGAAAAAACTGAAATAGCTATAATTCATCGAATCGGAGCCGGAAAACTCACCGGAAATACAGATCGGAGCTCCGATGAAGCAGATCGGAGAGTTTTGAGAGCTATATAGTAGAGAAACTAAGATCAAACTCAGCGTTCATTCTGGACCGTCCGATGAAGAATACAGATCAACAGAGACCAAGCGATGGAGGGTAAATATAATCAGCTTGGAGAAGGAACTCTTTGGTTACTGAGAGAGAGCTGCCCGTAATCTCTCTACAGCAGCTACGGGCAGTCCGGGCAGCGTTTTCTTCTCTAAAATTTTAAGCTGCTTCATCCTGCCCGAACATTGACAAGTGTTGTGTTTTTAGTTGTGTGTTTAATTAATTATGATGCAATAATTAGTGACTAGTAGGTAATTAATCAAAATAAATTTCGGTAGATTAAGGACTCGTTTGATAGGAAATAAGTTGTTTCGAAATTAATTATTTATTATCACTTGTAGCTCTAAGTATTATCACTTGTAGCTCTAAGTAAATAAGTAGTGATTTTTTAAAAATAATAATAATAATAATAATAATAATAATTGGGGTAGGAGAAATGAAAAAGTAATTATAAAATGAAAAAATAAAATTTCACTATCAAAGATAAAAATTCAAATAGTCGATTAACTAAGCACCTAAGATTCTCCTTGATTACCCACCAAAGAATGTGGTGCAGTGGATGAAGCTGTTCTTCCTTAACCAGAGATCTCGAGCTCAATCTTTGAATATAAAAAAAAATTGATAGGGAACGCTCCTCTTGAAAGGATCTTATGCTACGTGAATTCGAAGTAGTCGAACTCTAATACGGTACTAAAAACTAGATGGGCAACCAAAAAAAAAGGATTTTTCTTAATTAAGTTGTGACATGTAATTGTAGGTTTTGTAGTCTCTTGTTCTTGAAGTCTTCTAGACTAGAGAAAGATGCCGTATGGTTGTACTTACTAGTGACCATAGTTAACTACTAACTATGATTAAGTTTGTGTATGGGTTAAAAGTGTGTTAATGAAAACTCATTAATTGTTTGAATTGGGCCAAGAGAAGATGAGTAGAAATTCTATGGGCTTCAATAGATTAGCTTGGGCCAATAGTAAAAAGGCCCAACCATGGCTATGTTTTGTTGGTTTGGGCTTAGGCTCCTTTTTTTAAGTTGGGTCTTTCGCACAAATATTCCTATTTTACGATGGTCTTTAATTATTACTTTTCATAAGTATTGATTTTGAATTTTAGAAAAAATTATGGGGATAAGTAAATATATACTAATTAAATAGCTAATATAGCTATAGTTTGAATTAATTATGGCTTGCGACAAACATCTAGCTGTAATTACAGTTTGAGTTTTGTATAATTTGCATGATTTATACAAACGTCGTGCGCAAATCAAATTGCATATCGAAATATACAAATATTATAAATTGTATAGCGAATTATACCAATTTTATACAAAAACTGTGAATTGTATAGCAAATTATATAAATATATACAAGTGTTATGTGAAATATACAAATGCTGCTATAACTATAGGTATGAAATATAATCATCCAAACTATAGCTATGAAGCATAATTAAGCTTTATATGTTTGCCATTTATGCAATTTTTTTCTCAATATTAGTAGAGTAAAAATTTGATTCTTTGGCTTGTAATAAACAACAAAATCATAATAAATTGAGTTTTTTAGTATTATATAGAAATAGCAAACAACAATACATAAATGAAAAATACTCATTATATATTTGTGGACATTAAGTTGTAAACTACTAAATCAACCTTATTTCCATATTCCTTGAAATCGCCATGCAATGTTAGCGAAAGTTAAAAGAGAAATCCTACCTTCTCCAAAACCCTACGAGAAGCCTTATTCTCCAAAACAACATACGCTTCAAGCTTTACTACAACAACATTACCCCAATGTCTCAAAGGCTTCCGCCCATTGCGTGGTAAGGGAGGGTCGGATGTACACAGCCTGACCCCTATGTTTAAAAACATAGCGCGACTGTTTTCGATGCTTCAAGCTTTAACATTCTAGAAAAATCATTGAACACTTGAGAGATTGCCATTTCAAGCGCATAACCTATATTCGCAGCTTCGATATCCTTGTCATGATGACCTTCTGGGTCTACGTACACTCTATCCTCCCCAGACCTCACTTGTGGGATTTTACTGGGTATGTTGTTATTGTTGTTGTTGATGACCTTCTAACCATGCTGGATGGATTACCCATAGGAATCCGATGGATCGATCATCGATACATATTGATACATGCCATGGTTGAGGTATACATACTTCCTTGATAAAATTCAAGGCTTCTTGTTTTGTGGTCAAAGTATGTACGAGTTACGCGATCATCGCTTGCCCATAATAATATATTATCAGCATCTGTTAATCGAAATGGACGCAAACTGATTCTTGATGACTCCATGTATCTTATTGTTAATTTTATCCTAGCTTGTAAAATAAAAAATATTTGAAGTGCAACTAAAGGAAGAATATGTTGGAATATGTTGTTTTGGGGTACTAGCTAAGGTAGGAAATTTATAGCTGAAATATTGCTAGAATTATAAAAGTGGAAAAAATAGAGAGGATGTACGGGGTCCAATTTTTATTTTTATTTTCCTTTTTATTTTTGGTTTTTCCTTCCAAGAAACAACCTCTATACTTCTATGGTAGTGGTAAGGTCTGCGTACATTCTACCCTCCCCAGACCCCACTTGTAAAATTTACTGGGTATGTTGTTGTTTATTTTTGGTTTTTGCTTGGGGCCAAAGTTGGGGAGAAGAATTGTCAAAAAGAGCACTATGGCATAAATTCTTTCAATCTAAGTGGTTGAATAACTCATTTTATGTGATACTTTTAAAAAAAAACTATATTTGAGTAAAATATTTTAAAGATTTATTTTATTTTATATTAATAAGATCATTCAATTTAGAGATTATCTATTATAAAATCATTCAAACAAATTTATAATTAAAAATTCATTACCTTCTTAATATTTTGAATTTGAAAAATAAATATTATAATGACTTAGAATCAAACAAGTTAGGAAAAATCTATCAAATTGCTGAGGAGCAAAGATCAAAAGTATCATGATGAAGTAGAATAATAAGATATTGAACGTTTCTTTTGATGAATAAATAGAAAGTTAACTTGGTTAACTTTTAATAAGTCCTATTTTTTTGGATTTCACATGGGAAATCATTTTCATGATCTTATGAGCTATTTTTTAAATTTACGATTAAATCATTCGATGGTAGTGAATTTTAGAAAAAATATTTCTAATTAATAATGCAACTAAAAGTGAAAATGAGAATTTCTAACAATTAAATTTTTTCTAAATAAGAAAACATAGACATTCTTATTCTTGACAAACTGAAAAGAAAAAGGTCCACTAAGTCAAGAGAAGAAGCTAAGAAACTAAAGAGTACTCAAAGAAAATTAATTGCATTTATACTTGCTCTTATATTAAAATTGAGACTTTTTTATTTTTAAAATCTTAATTTCGTAGGAGCGAGTCAAAAAAATTAAACAATGATCAAAATATTGTTCTCAATACTCACAAAATGATTTTAAAATAAATCATCAAGAACTTAACCTTTTTTCATAATTATTATTTTACTTCCAAAAAATACGATGCATTCTATCCTCTCCTCTTGAAAATCATCCAAAATATTTAAATTTATGAGTACGTAAATAACAAAGTTTAAAAAAGGAGAAAAAATATGATGCAGAACAAGAGGTAGGTTGAAATCATAGCAAATGCTATGCAAGCCAAGTTGAAATTTAAGCGGATTTTGACTTAACTCGTCCACATTGTTTGTCATCCCTAATTAATTCATTTGGTAGCAAACAATCTCCCAAACATAATGCATAATTATAAGAACAAGCTAGCTAGCTACTCGGGCTCGATTCATAGGGTAAATTATGATGCACGTGAATTCATAATTTCTCTGTAAAATTAAATCCGCCTTTGTAGCTAGTCATGAGTAGTCATTACTCTCCTTCCATCCACCATATTCTTCTTCTTCATCGTGAGTTGTCTTCTGTCAAATCATTTAATATATCATGAAACAATTCATCAACATTTTAAGTAAATTCATCCTTTTTCTTACTTGCCTATTTCAATTTATGTGCCATAGTTGCATTTTTGATATCCAAATTTTTAATTTTTGATCGTGAATTTGGATATATATTTAAAAACTACTATGAATTACAATATTTAAAGAGTATACAAAGAAATTTGGATTAAACAAAGCTTGATTAAGTCGTGAAATTTCAATTGTGCAACATAAATTGAGACAGAGAGAATATCTTTGTTCACTCAAATTTTTTTCTTTTATCCTTTTATATTAAAGTTTTCTGTTTAAAATGACCAAGATTTGCAAATTCTGATGATGCTCGTTTTTTTATCTCTATGTGAAAGAAATATAGATAGCCACGACCAAAAAATGTTGTCCGATGGATAAATTTTTTTTATCTTTTATCAGAGGTCTCACATTATAGTTTTGAAAATGAAAAATAGGCCCTACGTGGTGCAAAGTAGCAAAATTGAGGTAGTTGTATGAAAAGAATATTTACCTTTGGGGTAAAAGTGATGCCAACTAGAACTTCACCACAGTAACTTTGATCACTCCCCACCACACTATATTTTTTAGGATGAATTTCAGCTCTTCCATTCTCCAACCCCATTTCAATAAATTCCTTCAAGTAGATACTACAATATGTACAAAATTTATTTAATCAATTTCATATTTTACACAAAATTAATAACTTGGGTAATAAATCTAAACATATGTTATGGGAACAAAAAGAATTTGGGGACAAGAAAATAGGTTGCTTTAATAAAATAATCTACGACCTTAAAAAAAATTTGACTAAAAACCAGCGATCGCTATCCTCCTAGGCTTACTAGACAAAAGACACCATACTAAGCAAGCCCTCAACCAAAAGAGAATATAGGGAGATTCGCATCAGAGACCCCCATATTCACCTGCTCAACTAATTTGATTATTCTTTCAGGTATCTATGACTGTAAAATTTAAAATTTCTTTACCTTGCTACGTGTATTTTACATACTAAAATAAAAAAGTCAAATTTCGACAACGAAAATACAAAAAATTGTTACTTACATGGCTTCACCAAGATAATCATCAGAAGAAAATGTATCATGATCCATGAGCTTAAGTATAAGCTTGTATTGTCCATCTATTGAGGGATATTCTATCTTGAATGTGAACTTCTCATTCCATTCTGGCTTACTACCTTTTCCTGCTTTTCATGATGAAAATAATATTGTTATTAAATTTTTTCTAAGAAAAAAGCAACATTTTTTGTTTTAAAAATTTGTAAGGAATAATACTAGTAGGGTCTGAATTCATAGTTTTAAGTTAAATTCATACGGTTCAAATTCTGAGTTTAATTATGAAAATAAATTTATATTAACGACTGTTTCAGAATTATATTTAAAAAAAAAAAAACGAATGAAGATATATAATTTATCGATTAATACCTCTACTAGTAGAGCTCTTGTGTTCTTGACCTCTATATTGAAGCAAAACATATGGATCTATTCCACCACCTAAAAAATATACAGCAAAACCATATTTTAAAAAATTAAAAAAAAAAAAAAAACTAAATTATGTGCACATAAGTATAATGAAAGCAATTGAACAAGAAGGATAATAATACTGCAATGTAGAAACATATTCAGAATACTGAGGACATGACCTTAGATAGAAAAGAGTGAAGATCGCGAATTAGAGTTGTAGGCTAGTTTAGTATTTAGTCTCGCATATTGTTATTCCTCTTATTATTTTCACTTTTAGTACTATTCTTTTCCTTTTTCTTTTCATGGTCTATAGCAGATGTGTTTGTTTTACCATATGTACATACTAGTACATGCTATTCATTGTTGTTCCCTGCCCTTCCCTTCCCATCCCTTTCATTCCCTTTCTTTGGCATATCTAGTTTCTCTCTGCTTATGGGTTTTGAGACGAGGGTTCTTGGAAACAACCTCTCTACTTCTATGAAGTAGCGGCAAGGTCTGCGTACATTCTACCCTCCCCAGACCCCACTTGTGGAATTTCAGTGGGTATGTTGTTGCTGTTGTTGTTGAATTTATCTTCTAAGACTAGTATTGAATTTATTATAATGTTAGTGTCTAGATTTAATATTGTTAATGTATGTGCGCACACGTATTATATCAAAAGTTAAAAATTCATAGCCGAAAGACTATATCCGCCTCTCATAGAGTGCATATAATGAGCTCAATATATGAGGAAATGATCTTATATGATGGAATAAAATTTAAATAGAAAAAATTATCATTCAAAGTCTTTATATATTTATCTTAAAACTCCATCAAACTGCCTACTCAAAAAGAAAGTAATACACATAATAAGTTATAATTATATGTGAGTAATAAGCTTAAGTGAAAAAAATCCATTTAAATTTATTTTTTTCTAGTTTTAAATTTAAAACAAAAGTCAAATTAGACTATATATGATCTTTTTGACACATGAATCGTTTTCTCTTCTTTAATTCAACAATAATTTCAATTTTTTTTTTAGTTTGATGATCAAAACTTTCCTAGATTATAAAATTAGATCTTCTGCTTATTTCACACCACAAAAATTAACTCAAAAGAAAAACAAATATCTAAATAAAAATACCACACATTTCATTAATCATCATGTGATATATTTTCATTATTCAACATAGATATACTAATAACCTTTTGGAAATAGTAAAAATATACCCAGATCTTATCACTACTTCACAGAGATAGAGAGACTGTTTTTTGAAAAACCTTCGTCTCAAATTATTGATAATCAAAATTCATAAATTAAAAATCTCGAATTCACCTCCGTCAACAAATCTAAACAAGAAATAAGAAAAAATAAATAAATACCCCAAAATTCATTGTTTTTGAGACCTCGAGCGTTGACAAGATTAACTTCCATTATTCCACAGACGGTCGTCATCGATCGATCAATCGTTAATTTTTTTCCTTCTACGAACAACAAATAAATATTATTCGAAGAGATTTATATAATAAGCTGTGTGTGTGAATTATGAATCTGTGGATGATGAAATTTAAACATTCAAAAATGGTGGAAGAATTCAAAGAGATTCTAGTCTTTTAAGACAATGAGTGAGTTGACATGTCAAGTGGGGAATAATGTTTTAATTCTTTGTAAATATCGATGGGTGTGATTGGACAGATAGGATTCCTTCATTCGTAAGTTAGATATTTTAAAATTTTAAATTATAATTTTTAAAATTTTATTTGAATATGTATCTTAAATTTTTTAAATTTATATTACTCCCTCCGTTTCATATTATTTGAATTTTTGGGACTCTTTTTCAAGGTTCAGAATATTTGAATTATTTAAAGTTAAAGTGAATGTTTGAAACTTTTTTCATATTTGTCCTTTCATTTATTGAACTTTTATATTTTCTAGGACATAAATTACACTACACATTTATGATTTTTCAAAGGAAAATAGTGGAAAGTATGATATAAATTGTTGTCTTTAAATGTTTTTCTTAATATGTCCATTACTTCACAAATTTAATTAAAATGGGACAGAGACAGTACTGAGGAATTACCTTTTAATTCTTCGCATATAAAGATGATTGTTACGAGATATATAATGATTCATCCTTAATCAAAAGTCTTCGATTTAAAGTTTAGGAATAAAAACATTTCTTACTCCCTTTGTTCGATTTTCTATTATATAGTTTAAGAAAATTATTTCAAAATGATTATCACTTTTACAAATTCAAAATAAAAGTTGATATAGTAATTATTCATTTCAATATTGTCCATTTTAAAAAAAAAAAAATCATAATGAAAATAATTTAATAAACTAAATCTTGCATTTATTAATTTTCAAACATGAAAAGAAACAAAAATAAAACAGAAAGAATTAAATTTGCATTAATTAGGACCTAGAATTAGTATAGATTAGAGGGTGAAAATAAAAACAAAATTATTGCAAGTGACAGTTTGTCAAATCATACATCAACTTATAAGATCTTTTTAAGGGAATCTCATGCTTTTAAGCTGAATTATCATTGATTTCGAAACTCCGAACTCTTTACTTGTCATATTTTAAATTATACGATTATTAAAAAATTAATATTATATTTTGATTAATATTTATAAATTTAAATTATTTTAAATTTATATTTTCTTTGTCTCAAATCAATTAATTTTTAATTTTTTTTAATGTTCAAAATAATTAATTGTTCAAAGTTTAAGATGAATTTTTGAAACTTTTTTCTTATTTGCCCTTTTATTTATTGAAGTTTTATATTTTCTAGAAAATAAATTGCACAATATCTATGACTTTACGAAGAGCAACAGTGGAAAGTACGATTTAAATTTTATCTTTGAATATTTTTATTTGTATTATTTCAAAAATTCAATTAATTTGAATTGGAGGATGAATAAAATAACAAGTGAAAATCAAAAAGATAAAACAAAATATTGGTTGAATGATCTATTTTCTTTAAATAATGCATTTTCTATTCTAGACATGGCTGTCAAGAAATTAGTTGGTGAGGGGCAATTGAATTAAATTGAATTAATTTGGTCTAAGAAATACAATTCACACCTAATTTAGCTTTGTTTAATGACTTATTCACCACTATAGACTAGTTGTTGGTGAGGGGCAATTTTGATTTGAATTGAAACTTACTAGAAGCAACATAGAATTATTTATTTACTTATTTTGGACATTTGTTTTTAATTTTATCTCGACGTTTTGTTTTCTTTCTTTTGTTTTATATAAAAGATATGAAAAGACCATTTTCTTTCATTCAAAATTGTAAGTAGTTATTTGTTCCTGAATAGCTTCCTTCAAAAGGTCTTCTGCTTCCTCGGTAAATGTCTTGGTAGAAGATATGATTTCTTGGAACTGAGATTTAGTAGTTTTTAAGTAAGTACGTAGCTCAACAAGAAATTTCCTTACCTATCCAACTTCTAATGAATCAAGATAGCCGTTTGTCATTAGATAGGAATACAAAGATGAAGAGAGAAACAAAAAATATCACTACTGTGTAAACGAAGAGTTTGAGAGTAAGCATGACACAATCTCCAAGATGATTTTTTTGAAAAAAAAAGAATAGATCATCCATCGTTTTTTGCACTTGACTGGATGGACAGTTGACCGGAAGATAACTTCGATTCGCCCGACCAGCAGGCGGGCGGCGTGCTTATCTTGTGTGACAACACTACAGAGCGAGTTGCGATAAGAAATCATTTCCTCGCTCTTATTATTTGGCGCCTAAAGCCACTGCCGTTGCTTCTTACGATGTGGATGGAGAACTAAAAAGGTCATGGCAGAAGGCATCTTGGTCATTTGTTATCCACTTTACAGGATGATTCCTCATCTGAAACCTTGATCCGAAACGTTTGCTGCTTCTCTTCATTCCCCGGGACATGGACGAGAGCTTCCATAATGAGTATGTCCCAGTTGCTTGGCCGCAAAAACGATGACCATTTGTCTTCTGCTGCACAGCAGTACTGGTTACTGAGTCGAGGCAATTGTTCATTTTGAAACTAAAATCTAAGGAATGATGAAAATATAAATGATTTTCGAATTGGATTCTATACAAGTTCCAAGTTTCGTTTTTGAATGAAGTTGGACAACACCGCTTCTCGGAACATCCTTCCTCAGGAATAGCTAGTTATATTCCAGTTTCCTCATTTCTTAATGGAAAGTTTGAGAAAGTAAACAAGACTTCTGAATCTTGTGATCTTAAACTATAGATATATAGAATGTACCAAAATGTCCTGTGGTCGTTAAAAGTTGAAAAGAAAAGTTGCCAAGAAGAGAAAGGGGTATTCTTTTTGAAACAATCTATAAAGGGAAGTACGACACACAAGTTGAAATGAAGGGAGTAAATGTTTTACTCGATAGATATCTCTGTTGGTAATGACATTGTTTTGGATCTTTGCAGGGCTGTTTGGACTTATCACCACCATGACTAACGATTACGGCTTAAATATTCAACAACTGATATATCTGGGATTGAAAAACTAGAATAGAGGATGTCCCAAATTTCAGAACACACTTCTGAAATGAAAACCAAGATAGACAATGTCGGCCCAAAGCGGTATTTAAGAACAGCACTAACCTCCATTACGAACTGCCTTCAGCTGAAAAATTCCAGTCCCTTTAGGTCCAGAGACAGGAAATGTGCACGATACAGATTGCCTTTGGTGAGCTACTGCAAGTGATGCATTATACCAAGGGCCTCTAACAATGGGCTCCCCAATAGCATCTATAATTCGTTTGTTCTTACTGGCTCTTTCCAAGGCCGTGCTGCAAGACCAAACAATAAAGGATGAAATAAGAAACTGGAATAATAATAGTCAGGAAAGACACATTTATTCCCCCAAAAAAACCTCACTACCCCTATCCTCGTTGCCACCCAAGAATATACAGATACCAACGTATTTATGCATTACACATTTAACTAAAATTTACTACTACAGAAGTATGAGAAACGTGAAAACAAAATCAGTGTTCTGTAAAGCATCACCATTTTCCTCGACTGAAATATTTCAATATGCCTTAAGCAAGAAGGAAATTAGTAACATCGTGATAACTGGCATCACATATAGGATTCCAGGAACCATTAAAAGGAAAGCTATAATTACCTCCAAATTCAGAGAAATGAGTGGGTGGAATTACAAGATGGACAGTGAAGTTCTTGTCTTTTGAAGACATAGTACAATTGATCGAGAGCGTTTTATTCTCAATACAAATGATTTGGTCTCAGATCTTTATTTTACCTAAGAAGATTGTTCAACAAATTGAAGCATTATGCGGGAGATTCTGCAGTATCTGCCTTTTTAGCTTGGGACAAATTCCATTACCCAAAATCAGCTGGTGGCTTAAATATTCTTGACATCCTAACTTGGTTTAGAACAGCAATATGCAAACTATTGAGGAACTTGTGTGCGAAGGACAAACTGTGATATCAGATTCATATATAAATGGGACAGGTAGGACGACATGGGAAAATTAATACTAAGTGGTCTTACTGGATAGTACAAAAAAGATCATAAAGGCCATGAAATACTTTGAAGATGTTGGGTACTTGGCCAGTGATCTTCCGTAGATGCAAGCTTTCTCCATAAAAAAAGATGTATCTAAAGCTGAGAGGGATTTCCTCAAGGTGCCTAGGAAAAGATTAGTACGTAACAATCATGGCTCTCCAAGGTGGGTATCCATCTTTAGGCTGTCTTCGATTCGATACTAGAGACAAAATAACTCTTTGGTGTATGGTGGATACTTTGATATGTCTGCGTGTAGTGAAGAAAAGTGTGAGATACCTGCTTCCATATGGAACAAAATCCTCCAGTGGCAAGGAATACAAAGGCAAGCATTGGATTGGCAAGGGGAGTTGCAGTGGGCAAGAACACATTCTGAGGGTATAAGAGAAGGTGTAGAAGTTTATAGAACGGCATTAGCTGGTACCTTAGGGGCACAAATGCTAGTCCTCTGTTCCTGTATAGTGGATCTTCTTCTCCCTTGAACTATCTATTACCTCAAACGAGTTCTATTGATTTGTGCCTCCAGGAACAATGAAGTACAGTACACACTAAAATGCAGGAAGCAAAATGCTGCCATGATCTGGGGACTTGCTAACTTTTTTTGAAAGGAATGAATGCATACTGGGGATGCAAGGGAACGTGTGAATTTTACCAATTTCAATTTGCAGATTCATCTGATTTTGTTCCTCCAGATGACTTCCTCAAAAATGGAAAATCAGTCTCTGAGAGTCTATCAGAAACAGTCTCTCTACCCCCAAAAAGGCAAGGGTAGAGGGTAAGGTCTATATCCTACCCTCCCAAGACCCCACTTGCGGGATTACATTGGTATGCTGTTGGAACATCAGCCACCACAAACTCAAAATGCATCACTGAATCAGGCTGTCCCTATTGTATCTAAAACTATTAGCGACATATTTCAGGTCTCCTGTATTTGAGTAACATTTTTGAGAGGTACACCTCTTTGTTTTATCCTAGAGCAAGAGGTCGAGCGAAAGGAAAACAAATTTTGGAGCAATAAAATGTGCTCTCCGAGACGGATTGGGATAGAGGGTCGAGAGCATCTCAAAAGTACTTGGACTTTTAACCATCACATTAGCTAGCAATTAAACTATATGATAGAAAAGCCCAACTTACCGGAATCAAGGTTCTTTGCATGATATAAATGTGAATATAAGATCTATTCAACTTTTAATAAAATCAAGTTTGTATTTAATTGGAGATTGGTAGAGTAAAGATCCATTATCCACTGAAATTCAAAGTTGAAAAGAGCAAAATTCTAGGGGGAGGGTGGTGGTGGGGTTCTTTGCCTTGAAGCGCATATTTATATTATAAAATTCTTACAAACCACATCCTAAAAAACAAGTTTGAATATTCATCTAGTATTCTCGAGGTCAATCTGAAGCAAAAAAGTGCTCATCAAAATCTCAGGGATAAGAGGAAGCAACAAAGCAAACCTGCTACAGCTATGATATATGGAGAGATCATCAAGAGCACTTAGAGCAACGCCTCCTGTTAAGCAAATCAAGGTCCCTGACACTATCCTTCGCCCCCATGTCTTCGCCTTCTCTTCCTCCGCTTCCCCTTTTCCCGAACTACATATCAATCAATCAAATCAGTCAACCAAGAGCAGATACGCAATATACACTAGGATTCAACCAAACACAATAGCTCTAGTTTATAAACCTTTTAAGTATGAACTAATACTAAATTCCGAACCCAATAACTCCAATGGTCAGCTGTATTCAGTAGCATCATCCCGAACTCATAAAGTTCAAATATGGAATCCGCCTCTGCAATCACCTAACACCTCAACACCAAATCAGTTGGATAGACTAGATCAATCCTATGTACACATTCTACTTTTCCCAAACTACATCATATCAATCAATCAACCAACCAAGAGCGGATGCACAATATACATTATAGATTCAACCAAAAACAGCAGCTCCAGTTTACTTCAGATACTATATATTTGTTAAGAAACATATTAAATTCTGAACCCAAACATATTAACTATGTGCAGATATTAAATTCCGAACCCAGAAACTCAAATGGTCAGGTGGATTCAGTAGCATCATCCCAAACCCATAAAGTTCAAATCTTGGATCTGCCTCCGCAATCAACTAACACCTCAACTCCAAATTAATTGGAATAACCTCTATAAATCCTCTATACCCATTCCATTCTACAAAAACCCATTTGATCCCAACACTAAATAATTCATCAAACTACAATTTTCCCACAAAAATTTAACAATTATTTTCATATTAACCGAATCTAACTAACTCTTTTCCACCATATACTTGATATATTCATTCACAATAATTAACATATATAGCAGAAAATTCAACTATGATGTAAAAATTCCATAAAAAAAAAAACTAAAAATTATCTTACACTGATGGACTGCGACGCAAGAAAGAGATAAATCTTCTTCCCAACATTTTGCTTCTGTGAGTTTCTTCAGCTTGAAAAACCTCCCGTAAACCCCTAAAAAGAATGTAAAATTATTGTGTATGCCTAAACGGTGTCGTATCACGGTTAAAAGAAAAGGAAAATAAGTAATTATTTCATACGAAAATAAAAAAGTTTACGTACCTGTAAAATCCACAAGATCATCCCAACAACAAACAAACAACAACATTAGCTGAATGCCTCAAAGATTTCCGTCAATTGCGGGATAAGGAGGTCGAATGTACGCAGTCTGACCCCTATATTTAAAAATATAGCACGACTGTTTGCGGATGACCCATGATGAGCATCGAAAGTTGCATTGACTAACTGCTACTTCATAATTGAAAAAGCGCGGATAATTTAAAGAGTCATTTTGCTTTATTCTATCATATCCCAAAGCCAAAAAATAATGAATCTTTGGCTCCATCCAAGATTGATGGAAATCACAAGATCATCCCCAAAAGAAGAAAATGCTAGATATGAAACAACGACCAGTGAAAAGCAAATGAAAATTTATAAAAACAATAAAAAGTAACAAAATAAATGAGGGACAACAACAACAGAATATATAGTAATGTGACTACCTCTACTAACCTATTACTATATTACAAGACCCAATAACATTCTACCCCTACTAGTCATCTAACATTCTACCCTAATACACGGTCCTTGCTCCTTTTTATCTAAGCTCACGTCCTCGGTGATATGAAATTGCATCATATTCCGTCTAATCACCTTCTCCAAATATTTTTTCGATCTACTTCTACCCCTCCGCGTAAACCCCTAAATTCAACTTATCACACCTACTGAATATCATAAGAGTCAGCACTTTTTTTCGCATATGTCCAGATTATCGCAACCTCGCTTCTGTCGCCAATTTGATTTTTTTTCCTCTAAAATTAAGTTGGGTAAATAAAATAAACTAAAAGTGCATACAAGTGAAAAAAAATATAAAAAATATATTAAAATTGTGACACTATGATTTGAAACTCCAATCATAATTACTCTTACACCCCCTTCTTACTTAAATTGCTAATTTATTTATTTTTTAACAATTAGATCCAAATTAATGATGTGTGCCTATCCACAAATCATGTTGCTTAAATTGTACTCGACCAAAAAATAACTTTGATATTTAAACAATTATAAAAATAGCTTGAAATAAATAGGATTCACATTATCATAAGGATTTTCATTATCATTTTGTGTGATATTATTTTATTAGATATGAAATTTAAAATATTTGTTTGACTTTTATATTTTATCTTATTTGGTAGTGGAAATATACTGAACAATACTAGACAATTTGGATTCTAACAGCATGAAAAAATGGTTGTCAAATAATTATGGACATGACAAATTATAATATAAATTGAGCTATTTAGAGTATAAACAAAATTATGACAACTAATATACAGACAAGATTCAACTAATATTCCAAATGGAAGTTGTAATATTAAACATTGATATATTCAGTGTATTTAGTTTAACAATATTCTATGTTATTTTTAATTTTTTTTATAATCGTGATATTCAGAATAGTTTATGTGCATCTCGACTAAGTTTATTTTGAATACCTACCACATATCACCAACAACAGATAGCTCTGTCCAAACGCAAGAAAAAAGAATCAACGCCAATGTTTTATCTATAAGAATCTACAACGCACTAGAACACCCTTGTTGACGATAGTTTACTCCGACAGCATCTACGGTTCTTCAAACAATATGATATTTCACACGCGATAAATTCTTAACCCTTCCCTCTCTTACTAAGACTACAGAATGTTCTTGTGAATCATAGTTGATACAACGTATATAAATAGTAATTTCAAATCCAGAGATCAATTGTAGATCAATTGAGATTTTAACAATATCGCAATCCCTTTAACAATATGATTTTTCTCTTAAAAGTGTGCACAATCATCATGGTCATAATAAATAAAGATTAAATAAAATGTGTATTAATAAACTATAGTTTTTGTTATAAGAATGTAGGTAAAGACACGTATCATGTATTTATTAAGCTGATATAAATACTATACGGAGGTAAGTCGTAAATACTCATTGGTTTAGCGTAATTCTTTTTCTCTTCACTTTTCTCAAAATCACATCGGACTAACTATAATAATCTCAAAATAACTATATGTCAATCTCAAACAAGTTTCAATCAACTATATGAATTCTCACAGACCATGTCATCGACCAGAGGGGGGGGGGGGGGAACACCTTGTGTTCAAGGGATTCGTCCTCTTAAAGAAGATCCTGACTTTGCCACTGCACGTCACACTATTTAAATTCATCTCAAACATGTATAAGTATGTTAAAATGTCCCTTTCTTCACATCTTCAGCTCTCAAAAGACGAAAAGCTATATACAACAAAAGGCAATTTAGCATAGATGTGTGAGGAAAACATCAATGTTAAATTTCCACCTTGATCAAAATAAACAACTGTAGATTGCTAAGATAACTGATACAAATTTACAACATAAGCATTTCTTCTCGCAGGAATGTTTGCGAATTTGATCAATTACTCTTCGTGCTCTGTGATATATGTCCCGTCGTGTATATGGTTAAAGATGTTGCCATTCATTCTGCATTCATATAACAAGAGGAGAAGCAGCTGGCCTCGGATAAGACGTAGTTTTTGTTCTTGAAGCTTCATCGATCTGATGCTTCCTTTGTGTCGTTTCACGTTTGACACTTCCTGATTCGTTTAAGTTCTGGAGTTGCTCCAATGCCTTTACAACCTCGGGCATTTTGGGCCTGAATTTGGGTTCTAATGCCAGGCATTTGACAGCAAGAATTGCTGCTTTCAATGCTGCTTCCACCGAGTACTGACCTTCTATACGATGATCCATAATTCGGAGGACTTTTCGTTTACTAGTAAGGTAAGGCTTAGCCCATTCGATTAGATTATGTTCTCCATGGGGGCGGTTTTTGTCCACTACTCGACGCCCTGTCAGCATTTCTAGAAGAACAACTCCAAAACTGTATACGTCACTTCGGGCAGTTAGATGGCCTACAAATGAGAAGTGACAATCAGAAGCTTTACCCAAAAGGCGTAAAAGCCCAAACATTTACCCCAAAGGCCTAAAAGGATTAAATAAGGGTTGAAGAACAGAGATAAACTCGAGGGGATTAGATTTTTGTTGAATAGGGATATATAACGGAAACAAACCAAATAGCATTACACTTTCAATTTCTTTCGGAGAACATAGTATTTATCTTCTCGAGTATGGAAGACGTACACCTTAGACAAATAGACGTCTATCAACAACAACAACAAACGTGAAGGTAAAGAGGTTGTTTATGATAGAACCTCGGCTCAAGTAAAGCATAACAAAATAATTACGAGTAAATTGAAAGTGTATATTACCTGTGGCCATATACTCGGGAGCGGCATAACCAAAGGTGCCCATTACTCTAGTAGATACGTGGCTTTTACCGTCGATTGGCCCATCCTTTGCCAATCCAAAATCAGAAAGCTTTGCATTGTACTTCTGTCAATTCATGGCAAGGACAGATCGTAAGAGGACAATGAAAATATTCTTACAACTTTTAGAAGACTAAAATTCAAAGTTGTGTCACATACAGCATCAAGCAAAATGTTAGATGATTTGAAATCCCGATATATAACTTTAGCTTCTGGGCTGTGGAGATATGTCAGTCCCTTAGCTGCCTCGAGAGCAACCTTCATTCGGAGATGCCATGATAGTGGTTGGAAATAAGTACTCCCTGTTCAATATTTACCAAAGGTTAAGTCATGACATTATATAAACGATATCGTTGGATGTCATCAAATTAGAAGCAGATTCAAGATTTGAAGTTTATGTGATCCTATAACGATTAATGAACTGAGTTTACAGTAAAATATTTAGTAGATTTCTTATACATGGTTTAGAGAAAAGCTATTTCGTTGCTGTGAATCCGTATATCATACTGTGGATCCACCCCTGCCTCAAATACAGAATTAAAGTTTTAGACTAAGTTGCGTGGACTCTTCACTTGTGATGCCACACCCGTCTCGGATTCTCCAAAAATACACTACTTTTGAAGAATCCGACACGCACACATTCACATTTTTGAAGAGTCCGAGCAACATAGGTTTTAGATAAGCTATACTCACTTCTGAATAGATGATTTTCCAAACTTCCTCTCGGCATGAACTCGTACACCAGAAGCCTGTGTTCATCTTCTAAGCAATATCCGATCAACTTCACAAGATTCGGATGAGATAGCTGACCGAGGTAAGTGATTTCCGTCTGTAGTTGAAGTTCACCGAGAAAACAATGAATCAACTTATCAAAATCACATTTATACGAAACATGATCAGCTAACGACATTATGCCTAAATGATCTATCTATCTTTAACAATTCTGATACGTCTTTAATATAACGATCATCGAAAATTTCAAAGGGAAGAGTTAACATACCAGCCATTCCTTGTGACCTTGAAAGCCTTCTTGATTCAATCTCTTTACAGCTATAACCAGTCCAGTCCCCGGCCTTGCAGCTTTAAACGTATTCTCGTCTATCCAACCTTTAAATACGCAACCAAAACCACCTTCACCCAACACACTATCTGGACGGAAGTTCCTCGTGGCTACTCGGAGTTCATTGAAACTAAAGCTTTTCAGATTCGACGATTCAAGAATTTCACTCTGACTTCGAGGTGTCAATGGAGCCGATGAATACGAATGCCTACTACTCAACTCTCTTCCATCACTTGCTCCTATTGAAAACAAATGGTTACTTACATCCAACATAGAATCTCAAAAATGGTTACTACGCAAAATGATTTACTTTTTTCGTTTTATAACCGTGATATCTGAGCCAACTTGCACGCCTCTAATTCTACCAGATACCTGCTACTTCTCAGTAACACAAAAACCATTAATCTCATAAACAACAACAACTAACATAACCAGTGAAAATCCCACAAGTAGGGTCTGGAGAGGAAAAAATGTACTCAAACCTTACCACTACCTCACAAAAATATAGAGAGGTTGTTTCTAAAAGACCCTCGTCTCAAAAATCATCCACCTATTAATCTCATAACAGTTTCAAAAAATATCTTAGCACAAAATCATTGCCACCATAAGAATCCAGAAACAGTTCCATAAACTTCACACAAAATTCCTTCAAATTCATCACACAAAAACTACATACCACAGATTTTATTTTTTCATTTAGCTCGCGTTTGGCCATAGATTTTGAAAATTTATCCTCAAATTATCTATTTGGCCATGAACATTGATCATATTTTATCTTCAAATATTTTCAAGTTTCCAAAAATTAGCTCAAACCATTTTTTTTTCCCAAGTAAAATGCATGTCCAAACACAACATCAAAAACTCAAAATTTTCAAATTTCAATAATGGAAAGAAAATCCAAGCTACTTTACCCATAAATTTCCACAAATATTACCCCAAAAACAAAATCTAAACTTTTCTAGTTCCATTAATTCTCTAAACATGTCTCAGCTAATTGAATCTAAAAGTACAAATATCTCGGTGCACTAAAATTACTGCTATTGTACTGTTTTCACAGCTTAAATCCCGTAACTTACTGATCACACGACAATAACTTTTAAACAAAAAAAATTTTAAAAAAAACTTACCACCATGAAGAGGACTCTCTGCTTTAATTCTTACACTTAAACAAGAACCCATTAAAATTTAAGAACCAAAAGCTTCAATCTTTCTTCTTTTTCTTTCCTACCAAGGAAAAAAAAAAAGACCAAAAAAATGAATAGTGAATTTTTTTTTGGGTTTTATTCCATATATAAACTTTTTTAGAAAAAAGGAGAAATCTGAATAAGTGTGAACAAAAAGAAATGTGGTTTGAAAAAAATAACTAAAAATTGGGACTTTATAGGGTTGGCTTTCACAAGAATCTCTTGTAAAAAAAATAACTTTCTTTACAAAGGCCAAAATCTACAAAAGGGTACTTTGACCTTTCCTCTTGTCTAGTCAATATGGATTTTTTTTCCATATAATATTTTTTATGTTTCAATTTGATATAATTGATGTAATAAAAATATTTATAAAATAAAAAAAAGTATTTTTGGAATTTGTGATTTGAAAATAAGTATGGCATCATTTAAAGAGATACAATGATATTGTGTCCATTTTTTTTAATAGTCATAATTACCTTTTTAAAAGTAAGATAATAGTATAAATTTTGATTAATATTATAAAGTGTATTTTTGACATATTAATATGAAAAAAATTACAAGTTATAATACTTTTGTTAGTTTGTTTAGTTTTTTAATATTTAGTTACTTATTTAAAATATTGAATGAATGTAATTTAATTTAATTTTTGAAAGTTAGTTAAAACAACTAAAATAAATAAAAATAGTTGACCATGCACCTTTAAAATTCTCCATCAAACTTTTAAAATACATGAAAAATAGCATATATTTCAAAAATGACATTTCTAAATATGAGTTAATATTTTTTTAAAAAAAAATCATAGTTTAATTTGTCATCCCTCTTCAAATTTACGTAAACGTAAGATGATTTATGTATCGAACTATACTTTTTTCTTATCAAATCCAAAAAATTTAAATATTTATTGAAATCTAAAAAATCATAATGTTACACACTTTAAGGACCAAAATTATTTAAAATTTTATATGAGGGATCATTTTGAACCAATTTTCAAATATAAGGGACTATTTTTATTGATTTTTCCCAAGAAAAATAAAAAGTAAAAAGGCAAATAGTGAATGGGAGTGTAGGGACCAATTTTAGGTTTTATTTAGAGCCTTTAAAGCTTATCTTCTTTTTGAGTTTGTTTAATATTTTTTGCAACTTGTACAAGAAGACAAACATGTGCATTTAGTGTAACCATTATCAACATCAACTACTTTTCAATAATAATAATAATAATAATAATTGAATTTTTTTAGACTTTTTCAACGTTCAAAATAGTTGAATTTTTCAAAGTTCAAGATGAATATTTGAAACTTTTTCAATATTTACTCTTTATTTATTGAACTTTTATATTTTCTGGAAAATCAATTACACTATATATTTATGATTTTACAAAGGGCAATAATGAAAAGTATGATGTAAAGTTTGTCTTTGAATATTTTTCTTAATATGTGTGCATTACCTTATAAATTTAGTTAATATAAGATAAAGAAAGTAATAATAATAATAGAAATATATTTAAATCATTCATTTCAATTTATATGACGTTATTCTAAAAAATAATATTATAATTATAAATTATTCTTTTCAGACTTTACTTTAGTAATTTGGAGTAAATTCTGAATATACACAATATTCTCTAGATCTTCATAAAATAGAAAATAAAACATATATACCCCCTCCTTTTCAAATATGGTGTTGCTTTAGCTGGAAGCTTTTCTTTATTTAATATAGTAGTTCAGAAATAAATTTGTATTTAGCTTCTAATCTATCAGTATCAAACAATAACATACCCCATTGCCTCAAAAGGCTCCCGTCCATTACGGGGTGAAGGGGTCGAATATACACAGCTTAACCCCTATGTTTAAAAATATAAAGCGGTTGTTTCCAGATGACCATGAGGAGCGTCGAAAGTTGCATTGACTAACTGCTACTTCACAAATGAAAAAAGCGCAGATAGTTTAAAAAGACATTTTGCTTTATTCCATCATACTCCAAGGCCAAAAAATAGTCAATCTTTGGCTCCATCCGAGATTGATGAAACTAATCTATCAGTATCATTAATTGTATTTATTTTCTTATTTATATTTCTCATCACATTAAATTTATTAGTATATTCAAAAGATACAAATAACAATATTACCCCAATGCCTCAAAGGCTCCCGCCCATTGCGGGGTAAAGGAGGATCGGATGTACGCAGTCTGACCCCTATGTTTGAAAACATAGCGCGACTGTTTCCGGATGACCATGATGAGCGTCGAAAGTTACATTGACTAACCGCTACTTCACAATTGAAAAAAGCGTAGACAGTTTAAAAAGTCATTTTGTTTTATTCCATCATACTCCAAAGCAAAAAAATAGTGAATCTTTGGCTCCATCCGAGATTAATGGAGGTATATGCAAAAGATAATATTATAAAATTATTCTTCTATTAATAAATTTTTTAGAAAGTGTACAAAATCAATAATGGACAAGTATTTTTAGACGAGAAAGTATTAATTTAGGATAAACATAATCAAAAACGACTTTCATCAAGACTTTGAAATCATATGGTACAATGGATGAAGCTGATTTTTTTCTTAATTAGAGATTTTAAATTTTAAATATGATGAAATTCTTCATATAAAGTACTTTCCTCCCATGAAATTACATGCAATAAAAATTTAAATTAACCTAATTTTAATAAGACAATTAAATATCTTATAAAAAAACTAAAGAAAGGACAAATTTGTGATAAAAGGTAGTTATTGATGTTGGAGACTATATTTATGTTTTGTGTTTCTTTAGGCATTGGACAACTAAATTACTTAAATAACAATCAATGTAGCACTACATAAGAGTTTAAGGTGTTGTTTGGTATGAAGATCAATATAATGGATAATTTTTTTTAATTTTTCATCCGATATTCAGTACTCATATTAAAATTTGATTAATTTAAAATTATATAAAAAAGTTTTACATTGAAAAGTAAAGCGTTTCCTAACAAAGATAACTCCATACCCAATTGCTCGAACATCAAACCTTGATTAAGAGTGAGAATAAACTTATTTTATATTATTCAGTAAAATTTTATAAGCGAGTCAGAAAAATAAAATATACGCTAATCTTTTTACTATTTCACAAAAAGATAAATTTATTTTATAAACTGAAATGTAATATTGGATTAGTTATTTTATTGTTTATATATTATATGTAATTAATTTTATCATTTTACTATGGTGAAACATATAATTTCGTGAGTAATTAATACTCCCTTCCTTTATTTTTCTACTTATTACAGTTTGCCTCACCAAAGCTAACTTGATTAATTATTAGAATTAAATTAAATTAGATCAATTTAATAATTTAAATTTAAATAGTTAAAATTATAACAAATTATATATTTTTTCATTTTTAATATGATAAAAAAATATTTTTTTAAATCAATAATAACATATAGAATAAATCTCACAACTAGAGTTTGAAAAGAGTAGAATATATGCAGATTTTTACCATTATTTTATATAAAATTGAGATAAAAATATTATTTTCGAAAGACTCTCGTCTCAGGTGGCATTCGTCTAAACAAAAGAATACTAATTTAAAAACATTTTTAAAAATTAATTAAATTTTATTTATGTTATGTTTGTGCAGTATGTCATATTAGGTGCTTAAAATCAATTGGTTGGAAATAAGGTAGCATCATTAATGCTATTTCACTCCATGTGTAAAGCTTCAAATTTTAATACAGACAAAATTATTATTATTGTAAATTTATGTGGTGGGGGTTATATGTGGCCTTTTTATTTAAAAAAAAAAAAGGAGCACAGATAATACAAATTTTTTATAAGTCAGTCTTGACATAAGGATAACGTAATAAATGATGACATTAAATGTTTCCAAATAATTACAACTAGTATTACACAACAACAACACTTCTCAGTGCCTCAAAAGGCTCCCGCTCATTGCGGAGTGAGGGGGGGTCAGATGTACACAGCCTAACTCCTATGTTTAAAAACATAAAGGACTGTTTCCAGATGACCCATGAGGAGCGTCGAAAGTTGCATTGACTAACTGCT
>JAABOM020000084.1:4356981-4375342 GCA_011800125.2 Solanum clarkiae | reverse complement strand
AACTCCTAGAAACTATAAAACTTCAACGAATTAAAGGGCAAATATGAAAAAAGGTTCAAACATTCTTTTTGAAATTTGAACAATTCAACTATTTTTTAACATTGAAAAAAATCTCAAAAATTCAATTAATTTGAGACAGAGGGAGTACTTTATATGTACACACAAAGTGACCTTCCATTTTTTTTGTAACTATTATTTTGCTGTGTTTTTTGTGTGTTCTTATTGATAAAATTCTTCAATGAACAGTACACTTCTAAATACAATTAATCCAATTTCATACAATTATTCCTCCACTTCAACACAATCCATAGTAAGAGAATGATTGAGATCCAAATCAACAACAACAACAAAAAAAAGCGCTTAGTCCGAGCATCATACACGTTATCACTGAGCTAAAAAACATAAGATCGAGATCCAAATCGTTAAATTGACAACTTTAATCAGATCAGTAAACCAAAAAACTGTAGTACTAACTAAATAAACTGAATATAAATCTATCAGAACCGCTTCTCAATCTTCAAAATACTATCTATTCAGAAAACAAACGAGATTATCAAGGAAAAACGTCAGAAAAGCGATTGATCAAAACTGAATCGATGAAGAAAACAAACATAGCCAATAAGTTCAGATATTGTAGATTCAGAAACTTACGCATTTCCAGTTGCCGCCGACGAAGAAAGTTCTGCCCATTTTCACGATGAATTCGAAGGATTCACGAGAATTGTACAGCAAGAAATGAGATCTAGAAGTTTTTTGGTGTTTGTGGTAATGAGAAGAGGAAGACAGAATATTATATAGTGGGCATATTGGCCTCGGAAGTGTCACTCACACCTGTGTTTTGTAATGACTAAATTACCCTTATTCTAATTTATGTGACTATAAATATTCATGAAAATTTAAACCTACAAAATTTTTTGTTTTTTGGTTTCCATTGATCCGTCTACATTTGTATTGAAATCCGATTAATTTGTATTCGCGACACGTAGAGCTTCTTCATTAGGGCTAAAATATGAGATGTATGATTAAGTGAGAAATAGTTTCTATCCACTACATTGCATCATCACAAATATTGGATAAGAGACGTTTTTATTAGTCAGAAGTCTGGTTTCAAGTTTTGAATATGAAAAAAATCATTAGTAAATGTTTGTTTGACTTCTACGTCCTCCGTTCACTTTTAGTTTTAAAAAAATTTCTAATTTGATTTTCATTTTTATTAGTCATTTTCGATAAACCAAGGTAGGACAAATTTTTTTCCAGTTATAACTTCAATTTATTATCATTGAGTTAATAATTTTGAAAAATATAGTAAGCCCTATTAATTAATAGGTATAAAATGATAAACTTACTACTATTGTTTTCTTAATAAGTTTGTCAAGTCAAAATTTAACAACTAAGTGAATGAACGTTATATCTGAATTAACTAGGCTCAAATGCAAGTATAAGACATTGAATTAGAAAAATATTTATAAATATAAATTGATGTCATATTTTTTTGGATAAATTAAAAAGAATATTCATATTGGAATAGCATATACTTTGTGGGATATCCAGGGTTATATTAGTCATTTAAAAGAAAGTGAACCTTTTTAAAAAAAATTACCTTGTGCTTAAGGAGCTCATAGTTTTATACTGGTATTAACAGTCCACAGAAATGGGTGGACATAAGAAGATTGTATCCCACAAAGCATTTTCCTTTTTTTAAATGGTTTGGCCTTATTATAAATATTATTTTTCTTTTAATAAAAAGGAAATGTCATATTAATTACATAAAGTGATTAAATTACCCAATATATAGAGAGAGAGAACATAAGTATTACTTTGATATATCTTCCTAATTTAAAAATGCATAATACATAAAGTTGTATTATTTGAAAACTTAGTCTAAGCTAATATTTATGTTATTTAATTTTGAGTGCATAAAAAGAATTTTTTAATAAATAATTTAGGTTTGAAATTTAATATGATTAAATAACTATATTTTACATAATTACACGGCATAACCTTGACTATGTGACCTGGAGGGGAGGACAGAGACGAGCAAGATCTCGAGAGAGAGGAAAGAGACAAACTGTATATGTATATTTGTCAAATTGTATATGTATATCAGTCAAATAATTGTATATGTGTAACTAATATACATATGTGTTTGTATATCTGGCAAGCAAAATTGGGAGAGGGAGGAGAGAGGAGAGCGAAAGATGACAAAGAATGGAGAGAGGTGAATTGTATATGTATATCTGTCAAATTGACTATGTATAACTGTCAAAATAAATGTATATATGCAACTGATATATATATGTAATTGTATATCTAGCAAGAAATTGAAGAGAGAGATGAAGATGAGAGAGAGAAAATAGGAACAAAATACTAACTATGCCAACAAAACTCTAATTATAGTTATAAATTATAATTTTTTCAAAGTGCAGTGGTATAATATAAATTTACATCATATGTTTGCCTAGTTACATAATTTTTGAGCACAAAAATAGATATTTAAAATTATATAAAGTTGAACAAGTAAATATACACATGACAATTTGCATACGTACAATGTGCGTGTCTGTTTACTCACATCCAAAATTAGAAATCATATATGCCAGCTGGAATCAAGTTAATACATCATGTCATTTGAAAATCATATTAAATCGATATGACTTGATATAATTGTGTTATATTGTGTAAAAAAATCATAAAACATTTGATATGACTTTATACTATTTTCATTATTATATCAAACTTATAGTACTATTTACAATTTTTATCTGTTGACTAATTATTCAATTTATATTTATTTTATTTAATTAACTCATTATTTGTGCCACAGTTGACTACATTGCCGGCAACAGTTGACAAATCACTTTCTTCTTTTATGGCATTAATAATTAACGTTGCTTCCAACTATTGAAGAGAATATAACGTTGCATCGACCATAGTCAATATGCATAAAAATTTTACGTTTCTTATATATACCAATAATTAAGGCATATAATTTATAATTGTAATATTTTTATTTTTATATTTTATAGTCATATATACTGAGTTTCACATGATTGAAGCTCAACTATTTATGCTTTAATTTGAGGTAGAAATTTTAATCTTTTTTAGCTTTATTGTCACATTTACACAAACTTTAAGTAAAAATACAAAATTTCATGTAAAAATAACTAGACATAGCTAAAATTCAAACAAAATAGTTAAAGTAGGCATAAAATTATATTAAAAGGCAAAAAACTCAACGCCCACCGTGGGGCTCGAACCCACGACCACAAGGTTAAGAGCCTTGCGCTCTACCAACTGAGCTAGACGGGCTTTGATTCTTCAATGCCAAAGTCTTATCTTCAACGATCTCAGGAAGAATTTGGTTGCTGATAAGTATAAAATCAAAACCTTCATGAGGAATCATAGACTGTACGAGTTGAAAATCTATGTTGACAATAATTTATTAATCCGTTTTAGAGATTCTTACAAATTGCTTCCTGGCACTCTCGATTCATTGTCTAAAACTTTTACCACAATTGGTTTCCCTGTGTCTTCATTCGCTTTTGTTGCAAAAATTTGCTCTGTATAATTTCTTTCAGTGATTTAATAAAGTGAAAATATACGTATATTTACCGTAATTAAATGATAATTGAGCATATAAACACCTAAGGCAAGTAATTTGTGTTTGGGAGGGAGTGAAAAAAAGGAAGAATAACTGAAGAGTAGAAAGTCCAAAGAAATAAAAGAATTAAGATAAACTCAATTATCAACTCCTTTTGCCCTCTCAATATCATTAATCCAACATGAGAACAAAAATACAGAACATAAAGCTAGAATATAACACTGCAATTCCATTTCTGATCCACTAGGAAATAAGAAGTATTTTCCTTTCACCAACATTATCAATCTTGGAAAAATTAGAAACACTTTCTGTGGACAATAGAAGGTCCAGATTCGTCATATTCTGCTTTAGCAATCCACATCTATAGAAAATAAGACAAGCAAAACACACCATCAGAAACTGTTAGACTTCTAAAGTGTGAAACACGTTGAAAAGAGCACATTTATAACATTAGGAGGGAGGAGGAAAGGGCGATGCAAACCTGCTGGAAGGTGCTGAGGGAAGCCAAGATAGAGCCTCCAATCCAGACACTGTATTTTCTCTCTGGTGGAGCTACCACCTTAATCTTCATGCTGCTAGGAGCCAATGCAGTAATTTCTTTGCTCATTCTATCAGCAATACCCGGGAACATGGTAGTTCCACCACTGAGCACGATGTTTCCATAAAGATCTTTTCTAATATCCACATCACATTTCATGATAGAGTTGTATGTGGTCTCGTGGATTCCTGCAGCTTCCATTCCAATCATTGAAGGTTGGAAAAGGACCTCAGGACACCGGAAACGCTCAGCACCAATGGTGATCACCTGCCCATCTGGGAGCTCATAGCTCTTCTCAACAGAAGAGTTGGTCTTTGATGTCTCGAGTTCTTGTTCATAGTCAAGAGCAATGTAAGCGAGCTTTTCTTTCACGTCCCTGACAATTTCCCGCTCAGCTGAGGTGGTGAATGAGTAACCACGCTCAGTGAGGATCTTCATCAAACTATCAGTGAGGTCACGACCTGCCAAGTCAAGACGGAGAATGGCATGTGGTAAGGCATACCCTTCATAAATTGGGACAGTGTGGCTGACACCATCACCAGAGTCCAACACAATACCTGTGGAGAAGAAAAAGAATTAGTAACAATAACTTGACCGATAACCATGTCAAAATATAAGGTTATAAGTAATCAGATCCACAAAGCATCACATAAATGCAAGATGTTTTCATGGTAGAACCATAAAGAAAATTGTATAAAATAAATATGCTAATAAAGGGCTATTCTTACCGGTGGTACGACCGCTGGCATACAGTGAGAGTACAGCCTGAATAGCAACATACATAGCTGGGGTATTAAAAGTCTCAAACATAATCTGGGTCATCTTTTCACGGTTAGCCTTTGGGTTAAGAGGGGCTTCAGTTAGAAGGACTGGATGCTCCTCAGGGGCAACACGAAGCTCATTGTAGAAAGTATGATGCCATATCTTCTCCATATCATCCCAATTGTTGACAATTCCGTGCTCAATTGGGTATTTAAGTGTTAAAATACCTCTCTTCGACTGAGCTTCATCTCCCACATAGGCATCTTTTTGACCCATACCTACCATCACACCAGTGTGGCGGGGGCGGCCAACAATACTAGGAAATACAGCTCGTGGAGCATCATCTCCAGCAAATCCAGCCTAGATAATAAACAAATATAAGAATCTCTTAATTTTGTAAATAGAATAGATCGCACGGTGATAAGCATCAGTGAAAAAATAGCAGTTCAACTCTGCTGTTGTACAAAACATTTGAGCTTACCTTCACCATTCCTGTTCCATTGTCACAGACAAGGGGCTGAATATCCTCTCCGTCTGCCATTTTATGCTATGTACTGCATTGAAAAATGAAACCTCAGTAAGAGATGTATAGGTCGAAAAAATTACCATCTGATTCTGATATCTTGGTTCCTTATACTAGCCTTTGCTATTTATAAATAATAAACTTTTTAAATAAGCTGAACATGTAAAGTCCCACACAAAATAATACACCTCACTGGAAAGAGATATTCTTACTATTCCTCAAAGACTACTATTACTTCGAACCTCTACTTTTAAGTTTTTTCAGAAATATATTCTCTCTTTGCAGGGATGATAAGATCAAGGCACTGCACACAAATTGAATAATAATATGTTTTGAAAATTATAGATATCGTTCTATGATGAATCAGTCCATCAACAAATAAGTAGAATATACTTAACAATATCAGAGATTTTGGACATATTAAATCAGCTCACCAAATAGACTAACAAAGTTGGTCTGCCATGGATAATGGATAAATGATACAACCACCACCAGTTTTTGGTGGATTTTACGTTTATTAGGTTGAATAGGTACAGCTTTTGCAAGCCTTATAAGCTGCTCACAATCCATAATACATGACGCACCTCAAGTTTCATAAAATTTACTCATTAAACTCAATCGCTTCTATTTCACACAAAAAGCTACAATGACACTCGAATAAACCATATAACTAGGATTCGATATTTCCCCCCAAATCCATTGCTCTTACAAAATCATTAGACATAATGATATAATAATCCAGGCAACTGTAATATTCTATTCCACCACAATCATCAGAACAAATCGAAGCAAATAGTACAATCAGAATTCTTCTGCTGTTCTGCCAAGCAAATCCAAAACTGTAAGACATTATCAACTAACGAGCACAGATCTATCACACTAATTTAATACTATCACATCAATTCTCAAAGAGTGCTCAGCAGATTCCAACATATTCCTAATCAAAACCTTCACAATAAAAGGAAGAACAACAACTCTATTTACATGGATAATCGTATCTATGCCAAAATCTAGAAGCGTTCTAGCTCATTCAATTTTGACACTATTTTTCATATATCTAACCATGAACATATTTATGGATTGAAAACATAATAATTACAGCAAAATCGATCAATTACACAACAACATCATTTACAATTAGCAAATACAAAAATGCAAGTAAAACCGATTGAAATTGTAATATGCAGGTGAACGGATCTACTGATGGAGAACATAATAATTACTACAAAAATCGATCAATTACACCTCAACATCATTTAGAATTATCAAATAAAAAATGCAAGTAAAACCGACTGAAATTGTAATACGCAGGTGAACAGATCTACAGATGGAAAACATAACAATTACTACAAAAATCGATCAATTACACCTCTACATCAAGACCAGAAAAAACTACTCAAATTGTAAAATACAGATGAACAAAATTTAAGGATCGAAAACATAATAATTACTACAAAAATCGATCAATTACACCTCTACATCATATACAATAATCAAAAAATACGAGAAAAAAGCTTTTGAAACTGTAAAATACAGATGAAGAAAATTTATGGAGTAAAAACATAGTAATTACTACAAAAATCGATCAATTACACCTATACATCATAACGAGAAAAAAAACTATTGAGTAAACTACAGATTAGCGAAATTTACGATCAAAAACATAATAATTATTTCAAAACTCGATCAATTACGCCTAAAATATGAAAAAAAAAATGCAAAAAACAAAAACTATTGAAATTGTAGTAAATGCAGATAAATCGTACCTCTTTCGAAGAGAAAATTGGTAGAGAGAGAAGAGAGATGAGGAAAAAGAAAGAGAGAGAGGCACACACAAGCAAGCAAGCAGGGAATGCAAAATGTGGAAAAGCTCTCTTTCTTCTTCTTCTTCAAAATGAGAAGAGTGGAGAGAATATATATTGGAGATTTGAGAAGAAATCCGAGCCGTTAGATCTGTGATGAAAAGATCAGTGGTTGTTACACACTCTCACCTCCTACTATATCGCTCTTTCCCTCATTTTTTCATATTTTTTTAATTTATCTTTTTAAATTTTATTATTTTTATAACAAAAAAATTAAAAGGAATGCTCTCTCCGTCCCATTTTATGTGGCACACTTTGACTTGGCACGGTGTTTAAGAAAAAAATCTGAAATTTATAATATAAAATCATTCTTAGATATTTGTTAGATTGAGAATCATTTTATCAAGATAAAAAATAAATTTTAAAGATAAATTATTTCTAATTTGAGTAAAATGATATACTCTTTGGAACGAAAAAGGGACGGAAGGAGTATTCGAGAGACCAAAAAAATATTGCAGGACAAGATGGATTAGACATTATGTAGTTTGATGATTGATTTTAGATATGAGATTCTGAAGGATATGAATTTATCGTAATTTTGTGGAGTAATTTAATGTCATTACGCTTCTACTTTTATATGAGTAATTACAATATTACTCTTGTTTTTTTTTTATATTTTATCGTGCACATATCTTAATTGTGAAATTACATTGTTGTTATACAAATAAAAAGGAAATTCAGTATAATGATCTCACTACTTTAATGTGAACATTAATTATGAATAAGTATTTTCATTTTTACCATCAAAGAAATGCTATTTCTCATTTTCTTAAAGTAATTTCAGCTCATTCTATTATCACTACATTTTTTTAGATCAAATAAGATTTTGATATATAGATCATAATTCGATTTCGACTGTGATTAAAGCACGACAAGAATTAAGGACAAGTTCAATGCACTAAAGATCCCACTATGAGCGGGAAAGAGTTCGACCACAAGGATCTATTGTACGCACTCTTACCTTACATTTCTACCAGATGATGTTTCTAAAGTTTGAACACGTGACTTCTTGATCACATGGCAATAACTTTACAGGTTACTCTAAGGCTCCCCTTCAAAACATTTTGTAGTGTATTTTAACCCTCTACGCAATAATAGATTAGACTAAATGAACCATTTGTGCAGAATTTAATATACAAAGAGATTTGTAAGTTCACCAAATGTCTATTTTAAAGATCTAAGAGATTCGCGGTAACATCAAAATCCAGCAGAATCATAATCATGAGTAATTTTCTCCTTGCTAAAGGTTGCATACGCGCATAGCAGAAGCTTAGTGCATCAAACTGGTTTTTTTTTCCATTGGGTAAGAGAACTTCATTTCAAAGGAGCTACAGTATAAAACATGCACAAAGCACAACCTAGTATAAAACATGAAACACTAAATTTGGTTTCTGTGTTAGAACAAGAAAAAAAACTGTCAAATACAAAAGAAAGAACAGCTAACAACTGGTCTGTCCAAAAAAACATAATAATCAGTGAATCCTAACTCAAATATGTTACTTGCGCAACACCATTTATAGCTTCAACTGCTAAAAAAGACTATTGCTTCTCTGCATCTTTCTGCTTGATTCCATCTATGCTTTCTATAGGTGGCAGAGTCTGCAACTCAACGATAGATTAATGTTATAAAACAATCTGAATCAAGTGGAAGCGGAGATACTAGGTGAAGCAATGAGAAATTATGAGCTTGTAAATAGAGGTTATATGGATAAATACACGATAAAGAACTCCTAGAAGATAACATGTAACTAATACCAAGATCTTTCGTATAAAACACTTGATTCATCTTACAATTGAAAGTTATGTGCCCGTCAAAACCTTCCAAACTTAACAGTCCTATACAACAACAGCAATAACAACAATAACGTAACCCAGTGAAATCCTATAAGTAGTGTCTGGAGAGGGTATATTGCACACAAACCTTATCCATACTTCATGGAGGTAGAGAAGTTGTTTCCTAAGGACCCTGCTCAAGGGTAGAACCTTCTATATCTCAAATAGCTAGATATACGAAGGACACTGTCTTAGATATGATATCAACTAAATCTCCTAATACTAATGTTGTAATATAACACCAACTCAAACATACTTTAGACAGCATAAGTATCAAAATTTTCACTTACTAAAGTCTCAATTCCAAAATGTGTCAGCTATATACTTCCTCAACAGTTGGTACAAGCTATACGAAAATTAAATCCACTCCATTTGGGTCCATACCATTCCAATAATCAGTTTTTCCTTTTTGCAGGAGAAATTATTGGTTTCTAAAAGTTGAATCCACTAAATTTATTACGTTTTCATCATTAATTTTTCCTTTTTGCAGGACAAATTACGTCTTTACTTCTTTCATCATTTTCAATTAACTTATTACGTTTTCTAGAGGTCATTTTGTAAAAAGCAATCAACTAATATTGTTTCTTTGTCTATGTGCTTGACCTCTCATTTGAGAAGAAAATTGAAGTTTCAGTCTACTAGATAAGCACTAGTGACATTCAATTATTATATATGAACAGAAAAAAATAACGATGTTAAAAGGAAGGACAGGGATCTCCTCAAGGTTCTGGTTCAACGAAAAAGGAAGTTCATCGTGGGAAGTGAGGTAAGAGCACATCACGAATGCATATCCTCGTTGGTGCATTAACTCTATTATTTAAGTGGAGAGGGGTAGAGAAGTCGGCTCAATATGAGTTCTAGAATTCACAATTGTCTAACAATAAAGGAAGAACTGGAAAACATTAAACTAGAGGATAATTACGCCTCACACTCCAAATTTAAGAAACAGAAATCTCCTTCCACCACTGACTAAGAATTTCCAGCCCCTGATCTGCTACATACATTTATAGTGCAGACTATAATGTTTATATCAACTATTCATCCTTCATGCCCATGCTAATGACATTCTAAACTAGAAACTTATTTTGTTCTTAGACATCACATACACAAAGAATTTCCCAACTTTTTGTTGCCTTATGAAAGAGGTCAGGTTGTGGGCATCTAGAGATGCAACACACTTAATAGTAGTTAACATTTCCCAACTGGCATCATCCATTAGCTAGCCACAAATTTGAAGGAACATTATATTATACAGGTAAAAGATGCAGGACAAAGGCCACGGACTCTTCTCGCTTTCTAGAAAATATTGCCACGTAATACACCAAAATTTCAATAGGTACTTTAATAATGCAGACTACAGTGCCAATCTCACTTTAAACAACAATAATATACCCAGTAAAATCTCGCAAGTGGGGTCTGGGGAGGGTAGAACGTACACAGACCTTACCACTACCTCATAGAGATAGAGAGGTTGTTTCCTAGGAGCCCTCGTCTCAAAAACCCATAAGCAGAATAAACTAGATATGAAGGCAGTGCCAATCTCACTTTGCATCCTACAATTACATTGTATTTACAAATGTACAGTCAAGCATTGAAAAACTTGAGTACTCCTACATCATACATGTAGCTACATGTAGGCCAGACTCCAGATATGTCACACTCTGCCTTAAACTGGCACCATTTATTGGATAACCACAATTCAAAGGGAAATTCTATCAAACAGGTAAAATTAAACAAAACAAAGCCCAGATCATCCACCCTTGCTAGGTAAAAACATATCACAATAACACAACTAAATCTCCTAATACTAATGTTGTAATACATCAAAGACCAACTTAAACATACTTTGGACAGCATACGTATCAAAATTCTTACTAAGTATCAATTCCAAAATATGTAAGCTACATAAATCCTCAACAGTCGGTACAAGCTATACAAATTGTCAATATCGAATCCACTCTATTTGGGCCGACATCATTCGAATAATCAATTTTTCTTTTTCGCATGATAAGTTATTAGTTTCTAAAAGTGAAGCCGATGTGGAAAGGGAAAAAGTCAAGGGGAATTACCCACACATCATGTACCCAAAAGCTCTTTGTTGCCTTACGAAGGAGGTCAGGTTTTGCGTATCTAGAGATGCAACCCACTTACTAGTCAGCCATACATTAAAAGGGGCATTATAGCGAAAGGGTAAAAGACATAGAAGAAAGTCCACAGACTTCCCACACTTGCTAGAAGCATGTAAATCAATACACCTAAATTTCAGATCAGATATCTTTATAGTGAAACTTCTATACTCATACATAATGTACTTTATAAAAATTTCAATGTTATAACTAAACCTAGTTCAAAGATGCCACAAATATGTCTTTAAACTGGCACCACTAATTAGGTAGCTGCAATTTCAACAGTGGCGTACCCACATATAGCTCAAAGGACACCCTTCTTCGAAAAATTATATTATATATATATATATATATATATATATATATATAGTAAATTGTACGAAATATCTTCAGAAAACAGCCTCTCTATCTCTGTAAAATAAGGTCTACGAACATTTTATCCTCGCAAGACCCACTTATGGGATCTCACCGGTTATATTGTTGTACTGGTAGAAAATTATACGAAATGTATCAACTTTGTCACTCAATTTCAAAGAGGCATTCTATCAAACAGGTAATCCAACTATTGAACCTTCCAAGCTAAACACTCAACATAACACAACTAAATCTCCTAAACAACTTCAAAAAACTTGCTACTGCATAATCATCGAAATTTTCACCTACTACATCTCAGTTTCAGACAAATTAGGTCAGCTAAATAAATCTTCAACAGTCAATGTCGAATCACTCCATTTGTGTCCATATCATTCCAATAATCAAACAATGTAAAGCGAAAGCGAGAGTTACCAGATCAGGTTTGAAAAAGTTGTGGACGACGGAGGCGCCAGCAAGGAGGGAAACAACAACTACTACAGTAGACCAAGCCATTGATGGAGTTCCTGTTGGCTTCTTCCCTCCACCGAATTTTCGGTTCATTTTTTTTCTATTTTTTACTGTTTTGCTTTTTTTCTGATAAAATCTTTTCCAGTTAATGGCGATGAAGATTAAGATCGGAGAAGGTTTAAGATTTAGCACATTGAGAGAAAATTATTTAGCAAAAATATTATCATTAATGAATTACTTTTTTTTTCTTTTGAAGAATTGAAATTACTATTTATCCTTTTTAAAATGAATAAATAATTAGTAACGAATTACTATTAACAAAATTATAGTTATAAAGAGAAATATAAAATATACTCTCAAATTTAACACAAATTATTAATTCATTCTGAATTATTAATACATTCTAAATTATTGATAAATTTAAAAATATGCTTTTAACTCGGCGAACTAAGTTAAAAAAAGAGAGAGAAATTATTGCATCAAAAAAGTTGACTTTAAATTAATGTACAACTCAATTTCATTTTGTATTGGACAATTTATATTACAATTTCCACATTTAGAGAGTTTACTTTGACTTTTTTTATGGGACATACATTCCTTTTGCTTGCTTTGGGTTTATCCTAAAATGACGTGTAAGGGGTATTAATTTGAAAAATAATTGTAGGCTCCAATCATTTTGAAGATTTTTTTAAAAGAGCAAATGTTTGAAATATAATAAGATAAAAATAGTCATAGTTTGATAGAATTAAGATTTGTAGCTATATATTGTAGCAGAGAGAAGAGCAAAATCGAGAGAGGAAGGAGAGAGGCGAGCGAGAGAGGGCAGAAAGTGGAGAGAGACGAATTGCATATGTATATTTGTCAAATTATATGTGTATATCTGCTAAATAATTGTATATGTGTAACTAATATACATATGTATTTATATTTCTGACAAGCGAGTTTGGAAGATAAAAGGAGATTTGCGAGCAAGATCGAGAGAGGGAGGATATAGACAAGCCAGATCGAGATAGGGAGGAGAGAAGTGAGCCAGAGGGGAGAGAGTGGAGAGAAACAAATTGTATATGTATACCTGTCGAATTGAGTATGTATATCTGTCAAATAATCATATATGTACAACAGGCATACACATGTGTTTGTATATCTAGCAAGAGATTACAGAGAGAGGTGAAAGAGACGGGAGAAGAGAGAGAAAATAACAATAAAATCTTAACTATAATTATAAAATGTAATTTTTTCAAACTATAATGGTATAATGTAAATATATATCATATGTTTATCTAGTTACATAATTTACTCATTTTTATGTCTCATTTGTTTAATGGATATTTAAATTTGAATGATTAAAACGTTTGGTTATGTATTTGTTTATATTAGAATTTAAGCAATTTCCTTTTCTGTTCTTGATATGCATTAACTGTTAAAATTTTGAAACAAAGTTTTAATATTATCAACACGTATTTTTGTGTGGATAATTATCATCATCACGAATTGCTTCTTTCATTGCTATGACTATTGTCAATCATCAATCACCACCACCATCATCATCAAAGTTATCTGGCAATCATCGTTATTGCCAATCATTATTGTCATTTGTTATTACACCTATCACTTTCATCATTATAATTATATTTGTTATCGATACCGACACAACTATCGTCGTCATTATATTTGCGATACCACCACTCACCGTCAATCCTTATTACCAACCATACCATCAGCATCGTCGGTATTACCACCAATAAATCGTCAACCATCACGCACTCATCAACATCCGATCACCAGTATCAACACTACGAACTACTAACATTAACCAACTTCATCATTATGATCATCACAACCACTATTAAGTGTTGTCATCACAACTATCACCATTACCATTACTAATCACTAACACCAACCAATATCACTATCACTCTAACAAACATAAATATTTTATTTTTATTTAAAAAATTATTTTATTTTATTTATATTTAATTATTATTTTTTTATTGAATATTTACAAATGAATAATTTATGCACATTAAATATTGAAAATAAATAATTTTAATTATTTGGTGTTTAAATCTAAAAAATAATATTTTAATTATTGAAATGTTCATTCAAATTCATACATTTTAATTTTAGTGAATCAAATGAAACCTTAGTGCGACCCCATATTGTAATTGGTTGTAGTTATTTTTTTCATAGAAACAGCTCATCATTCTAAAATTAATTATAATTAACTATAATATTCTACTAATCCTAAGTAAAGAATCTGTTTAAGTTAATAATAAAATGTGGATTTAAAAAAAAATTATTAGCTGGTATTTCATTGACTTTTAATGAAGATATTGTTGAGGCTGGCCACGAATACCTAGTATTCTTCATTAAAAATTGGAGTATAAAATTGGCTCAATAAATTAAGTTAATAATAATTAATTATTAATTCATAAAAATCTGAACGAGTTGCATGAGTCAATATTGGGGTTATTCAAAATCGAAACAAAATCAATTAATCGAATCGAAAAAAAGTTATTGATTTATTAATAATGAGTTATTGATTTAATAGTTTCAATAACGATATAAGTTCTTTTTATTATTGGACTATAGGTTCTTCACAGTTCTAGTTTTTTTTTTTTTTTAAAAAAGGATACTAGTAATCTGATAACTAATTAAATAATTATATTTGTATCATTTGGTATATAAAGTCCTTGATAGTTTCATAATTTTATTTTTGACTGTCTCAAACTCACTTATTCTTCAATCCGATAGTGTTTGCTTTTAAACAAAATGTAATTGTCAACTCATGTATATGGTTTATTGGTTTGTCACCTTGTGTTTCTAAGTAATTTTAAACAAAGAAAATTTTGTGTCAAAGCTTAACGGTTAAACCGACAATTGAACTGATAACGATAAATAATCGATAACTCGATAATCGATAAAATAATATCTTAATGATTCTATTATAACGGTTTAGCATATCTACATAACGGTAATCGATAAGTCAAATCGATAAACTTTAAAATTGAATCGAACCGACCGATATGCAACACTACTCACTATTATGGATTGATTTTAACGCTTCCCTTCCACTCCATCCTTAATTACTAAAGCTTTGAATTCGAACCTTATGTGGCACAAATCTAAATTAGTTGAGTCGGAGTTTTCAATTAAAAAAAAAAGTAATTTCTTTAGTTTTAGTAATTAATTTAAAATATTTACTTCATCTCACCCATCTAATTTCACACTTTGGAAAATATAATTTTTTAAAAAATAATATACATTAAATTAAACACCAAATTGAAGACAATTCTCAAAACAAAGAAAATACAAATTAATATCACTCTATGAATCATACAATAGGATTACATTTTAAAAAAAATATAAATTGCAACTTAACATTACATGACACACCTTTTGACAAAATACAGAAAAATAATAATAATAATTCATAATCTTGCAATAACTAAAGTTTTTTTTTTATTATTTTTAACTTTAAATTAAGCTTTTTTGGGAAGATTATAAGATGAAAAAACTGATGAAACAGCAACAAAAAAGAATCCCAAAAAGCAAAGACTGGCTGCTGCATTTGAAGTGTTGAGAAATTTATTTAAATCACTATTGCCTAAAATTCTCTTTAATTCTTGTGTCAACCCAAAACTTGCTGCTGCTCCTGTAGCAAGGAAATAGGAAATAAACTGCAAAAAAAATTTAATCATAAATAAATAAATTATTTATTCGAACGTATATACATTGACGATATAAAATATATTGATAGAACAATTTATATCTCAATAAAAATAATACTATTACAAGTTAAGTGTATAATTAATATATAACACTTATTATACCGAAAAAAAATATTTTTAAAAAAAAATTAAAAAAATTATCTTTGTCACGGGACTTTGGTGGGTTGTTGTATTATGCAAAAATATGTTAAGAATCTATTAAATAAGTGCATATATATTAAATCGGAGGCAAGGGCAGAGCTAGAATAAAAGTTACGGGTTTGGTCAAGTTTGTATTAAAAAATGTAATGAATACTGTAACGATCCAACTTGCTAGTGATATTGTCAGCTTTGAGCCTACACTGGCACGACTTGACTTTAAAACGCATCACTAGTAGGTAAGATTTGTTGACTTATTTACCAATAAGGTTTGTCTTGCTTCACCGGGATTAGTGTAAACTCAATTGAGCTCTGATCCATACCGATAGGGTTGACATAGGAGCGGCTCTGATACCATCAGTAACGATCCAACATGCTAGTGATATTATCCATTTTGGATCTAAACCCACACGACTTTAAAACACGTCACTAATAGGTAAGACTTGTTTATTTATATACCCAACATCTCTATTATATTTTTTTGCCGATGTGAGACTTCTCATCTTAAGATGAGTTATTACATGCATGTATAAACTACTAATTTAGAACCAAATAACTTAAATAGATCAGACTCTCAAACTCATAAATTTTAAATTCTAGCTTCGCCTCTGTATATAATAACAGAGTTTAAGCCCAATAAGCAAATGGATTATCGAAAATTTCAACTTCTAATTTATAAAATTTAAATTCTAGATCCACGACTAAATTAATTTACCTTATCACCATAAAAGTCAAATAGACAAAATCCATCACCACCAATACGTTTTCCAGTGGTCACAAATGAAATTGAAAATGCAATTTGGAGAAGAGTATATGCCATTCCAATAACCACACTAGAAATTAAGTATCTGCAAAAATAAAAATAAATAATTAAATAAATAAAATCCAAATTCATCGGTCACAAATAGAGAAATAAGTCGATAAGAAATTAAGTCATGTTTTTTTTATCTTTTTAGTGGTGTTTGGAAATGATGTTACCTGTAAGCGTAAAAGTCATTGAATTTGGTTTTATCTTTCGTACCATAATCGTCATAAGACGTATGAGTGTTGGTGGCGAGAAGGATGAGTGAAATCAACAAGCAAATGAAAGTAAGAATCCTCACGATGAGGCCGACGAATGGTGGAATAGTACCACTGGTGGTGGTTGGTGGTGGTAATGGTGGTTGTGCCATTTCACTTTCGAAGTATAATATATGAATAAATTATTATTTAAAAATTAATTGGAATTTATTGATGCTAATAAAAGGTGTTCTTCTTGTAGTGAATATACTTTGAGATGTGTTTGCTTTTATAGAAGAAAAAAAGAATAATGCATGAAAAAAAAAAAGGGTAGACTTGGTCTTTGTCAAAAGTCAACGTACAAACTAAGTCCATTGTGTATTTTATAGAATAATATTTTGTCTTTCACATGAAGAGAGTTTACTTTGCTTTTTTTTTTATTTTTTAAATAATGTTGTGTATATATATTGGAGCTCGATTAAATATAAAATTCGTATTGAATACTCATATTTTAGGATAATGCTTTCAGAATATTTGATTAAAGATGAAAGGATTTTAACTATCTCATCAGATCCCAATATTGATTGTAAAGAGTTTATTTTGAATATTTTTTGAGTCGAATATTTCGTTTGCTTGCTTTTGATTTATCCTAAATGATGTATAAGTTCTAAAAAATATAAATGCTTCCAAGAAGTAAAAGGTAATAACGTACGATATCTTTCATTCACAAAAAATAATTGAAGCTATTAAATTGAAGTGTCACTTTCCTTTTTTTAACTCTTCTTTGTACAAATTATATGTAAAATTAATTGAGCTACATACAAATTATCCTCGATAACATAATTGTTATTAAGAAAAAATTGAACTTAAAAAAAAAAGGAGGAAAATATATAAGCAAAAAGAAACAAATTACTAATATTTTTGCTCATTTATCAACTATACTAACACCTTAGCCTTTGATACAAAATATTATTACTTATGCATCAAATACAAAAAATAAATAAGAGAAACTCACTAATTTTTCTAGAGAACAGTCTTCATGAAAAATATTTTACGTATTTCGTTTTAAACACTCTCTAAGTATAATTATTTTTCTTCACAATAGTCTAGGAATAGAAATTTCCTAGTAAATACATTTTGTATTTTTTAAATTTAATTTTGTGTCATTTTTTCTTATATTCGTTGAGTCAACAATTTGGATTACTCAATTAGTAATTGAATGGAAATAAGAAGTTGACTTAGAAGAATTATTGAACATCACTCAATTTGGACCTACTTGCCAACTTGTCATTCTTGACTAATTTATTTTTAAAAACTTTATCTTAAATGTAGGTTGATTATAACATTAGCAACAACAACAACAATAACATACCCAGTGAAATCCCACAAGTGGGGTCTGGGGAGGGTAGATTGTACGCAGACCTTA
>JAABOM020000084.1:4333080-4343597 GCA_011800125.2 Solanum clarkiae | reverse complement strand
AAAAAAAAAAGATAGGAAAGTCCACATATTTAGACTAGTAGTAATAACATGATAAAGCACCCCCCCACCCCCACCCCCACCCCCCACCCCCACCCCAACCAACAATCAATACCAATATAATGTGAATGTAATAAAGTTAGTTGGACCATATATGCCACTTTTACTTTAATTTGTTCATGTTGAGCTATCCCATTGAATTCTTGACTTTATTCATTTAAGTTAAAGTCATCTTCTTATCTTGATAAGTTCAATTCCATCTCTATACATCATATCTTGGAAATCCCCCCAATTTGTACCACCTACCATCATTCATGTGTATCAATATATGTATAATATTTTTTCCATCTTAATTTAATTGATATAATATAATATTTAAAACATAACTATATTTTCTAATAAACATATTCATTTTTACTTAGTTCACTCTATTATTAATATATTTTATCTAAAATTATTCTTATATATTTTATCAAAATAACATTTAGAACACACACATCAATATGTTGAAAAAATACAGATATTTTCATATTTTTTTATGTTAATATAATTTAAAAATATACACTTTAAAATCTTTGTCAGAATTTATATAATTTAATTTTCAATAAGCTAAACATTGAAAAAATACACTATGTAAAGTTTCACTTTCTTGTTTAATCTTTTCCTAGGTGATTCCCAAGCATAATTATCTAGTAATTATTATTGAAGAAAATGATACATAAATTATTCAATTTAAGAAAATATACGTAAATAAACTCAAATACCATATAATTATTTAAAAAAATAAAAATACCATGTAAAAATACATCAATCCTTACCATGTAAAACTTTCCTTACATCCATGAAAAAAATACGTTTTTTTCTCCTAATATTTTATTTTTTTAATTTATTCGTTTTGCCATTTCAATGATTTAATTTGACAGATTACAATAATTGCTTTGCTTTATCTTTTTGTTTAACACCGTCACCGTTTTCTAACGGCGTTTGCTCCCTTTGTGTAACGGTTGTAACTAGTGCAGGTGATTTCTCATCAACCCTTATCAAAATTATCTTGTTAAGCTCTCAATCAAAGCCCCCTTTTTCTTCATTCTCCTTTTTTACGTCACTGCCCCTCAGATTCACAGCATTCTATAAGGTATTCTTGAATAAAAATTGGATCTTTACCTTTTCTTTTAAACTGAAATTTGTACTTTTTATGTGTTATTCCTTTATGGGGTTCTGTTTTTTCTTATTTTTTTGATGTTACAGATTGTGGGATTGTTTGGAATCAACGATTGGTGTTGTGCTTTTGGTTTATCAGGTATTCTTGAAACTGAAATTTGTACCTTTTATGTGTTATTCCTTTATGGGGTTCTGTTTTTTCTTATTTTTTTGATGTTACAGATTGTGGGGTGGTTGTATTCTTGAAAAGTTTTCATTTCGGATTTTTACTGAAAAATTTGTGTTTTTTATGTGTTATTCATTTGTGGGGTTCTTTGTTTAGTTGAGTTTTTTTAAATGTTACAGATTGTAGGTTTGTTTGGATTCAGGAATTGGTGTTCTGATTTCGGATTCAGGTATTGTTGAAAAGTTTTCGTTTTGGATCTTTTGCTGTAATTTGTGCTTTTTATGTGTTGTTCATTTGTGGGGTTCTTTGTTTAGTTGAGTTTTTTGAATGTTACAGATTGTAGGTTTGTTTGGAATCAGGAATTGGTTTTCTGATTTAGGTTTCAGGTATTGTTAAAAAGTTTTCATTTTGGATCTTTACTGTAATTTGTGCTTTTTAGGTGTTGTTCATTTGTGGGGTTCTTTGTTTACTTGAGTTTTTTTGATGTTACAGATTGTAGGATTTTTTGGAATCAAGAATTGGTGTTTTGATCTTGGAAAGATTGAATCTTTAGTGGGTATTTGATGAATTGTTGGATAAAGTTGTGATTTTTCTGATATGGCTGTGTTTGAAATGCATTCGGAAGTTGTTTGTATGGTTCTTTGGTTATCTGTTTTGGCTGGAATTTGAAGGGGTTTGAATCTTGGATTGTTTGATTCAAGGTTTTTTTGAATCTGGGGTTGTTTGATTCTTTGTGGATATGTGGATGAGGTGGTCATGGTTGTGTTATTAAGTGTTAGTTGTGGTGGGAATTTTGTTCCGAATAGGTGGATCCAGGATTTAGAGTTGGTTAGTTGGAAGTGGATTCCTTATAGCATGTATATGCATTTTCAAGATCCTTTTTCACGTGTATACTTGATTAGAACCGAAAGCAGTAGGTTCCATTGACCCCACTGTTGAGTGCTAGAGGCACCTCTACGACCATCCCGAATAATAGGAAATGCTTGCAAAGGGGAAAATGGGCGAAGATCTTCTAACAACCTTAACCATTGAAAGCAATCATTTGTCCACCCTCTTGTCCATGGATTCTGGTTCATCTTCTCATGATGAAATGGAGAGGGAGTTGATCCGAACTGTTAACCATTTACAGCCGCCTGATATCAATCTCCCACTCGAGCCCAGCCCTCCTCCTCCATCGTGGAATGAAACGTGTGATATGCTAGATGTAGGCCTTGGTCCCCAACATTATGAGGTTGAGACGAATATTAATGTCACAAAGGTTGGGAAGAAGTGTGCCAAGCGGCTTGATAGTATATGGGGTGCTTGGTTTTTCTTCACATTTTACTTTAAGCCGGCTCTAAATGAGAAGTCGAAGGGTAAGATTGTTCGCGAGAGTAATGGGGTTGCTCGGTATGATAAATTGGATTTGAAGCAGGATGTTTTCCTTGTTCAGCATGATATGGAGAATATGTACATGTGGGTTTTTAAGGACAGGCCTGAAAATGCTCTTGGAAAGATGCAATTGAGGAGTTACATGAACGGCCATTCCCGCCAGGGAGAGAGCCCCTTTCCTTTCACTGCAGAGAAAGGTTTTGTCCGATCTCACAAAATGCAGAGGAAACATTACAGAGGTCTTTCAAACCCTCAGTGCCTTCATGGAATTGAAGTTGTTAGGTCGCCTAATCTTACAGGTCTTGATAAGGAGGAGCAAAAGAAGTGGATGGAGCTTACAGGCCGAGACGTCAACTTCTCAATTCCTGCTGAAGCCAGCGACTTTGAGTCATGGAGGTGCCTTCCGAATACTGAATTTGAGCTTGAGCGAGCTCCTGCATTGAAGAGCAACTCAATTCACCGTCCAGAGAGATTGTTGAATGGATCCAGTCTGAATCTATCTACTCGATCTGCAAACCAGGTAAACGGAGAAGGATTAAACATTTTGTCTGTCTGCAATAAGAGAAAGAAAAATGGATTTACTCGAGGCAACAATGACGATTGCTGTTTGCCTAATAGTCAACATCCTGAGAGGCTTACGGATATCCATCCAATAAGCCCACCATGGCTAAGAGATTTCTCTGGTGCAATGCCAGTGGCGTCTGGTCCAGTTACAGCTGCAAAAACTATTTATGAAGACGACACAGGGTTCTTGATACTTGTTAGCATGCCTTTTGTGGATCTAAAGAGTGTCAAAGTTACTTGGAGAAACACCATCTCTCATGGGATTGTGAAGATATCTTGTATCAGCACTGGATGTCTCCCTATCATCAAAAGGCAAAACAGGACTTTCAAGCTATCCGATCCAGCTCCAGAGCACTGCCCTTCAGGGGAATTTGTCAGAGAAATCCCTCTTAGGACTCGCATTCCAGAAGACGCTAAACTAGAAGCATATGGAGATGAGACCGGTACTATGCTTGAAATTCATGTGCCTAAGCAGCGTGTAGGACCAGAAGAGCACGAGGTTCTAGTGTGTCTTCGCCCCTCGCCTTGGGCCTCACATGCATATGTCGATTTGACAGAAGCAATGGCTTGAAATCAGTGGGTGCTCGGTTTCTTAGGTAGAAGTTACTACTATTATTTACTGACCTCAATGGAAATGATATTTATATTTTATTCTCTTATTCAATCTGGAAGGATTCTTTTTCTTTCCCTCATCAACCAATGTGGAACGCAAAGATGCTGATTTTTGTATGCCCTCAATGTCCACACCATTTTGTTCCTGCTACTCTTGATCTTCTATTGTTATCGTTAACAAGTTCATACTGTTTTTTTATCATCGAATGGTATGTATGCTTAGATCTCCTGGCTCGACTCTTCATGTCGTGTGTTTTTTCCCTGTATCACATACTGATCATTGCATAGTTTGGCGTTGTTGACGACTTACTGCATTGAGATTGTTCATTTTCTGATATATGTCTCTCATAACATGAGAGCAAGTTGTCTATGGCTATCAAGATAACTTGAACTGCAGCAATGTGCATCAACTTTTGCGTTTACCTAAGTTGATCTTGACATGACGTATCAAGTCAAGATGGCAAGGCTTTTAGCGATGGCAGGAAAGGGGAAAGGGTAAGCAGGCTCCTTTTTCTTGAAGTGTACGCTTCACTTTCAATGTCACACCCGTATCAGATTCTCTCAAAATGCACTACTTCGGAGAATCTGATACATATCAATTTACATTTTTGAAGAGTCTAAACAATGTAGGTACTTACTACATAATAAAACCTTTTAAGCTTTGGATGAACTTCCTTTTTATTGCATTTCATAGAGCAAGTTACAATCTTGAGTTCTTTGATTTGAACTAGACAAACTTGAAAAAATTATCAGGCAGACTTTGAAAAGTTATTAACAACTTTGCATCGCAATAAGCTAGAAATTTATTTTTAGAAGTTTATGATCCCTACTCAATTTTCGCTTTAGGCTACTAATCTGTTTGAGTTACCAATGCCTTCAGGTCAGACATTGTATATAACAAATGCTATAGTCTTGATCATATTTGTTTTGAACAGGACAGAGATTTTGCAATATGCACTCAAATCTGTTGTGTATGCATTCAAGCCTCTGGTCAATTCTGGCACTCATATTGATTTAGCTAATACTCCCTCCATATCAAATTAATTGAATTTTTGAGACATTTTTAAATGTTCAAAATAGTTAAATTGTTCAAAGTTCAAAAAGAATATTTGAAACTTTTTCCGTATTTGCTCTTTAATTTATTGAAGTTTTATATTTTTCAAAGTATAAATTATACTGCATATTTATGATTTCACAATAGTGAAAAATATGATGTAAATTTTATCTTTAAATATTTTTTTTAATATGTGTGCATTACCTTACAAATTCAATTAATATGAAATAGAGGGAATATGTTATTTCTGACTTAGTTATATCTGAGATAACAAAATTTGATATCCATACAACTTTTGCTTAAAACTTTCACAGTCTTCTTATACACGGGATAAGTAAGTATCTCAAAATTAAATATAAAATATAACCATCAACCAAATACAGCATAAATTTTATCCCGAATCTAATCTTTAATATCCATCATACTAAAAATTGTTTTGTCCCACTCACGTGGTTCATAGGTTATAAATTTTAGAGCGCTCAACCATCGCTCAGCCATTGTTATTTCATATCGAAGCTTCTTCGTTTATTTTTTTTTCCCTCAACTAAAGAGGGAAGACGACTTTCTAAGAAGGGCTAGTAGAATGATGAGCTCCACATATTAACATACCTCAGATGAAAGCTGATCTAAACAGATTATGCAATAGCTTAGGTACATTTTAGCTTTAGTGTTGTGTTCTTTTAAAAAGAGACTTTTCAAACAATTCAGTCCGAACATACACAACCAAAATGTGTATTTAGAGACGGGAAGATGTTTTAGACAAAAAGCAAAGGGACAAAAGACACAGAAACGATGATCTACATGAAAGAGAAGTTGCATAAAACTCATAAACCGGCACAGAGCAAAATGTTGTAAACAAACTGAAAAAAGCATAGACAGGATGAAATATCAAAGAAGATATTCCAACATACAAGTTTAGATATAACTATTTTTTACTACGTAGAACTACATTTCATCATAATCTGGGTACTGGTGAAGCTTAATCAACTTCTTCAATCTTAGGGCCTGCACCGCTAGCACCGGCTGAAGGGCCATCTTCATCCATGCCACCAGCCATGTCAGGACCACCAGCACCACCCTGGTACATCTTTGCAATAATGGGGTTGCATATGCTCTCAAGCTCCTTCATCTTGTCCTCAAACTCATCTGCCTCCGCAAGTTGATTTCCGTCCAGCCATTGGATCGCCTGCTCAACCGAATCTTCTATCTTCTTCTTCTCATCAGGAGAGAGCTTCGCAGCGATCTTCTCATCCTTTATGGTGTTCCTCATGTTGTAGGCATAGTTTTCCAAGGCGTTCTTGGCTTCCACTTTCTTCTTGTGCTCTTCATCTTCAGCCTTATACTTCTCAGCTTCTTGAACCATTTTCTCAATCTCTTCCTTGGACAATCTTCCTTTGTCGTTGGTGATGGTAATCTTGTTTTTCTGACCAGTTGTTTTATCCTCAGCAGAGACATTTAAGATACCGTTTGCATCGATGTCGAAGCATACAGTGATTTGGGGGACCCCTCTTGGTGCCGGAGGAATGCCAGTGAGTTCGAATTTACCCAACAAGTTGTTGTCTCTAGTCCTGGCTCTTTCACCCTCATAAACTTGAATCAACACACCAGGCTGATTATCAGAGTAGGTCGAAAATACCTGCTCTTTCTTGGTTGGAATTGTGGTGTTCCTTGGAATCAAGGTGGTCATAACACCTCCAGCAGTCTCCAGACCAAGGGAAAGAGGGGTAACATCCAATAGTAAAAGATCCTGAACTTTTTCATTACCTTCACCACTCAAGATTGCAGCTTGCACAGCAGCTCCATATGCAACAGCCTCGTCCGGGTTGATGCTCTTGCAAAGTTCCTTCCCATTAAAGAAATCCTGCAGCAGCTGTTGCACCTTTGGAATTCTAGTAGAGCCACCAACAAGGACAATATCATGAACACCACTCTTGTCCATTTTAGCATCCCTCAAACACTTCTCAACAGGCTCCATACATTTTCTGAAAAGATCCATGTTGAGCTCCTCAAACCGAGCCCGAGTAATCGTTGTATAGAAATCAATTCCCTCATAAAGAGAATCAATCTCGATGGTTGTCTGAGCAGTTGATGAGAGTGTCCTTTTAGCTCTTTCGCATGCAGTTCTTAACCTCCTAAGAGCTCTAGGATTCCCACTTATATCCTTTTTGTGCTTCCTCTTGAATTCTTGAACAAAGTGATTAACCATCCTGTTGTCAAAATCTTCTCCACCAAGATGCGTATCACCAGCAGTAGCCTTCACTTCAAAAATACCTTCTTCAATGGTAAGAAGTGAGACATCGAATGTACCACCACCCAAGTCAAAAATAAGCACATTCTTCTCTCCTGTACTGCTTGACTTCTTGTCAAGCCCATATGCAATTGCAGCAGCAGTAGGCTCGTTAATAATACGCATAACATTGAGGCCAGAAATTGTTCCGGCATCCTTAGTAGCCTGACGTTGAGAATCATTGAAGTAAGCAGGCACAGTAACAACAGCATTCTTTATTGTTGTTCCAAGAAAAGCCTCTGCAATCTCCTTCATCTTAATTAGAACCATGGAGGAGATCTCTTCAGCAGAGAACTGTTTTTCTTCACCTTTGTAATTGACAACAATCATAGGCTTGTCAGCAGGTCCTGGGATGACCTTGAAAGGCCAGAGCTTCATGTCATTCTGTACTGAGGGGTCACTGAATCTCCTACCAATTAATCGTTTGGCATCTGCAATCAAATTATCGAAGAGTTCAGCATGAAGTCGAATATAATTCAACAATTATAGCCTCAGATCTACATTCCACAAAACTGATGTTCACCAAAAGAGATTAGTACAAAAACAGAGTATAGTTATTATTTCAGAAAATCACTTTCTATGTTCGATGAACCTCAATTGAAAAGTTATTTTGGTTAAGCTAAAAATTGGTCAATACATACAACATATAAAAACAAGAATATTTTCATTTATAGTTTTAGCCTAACACGTCGAAGGCTGGACGAATTCAACAGAATTTACTTCTGTAAGCTAAATTAAACACTCACAATTATTACAGTACTATTTTGAACTAACAAAACGCAGGGGCAGAGCTATAATTACAAGATCAACAAACCATAAGCAGATACAGCAGCAAAACAGTTAAACATAAGAGATTCTACATCAATAATTTAAGCTCATAGGTATAAACGCTGATGTCTCTGTTAATAGAACTAAATCACACACCTTACAATGAAACAACAAAACCAGAGGCGTAGTTAGATTTCAACTTACGGTGAATTGTAAGTTGAAATTAATACAGAACGCGATAAGCTTAGACTCAAAATCATTCGATTTCAAAATTCATAAACTTACAAATTTTAGCTCAAGTTCCAAACAAAAGAGGGAAAAAGTAATTCATAAACTCAAAATCTTAACTCAAACTCGGTGAACAATTATTCACAAACTCAAAATCTTAGCTCAAACTCCGAACAAAAGAGAGATTCGCAAAAACACCAATCACAAATCATCTAACTCCAAAATCTTACAAAAAAACAGTTCATTAGCAACGCAACTTGATTCTGTCAAAATTCCTAAACTCAAAACCTTAGCTCGAATTCCAAACAAAACATAGAACCATAAAAACAATAAAAGCCAATCACAAAACATGCAATTCCAATTCCAGTTCCAAAAGCTTACCAAAAACAGTATTGGTAGGGTTCATAGCAACTTGATTCTTCGCAGCATCTCCGATCAACCGTTCCGTATCGGTAAACGCCACATACGACGGCGTAGTCCTGTTACCTTGATCATTAGCTATGATCTCAACACGATCATGCTGCCATACACCTACACACGAATACGTCGTTCCGAGATCAATTCCGATCGCCGGTCCTTCACCTTTTCCGGCCATTTCCAAAACTTTCACAACAGCAAATACTCACAAAAATACTAACTCAGATTATTTTTTTCCCTCTTGTTGTTGAACAATAATGTGAAGAAAATTGAAAAACTGAGAAGGATATAAATAGTTACAATTTGTAGTGTCTAGAAGTTTCTAGGTAAATGTAGATTGGATAATAAAAGCGGTGAATTTTTTTTGACAAAAAAGATTTTTTTGACCAATTACTTTAAGCTTCTGGAAAATTCTCTAGACTTCTACGTGTTTCATAATATTTCGCTCAATTTTTTCTTACTCATTTAAATAAGTTATAAGTATTAAATTTAAATTTATATACTTAATTCGTCTGCATTATTCGACTTAATACGATATTTAAAGAAAAAAGAAAATCTTTCTAAAATATGTGATTGAAAATCATTCAGTAAGTGTAAAAGAAAATTTTAAACTTAAAATTATTTCTAATTTAAGTAAGATGATATTCTTTTGGGATGGAATAAAAAAAATAAGTAGCATATAAAATAGAACGGAGAGAATAGTACAACAACAACAACAACATACCCAGTGAAATCCCACAAGTGGAATCTGGGGAGGGTATATGGTACGCAGACCTTATCATTACCTCGTAGAGATAAAGAGGCTGTAGAACGGAGAGAATAGTAAGTAGTAATAATAATTTTAAACTTTATTTTAAATTCAAAATGTTTGTTAATAATTTCTTTTCAAAATAAGTGAATCGTTTTAAGAAAAAATATTAAGACATTATTTTTCATTTTTATCCTTTTTGATTATTCTTAAATTATTCTACAGACTTATTAAACATTGATTATGATAACTACTCTATTACACATTTTTTAAGAAAAAATATTAAGACATTATTTTTTATTTTTATCTTTTTTATTATTCTTAAATTATTTTATAAAAATAATTAAACATTGATTATAATAACTATTTTCAATATTAAGAATTAATTAAAGTTTCATGCTTCATTTCAAAATAAGTGAATCATTTGGATCTTACACATTTTTTAGGAAAAAATGTTAAGACGTAAGTTTTTATTTTTATCCTTTTTTAATATTTTTAAATTACTCTATAAAGTAATTAAACTTGATTATGATAATCATTCTTAATACTAACAATCAATTAAAGTTTTTTAAACTCATCAAATAGAAAATTGAAATGAATGATAAAAATGGAAGAAAATTTAAGATTATTTTTAAAGATTGAATCGTTAAAATTATTTGTTTTATGAAAAGTATCTCAAATAATATTCATTTATTTTGAAATAAAAGGAGTATTAATTAGTTCAAATAAATGTTGTGAGGTAAAATAACTGAGTTAATTATTTGAGTTTGATATATACGATTTAATTAAAAGTTTGAATCAATTGGAATATTATACTTATTTATTGAGTTTGCGAACAAAATGTATATTAATAAATGAAGAAAAAATTGGTGATATGTATGATATATTTAATGTTATGAGTTTTTTGGGAAAGAATTATGCAGGTTATGTTCGAAGTGGATAATGTTATACACACTTAAATAGTATTTTTATGTTGTTTTATTAGTTAATACTCCCTCCGTCTCAATATAATTGAATTTTTAGAGTATTTTTTAGTGTTCAAAATATTTGAATTGTTCAAATTCAAAGTAGATATTTGAAATTTTTTTCAATATTACCCTTCCCTTTAATAAAATTAAACTTTTAAAAAAAATTAATGTGTGGT
>JAABOM020000084.1:4317114-4329569 GCA_011800125.2 Solanum clarkiae | reverse complement strand
TTCTATGAGGTAGCGGTAAGGTCTGCGTACAATCTACCCTCCCCAGACCCCACTTGTGGGATTGCACTGGGTATGTTATTGTTGTTGTTGTTGTTGTTGTTTATCAAAATTAAAAGATATACATATATATAAGCGAGTCATAATGGGTCAAGACCCGACACTCAAACCCAAACCTAAATCCAAATTTGCTTGGATAAAAATGGATTGGAATCAAAACAAGTTAAGTAATGAGTTATAGAGCGGATCAAGATGCAACCCGACCCAACTTTTATTAAATTTTACTTATTTTGTTTGCTCTTTTTTCAATATTTTAGTAGTTAATTAAATTATATTTTTCTATATTTTGGCTATATAAAATATATTAAAATTTTAAAAATGTGTTTTAAAATAATTTTGACAAGATCTCTTTTGAGTCAATTCAAGTTGTATATCAACCCAATTTTAAAGAGCAAATTTCATAAATGACATATATATAAAACCTAATTATGTGATATAGATATAGTCTGAGTAATTACATTTCATAAATATAGTTATAGTAGCATTTGTATAATTCGTACAATATTTGTATAGTTCGCTATATAATTCGCAAATTTTGTATAGCGTTTGTATATTTTGCTATACGATTCTTGCACAACGTATGTATAATTCACTATACAATTCACAATATCTATATATTTCGCTATACAATTTGATTCGCACACAACTTTTGTATAATCACATATAGTGTTTGTATAAATCACGCGAATTATGCAAAACTCAAATTGTAATTACAGTTAGATGTTTGCCGCGAGTCATAATTAATTCAAACTATAGCCATGTTAGCTAATTTACTAGTATATGTTTGCTTATCCACGTAAATTTGTCTAATTTTAAATGGTAGAAATGAATTTGGTTGAGCTAATAAATGAACGACTTGTTAAACTATCCAAATTTCAACGAGTTAGATGGATTGAATAGGTTGAATTTAATTTTAGGACCCCTAATTACGACTAAAAGCAAATTAGATTGAGCTAATAAATGAACGGATTATTAACCTATTCAAATTTCAATAAAGTTGTATTTAATTTTGCCGCCCTTAGTTACGATTAAAAACAAATCGAATTGAGCTAGTAAATAAATAAATTATTAATCCATCAATTTTCAACGAATTAAACAAATTGAATTTAATTTTGTCACATCTGATTTCGACTAAAAAAACAAATTGAACAAGCTATGCAATTTTTACCTCCACAAATGGTCCCAAAAGAGCGACTTTTTGACCCCTCAAAAATAATTTATACTGCACCGCCCCTGTTTATATAAATTCCATAAATCTCTGATAATCATCCGCTCTTTCCATCTCTTTGGCTGCCCTAGAACCTTCTTGAGAGAAACCCCTTTTTGTATTCCCTACCTTTCTCTCTCTCCAGAAGAAAAATTTCTCAGATTTTTCTCTCTCTGAAGTCGTCGTATGGCTTCAGGTTCACCTTCACAAGCCAGTCTTCTCCTTCAGAAACAACTTAAAGGTACTATTTTGTTTATACCCTTTTTTGGGTTGTTTGTAGATTTTGCTGAATTGGGGTTGTGTTGTTTTTTGATTTGGTATTTAAAGATCTGTGCTTTTTCCTTGTAGATCTCTGTAAACATCCAGTTGATGGATTTTCGGCTGGATTGGTTGATGAAGGCAACTTGTTTGAATGGAGTGTCACTATTATTGGACCTCAAGATACTTTATAGTGAGTGGTTATCTTGATTTTGAAACTTTTGGGGTTGTGGATATTTTATCTTTTATTGAATTGTTGTTGCTTGGTGTGAATTTTTGTGCTGGAATGGATATGTTGAGTACTTTAGCATTTTTTGAGCTGTAATTCTATTGGATATTTCATGATTTATGAGTGTAATGGCTTCTTTTGTAGTGGATGATAAGGTTTTAGTATAAGTTTTTGATTTTGAATTTGGGCTTGTAGCTTTGTTTTTTTTTTTAAAAAAAAAAAACTTGAATTTATTGTTTTGTGTATATTTGTCCTTGAATTGGTTGTGCAATTGATTTAACTAGCTGGGTTTTGAGCATTTTCAGGGTTCTGGTGTTGTATGGATATTTCATAATTCTGTAGAATCTTTAATGTTATAAGGTTTTGGAGAAAGTTACTAGGTTCCTGGGCACCCAAACCCGCTATTGTAGATCTGCTAAAGTTTATGATTGGTTTGAAGAATGTCTCGTGAAGTCAAGCAATTGCAGTATATAGATTTGATATCTTGCCGGTGACATGGAGGGTGTACAATTGAAGAATCTGGATTGACATGAAATAGATAATTTTCTTTTCCTAGACACTTGCTTAATATAACAATCAAGGCGAAGTAATTTCTGAAAAGATGTCCTTGGCATTCATGGTTTTAAGTACTTGCTTTTCTAGAGTTGACATTCCTCATTTATCAACTTTCTTTTAATATGTGATTGTTGTATTTTACTTTTCCTATGCTTCTTGAATAGCATGACCTTAGATATTAAGTTGCTCGGACTCTTCGCTTTTGGTGTTGCACCCATGTCGAGTCTTAAAATTAGATCATGAAGAATCCGACCTCTAGATCCCACTCGAGTCCGAGCCACTTAGCTTAGATATGCTAAAATATGACAGGTCTCGTATTTAATTAGAGTATAACATTTTGTAATTGTTATAATTGCAGTGAAGGGGGTTTCTTCAACGCTATCATGAGCTTCCCTCAAAATTATCCCAACAGTCCTCCAACTGTAAGGTTTACCACAGAGATCTGGCATCCTAATGGTTTGTAGCTACATATCTATTTCAAGGCTTACTAATTTGGTTATTCTTCATTATCATCGTCAGCTCTGATTTTAATTTTTGCTTGGAATTTTGATATGACATACAGTTTACTCTGATGGAAAGGTTTGCATCTCAATTCTTCACCCCCCTGGTGATGATCCAAATGGCTATGAGCTTGCTAGTGAACGCTGGTCTCCTGTCCATACGGTATAGCTATATCGCAAACGTCATTGTGAAATGTGAATGCAGAATTTCTTTCTTCTGTTTTTCCCTAACCTCCCACCAACTTTATGGAGGAAAATTTTGTCTTTATCTTCTAAGTTTGCTTACTGCAAAATAAACTTAAGTGTACATGAGGGAGTTAATGTCTCTCCGAGATTTGATACTATTTCTTGTTTTTGTTTCAACTCTCAAGATCTTCTGACTTTACTGAAGTAAATAAATAAGGAAAGAAAACATAACAAATGATTTGCTTTGAAGATATTCTGTGGTGCATATCTTAATTGTTACCAAAAACATTTAATGAACTTTTGATTCATCGCATTGCTCCTCTTTTGAGAAAGACAATGTCTCACCTCAAGAACCTGAATCTGGAATGCTTGCTGTGTATTCTGTGGTTGCCTTTAGCTTTTTGTTAGTGATAGCTTATATCAATGCTTGATATCTCAAAACAACCTGCTACTCTGCAATCAAGTAGGTCGTGTTATCAGAATGGTGTCTTTGTCTCTAAATCCTTCATTCCTTTATCAAATGCATCGACCTGTTTACTGTCTTCATTCTCAAATGCACATACATTAAAAGAATACTCCATGTTTCATTGATCGAGGAATTTAGCATCTTTCATAGGGTTGCTCCGCCCCCCCTCAAACACAAAAAAGGTGGTTTCGGGCTCGGGATAGTGAACAGGTGAGTAAGAGATTGAGTACATGAGTATTCTTTCATGTTTTCTGATCCAACTTCTGCCTATATGCTGTTCATCACTTACATTGAGGTTGAATTATTTTATTTGGTTCTTGAGCTTCAGTCTACTGATAAACTCATCTCGTAGTCAACTGATCTAAATCAAAACGAAGAGAGTTTATAACACCGAGGGTTAATTTGACAAAGCATTTCTAGAAGCAATAGAAATCTCTGCCTAACGGCGTTCGGTGCAACAGAAATAACTTTTGATCTTTAGGAGTTACACAAGTTGTCCATTCTCGGAGCGACAGAGATAGTTCTCAGCAGGTTTCACTTGATCGGACCATTCAAACCGCCTGAATTTGGCCATTCAGCAGGACCTTTTTTCCTTTTCAAGAAAAAAGTTGTACTATGTAATATGATTCTGTGTTTTGATGTATTAAATTTCTAAGGCAGCCAACAGGATTTTATGTAGGAGGCTAGAACCTGTTGTCCAATTGCTTGATATAAGCATTGACATTGTACTCCGGCATGTTCTGTGTTCTACTAGAATTAGGATTCTTTGTTTGACACTCATGCTTGCCAACTTAAAGATGCATTTCGACAGTGAGTATGACACTTGTGTGACAATCTTTTCCTCGTGGATTCAGCTGTTTCTGCACAATTCTGCTTTACTACCTCTTTGTAATTGCTTCAATTGTTATATCTCGTCCGGCTTCAGTGCTTCTTTATTTATTGCCTATGGAGTCAAAATTGACTTCGAGAGTCCTTTGCAGGTGGAGAGTATAGTTTTAAGCATTATATCCATGCTTTCAAGCCCTAATGATGAGTCTCCTGCTAATGTGGAAGCTGCTGTAAGTAACTTGATTTCTGAATTCTTTCTAATGATGAGTCTCCTGCTAACTTGAAAGATATTTGAGTGAAGAGAGAATGAAAGGTGCTGATAAAAATAGAAAGCACAGTACATAGTTTTTTCTTTATTGTTGGAGAAAGCTGTTTTGTACAGTAAGGATGAACTATAGACACATTTCTGAATCATCCTTCTGTTTGTTTCACGCTTTTTTACCTTCTAAATGGTTGTCTTTCTCCTCGGTTCTTACACTTCTATCTTTTTCATTTGTTACCCCATTCAACTCGCGTACAGACGACACTATTTCCTTAAGTCACTTGTTCTGCTTTAAATCAGTTGTCCTTCCCAGTACCCTGAAGCACTTTCTAATATCTTTATGTCTCACTCTTATGGTCTTTTGCAGAAAGAATGGAGGGAAAAAAGAGATGAGTTCAAGAAAAGGGTCAGTCGTTGTGTAAGACGGTCACAGGAAATGGACTAAACACAGAAATGTCCCAACCCATTTACGATAAAGCTGAGAGTGCGTCGTCGTGTTCTTTTGGCTGGATGTTCATTGCTACAAAGTGTAGAATTGGTTGACAGTTGGACATTATGTGTCGTGCCTTTCTGGTCTTGGGGGTTTTGACATTTTTGTTGATCTTACTTTTGAAGGTTAATTGTCATTTATATTTGTTGGAAAAACTTCATAGGTTGCTGAACTTATTGTTCTTTGGCCTTTTTCTTTTATGATGTTATATCAGCTTTATGTCCCTTCCAGCCCTGTCCTAAACAAGAAATGAACAAGGCACATTAATGAAAGTAAAAAGTGGATGGGTTGATGTTTGGTTGTAATATAAACTTACATTTTCCCTTCCTTTTTTTTGTTGTGTTGCATTTGTGTTTAGTTCAAATTATAAAAGTTATATTTAGATTAGACAAAAGGGCCGTTTTGGACTCCACTTTGCTCGTATTGAATATGGGTAATATCTACCATCTGCTCAACAATTTATTATGGAAGGGTATAGAGTTGGTGGAGGTAAAACTTGTCTATATATTATCATTTGTCGGATTTTAACTAGTAAAGTTTTTGCCATGTGAAAAGGAGGTTATGGGTTAAAATTTTGGAACAACTTTTTAAAAAACAGTATGCACTATAAACTTGTGTTCGAGCTCTTTCTTGAACTCTGTGTATAGTGAGAGTTTTAGTGCATTGAGTTTGTCTTTTATGAGAGTGACAAGATTAGGAACGAGGTTATTGGGAGGAAAGTCAAAGTGGTCTATGTGGCGGACAAGATGAAAGAAGTGAAATTGAGATAGTTTGATCATGTACAGAAGAGGTGTGTTGATGTTCTAATAAAAAGATGTGAGAAGTTGGATTTAGGTGTTGTGCAAAAGGATAAGGTAGACTAAAAAAGTATTGAGATGAGGTGATTAGACATGATATGAAACAACTCAATATCACTAAGGCAATGACTTTAGATAGAAAAGAATGGAGGTTGTGTATTAGGGTAGAAGGTTAATAGGGTACCTTGTGAAGGTTTTTAGGTCTGTCTTAAAATTGATCGTGCTACGAGGATTGTGTTGTTATTGTTTTTTGATTATTTTAATACTTCTGTTTTTGTTTCTCGTAGAATTGATATTGCTCTTTATTTTAGTAGTTTTTCTATATCTACTGTTTTCTTCTTTTACTTGGAGGATACATTTGAGTCGAGAGACTTTAAAAAATCTCTCTATCTTTATTAAATATTGATATAAGTAGTGTACATTCTATCTCCTTAAATCCCACAAATCGGATGTGGTGTCGTTGCATGTTATTACCGTTTGATAAAAGTTGTACCCAGAAGAGATATGTTAAAGTTCTTTTCCCAAGCTTATAAATTAATCAAAGACAAAAAGGATGTAGCACATGTAGAAAGCAACATGGTGTGTATGTACTTTGAATATTGAATCTAAAGTATAAAAATTGGAAGAAACAAAGGAAGCACCACATACAACAAGGAGAAGTGGAGAACTTGCTTTGCTTCTTGTTTGTGTTTTGGTTGACTATGATATATACTATATTATACATTATTACATTGATTTTTTGTAAAATCATAAAATTTTAAAAATAATTTTTATTTTGTTATTTTCACGACCTATTAAATTATTCAAAGGGGAGCGTTGAAGTTATTGATAAAATTGTTATCATGCGACTAGGAGATTACGAGTTCAAGCCTTAGAAACAACCTAGTTCACGCCATGGAAATAGCCTCTGACAGAAATGCAAGGTAGAGCTGATTACAATAAAGCTTTGTGATCGGACTCTTCCCTAAACTCTGCGCATAACAGGAGTTTTAGTGCATCGGACTTGCCCTTTTTTTTACGACCTATTAAATTAAGACGTGTGAATTAAAATGAAGGTGATATAAAATATTAATTACTTTCCCAAAATTAACCCTCTAATTAGATATTGAGTATAAGAACTAACCGCTTATGCTCCTACCAAACAACCATTCATTAGTATCACTTTTATTTTGTGCGTGAAAGTGAGATTTAATTAACTTTGAATTCACACCTTATAAAAATTTATTTTTATAAATAACCATAGTATTCCACAATTTATTTACAAACATTTTACGATCTTACAAGTTTGAATAAACCTTTTCGATATCAAATCCCTAAAAATATGTTAAATTGAAGAAATATGAGAAAATTCACAAAATTAGTTTTTATATTGCTTAAAACTTAGATTTGCTTAATCGTATCGTGAAAGAATCATGAATGAGTTATCAAATATCAAATAACATACTAAATGAAAATATAATTATATCGTAAAAGAATCATGAATGAATTATCAAATATCAAATAACTACAAAATAAAAATATAATTTTGTAAACCTTACGCTCAGAAAAAATATCTGAATCATTCCATGACAAAACTTTTTTTTTCCTTAACTATTGTTCCTTTTGTCACCTTCCTTACCTTTTCCTCCTTATCTCTCTCTATCTTTACAGACATATTCCTTCCTTTTTCTATTTTTCTCTCTCTATCCTTTCAGGGGAATTATGCCATGTAATTGTCCTGTAACTTTCAAAACCCTACTACTCTCCATTGAAGCAGAACAGTAAAAGCTTCGAAACGGCGTCGTTGCCGAAATCAATGCACCGTTGAGACGATGAGATCACCGCAGGTTCGAAACGGCGTCGTTGATACTCCATCGCCGTCGCACTTCCATTCAAGCGTATCCGTACACAAGCTCCGGCGGTTCAACATTTTGATTGTCGTCTTCCGGTTTGCTTCCTTCTGTTTCTCACTTGCTTCAGCTATCTTCATGTTCACCAATTCTCGCCGCGACTCCGATTTGCCTCAGTGGTACCACTTCGATGCCTTCAGGTAATAATAGTAGTAGTATTAGTAATTTTTCGTGAAACGACGTCGTTTAATGGAGTTTTTTCCGTTCATCAGCAGCCACTTTCACGCGATTTAACTGATAAACGCGACGAGTTTAACACTCCGTACTTGAAATTTGCTGATTGTTTTTTTTTTTTTTTGCTTTTACTGATAAACGCGACGATTTTAGTAATCTGGAGTTGAAATTTGATGGAGTTTTAGCTCAGTAGCAGAAAACGAACATGAAACGACATCGTTGTAGTACTTCGGAGTTCAAATTTGCTGATTATTTTTTTTGCTTTTACTGATAAACGCGACTATTTTAGGAATCTGGAGTTGAAATTTGATGGAGTTTTAGCTCAGTAGCGGAAAACGAACATGAAACGACATCGTTGTAGTAGTTCGGAGTTCAAATTTTGCTGATTATTTTATGCGCTTTTACTAATAAATGCAACGATTTTAATACTCTGGAGTTTGAATTTGATGGATTTTTTTGCTCATTATTAGTCGAAAACAATTTGATTACTGATAAAATGAGTTGTTTATGGTACTCCGGAGTGAATTTTTTTGGTTTTTTTACTGATAAACACGATGATTTTGAGCATGCGGTGTTGAGTTGAAATTTGATGGATGTTTAATGTTTTGCTCATCATTGAAAAGTTGGAATACTGAAGAAACTACGTCGTTTTAATTCTCCGAAGGTACCAATTTGCTAATTTTTTTTTTTTTTTTGCTTTCACTGATAAAGCGCAACGAATTTGAAACTCTGTTGTGGAGATTTCATGGAGTTTTTCCAGTAACGCCGTTTTAGTTTTCCGGTGTTCAAATTTGCTGATTCTTCTTACTGTACAGGTTTGTCGCCGTTGCCGGTGCAGTTGTTGCATTATATTCACTCTTCGAAGTAGGAGCATCCGTTTGGGAGATTTCAAGAGGCGCTACTGTTTTCCCTGAAGTCGTTCAAGTTTGGTTCGATTTCGGCCACGATCAGGTTCATAAATCCTCCATTTCAATGGCGGTTTCTCCGTTTTCCTGCAGAAATTTGTGTAACACGACGCCAATTTGGCATCATTTTGAGTGGAATTTCGATTTTTCGAGTTTTATAACTGAATATGAGAACAATTTGATACATAAAACATTGTTCACCTTTTTTCTGCAGAAAATTGTGAAACACGAAGCCAATTTTGCATCATTTTGAGTGGTATTTCGATTTTTCTGAATAAGAGAACAATGTGATACATGATACAAAACTCAAAGAATTATGATATATTAGTGTTTTTGATCGTTAACTCTTTTGCATAGATATTTACGTACCTGCTGCTGTCGGCGGGATCGGCGGGGACGTCATTGGCTCGGACTTTGAGGGAGATGGACACGTGTGCGGTTAGTAATGATTTCTGTGTGCAATCGGAGATCTCGATAGCCTTTGGATTCGCCGGATTCATGTTCCTGGGCTTCTCTTCACTCTTATCGGGTTTCCGGGTTGTAGGTTTTATTATCAATGGCTCTCGATTTAATTCGCAAAATTAAAACAAAAAATGTAAAATAAATTAATATTTTAAAATTATTTTTCCCTTTAACATCAATTAGAGAAATGTAAACGTAATTCTTTTCTTATTACCTCATTATCAACAAAAATAAGTTCAATCCTATTATTTTTTTGGTTTCTCACTCGGTGTTCAGTGTCCATATAGGAGCCCGATTATATTTGAATTTGTGCCACGTAAAGCCCCATTTGGGGAGAGCACTCTTTACCAAAGATTGTTTGGTGTCCACATTGAAACCCGACTATATTTGAATTCGTGTCGCATATGAGCCCATTTGGGGGAGCACTCCCTATCAAAGATTGTTCGGTGCCCACATCTAAGCTTGACTTTATCCGTAGTTGTGCTGTGTAGGGCCCCATTTGGTGGAGCACTCTCTATCAAAGATCTCGTCTATATCTGAATTCGTGTTGCGTAGAGCTTCATTTGGGCGAAGCACTTCCTACCAAAGATTATTTGCGCCCACATCAGAGCCCGATTATATTCGAATTCGTGCTATATGGGGGATTTGGAGGGAGCACTCCCTACCAAAGATTTTTTCATTCCTAAAGCTTGAACCCGAGATCTCTGGTTAAGTGATGAGCAACCTTAGCCATTGTACCACATCGTTTGACGGTCTATCAATCCAATTTCATTATTATTGGTCACAATTTTTAAAATTTCTTCACGTAGTTGATAATTCCTAAAATTGACTAAAGTTTTGCGTAAAGAAAAAGTTGAATGGTGTAGGTCTAATATGTACTGCTACTTTTGTTCCAGAATAAATATCTTTTTAGTAACAAACAAAGAAATTGTCCAAAAAAAAGGAAATTAAGCTTAGAAATTTAAGATTAATTAATAATTTTTCTTAACCACACCATTGTATATTAGTTATATATGTAACTACTCTTTTTAGTTTTCAAATCTTATGAAATATATACTTAATAGATACAACTAAATAATAGTATCTTGTATTTTCTTTTTTAATGAGCACTACATAGTGAACATTTTGTAATGCACTACGTAAACCTCCGAACTTTTGAAATAATTTACAAATCACATACAAAATATAATCGTAATAGACAAGTTCTTTACGATAGGTTCAAATTCAGAAGGCATCAAGGGCGATAAATCCTAGTGGGCGACTTGGGATTTACCAATGAGTGAGATTAGATTTAATAACTAATAAATTGGTATTTTTCATAAACTACCATTGATTTTAGTCCATCTTAACTCACAATAATTAGATACGGATATTACTAATTTAGCAAAAAATAGAAGATACCTTGTAGAATTAGTTAACACAGAGATCTCAAATGAGACAATAATTTGACATGAAGTAAAACATAAATACTAGTATTTTATTTGTGAAATACTCATATAAGTTTATCTTTTAAACTTTACTTTTGGGTACTTTAGTGACTTATGTAGATTGACTCTTATTCCATATTTTCATAAGCTGTTAAGCGAGTTACGTGAAATGAAAATTTAGGTTGTTATAGACAGTGACCTATATCTTATTTTCTTATAGACGTAACTAAGGTCCTCACATGTAGGGGTAACAATCGGGTGGATTGACTCAAATTTGAGCGAATTATAATGGATCAAGATAACAAAGGAGTTAAGACTCAATTCAATCTTTTGCTTGGATCAAAATGAGTTAGGTCAAAATGAGTTGAATAATGAGTTATAGAGTGAGTCAAGATCCAACTTTTACTAAGTTTTATTTATTCTTTTTCAGTATTTTAGTACTTAATTAGATTATATTTTTCTTTATTCTAGCTATATAAAATATAGACAAAAGTATTAAAAACGCCCCCAACCTGTCCAAAATTATTGATTTCATCCCTAAACTATTGACAGGACTAGAAACACCCTCTGACTTGAGGAAACAAGCTCAATTACACCCCTCCCATTTGGTGTGTTGTGCACGCATCACACTTTGACTTTTTTGACTGATGTTCCATACACAAACCCTTTTCTTTCGCTTGCTAAGAATATCAAACTTGAGACCTCCAACATGGAAGTCCCAAAGCCTAAATCACTGGGTCACCCAAAGGGTTTTTGCACATCTGCCTGTTTTGGACAACTTCAGGCATACGGTGTTGCCCAGCTTAACTTGACGGAGGATCTCTGAAGTTTCATATGGTTGATATTCAAGAAATATAGTTAAAGTTCAACAATTCAACTTCAGCCAATCAATCATTATTTTTCCTCACTTTACATGGTTGAAGTTCAAACATTTTTGCCTGGACTTCAACCATTTTAATCCAAAGTATATGAGACATCGTGAACGGTGGGAGATCACATAGAATTGACCTATTCATATAATAGTTCACCTGACTGAAATTCCATTTAATTCATTTCAATCCTTGTCCAATTTCATACCCAAATATCAAGTGCTACCAGGTTCACAAATTGGAAGATATCAAATATAAGTTCAACTCTATGAGACCAGAAAGGAACTGTAAATCTCATCCCATAATACACAGGATGCTTGCTTGACATCAGTTAGCTGCCTGAGTACTTGGGATCAGCTGCTACATAATGATAAGTGATAACAAATACGAAAATAAAGATGCCAAGAAAGTTAGCAAAGAATCCTAGATCTTGGTCATCCATTATCTGCAAGTGAAAAATGAAGAGCCAACAGTTAGAATTGTGTTGAGTTACATACGCAGTAGGTCAAACAAGGGACAGAAATTGCTCCAAACCACAAGAACGAAAAGAAACTTATTGAGTAATGGATACTAATAAAATTAATAAGTCCATATAAGAAAACTTTAGTACAATAAACACAAGTCCTCTGCATCTTTTTTGGGCCAAAATATTGGCATAGCACAAAAGTAATGAGAAATTGAACCAATGACTTTGCACATTAGACTATCTTTTCATTTCTGTTCTGATGACAAGCTCTCAGGAGAAGAATGTCTTCTATAAACATTCAAATATCCTTCCTTCTTATTCCTCTGGTACATGGTTTTTTTAAATATTATTTGTTAGAGACTAGGTCCGACTGATATTTTTTACAATCTACAGAGAGTTTTCTCTTTTGCAGGGGGGGGGGGGGGGGT
>JAABOM020000084.1:4287088-4305375 GCA_011800125.2 Solanum clarkiae | reverse complement strand
GTACGCAGCCTAACCCCTATGTTTAAAAACATAAAGCGACTGTTTCCAGATGACCCATGAGGAGCGTCGAAAGTTGAAATGTAAATATATATTTTCCATCAATCTCGGACGGAGCTAAAAATTCACTATTTTTTGGCCTTGGGGTATGATGGAATAAAGCAAAATGACTCTTTAAACTGTCTACGCTTCTTTCAATTGTGAAGTAGCAGTTAGTCAACTCGACGCTCATCATGGGTCATCCGAAAACAACGGCATTATGTTTTTAAACATAGGAGTCAAGCTGTACATTCGACCTCTCCTTACCCCGCAATGAGCAGGAGCCTTTGAGGGATTGGATAATATTGTTGTTGTTCGAAATATAAATATATATTTTTAAAATTATCACATACTCAACAATGAAGGTTGTAGATGTGTATATGTGTTGGCTAATGGTTGTAGAAGTATATATGGTTTAAGTTCTCAAGTAGTCGAGTTACAACAGACTCTCTGCACTATTTAATCGATCATTTGTTAAGATGTATTTAGAAAAAATAATAAATGCATTAGCTTTGTATTATTAATATTTTATGTTATGTATAATTGATTTATGATAAATTATGATATCACCAATGTAATGATATCTAGTGCGTACAGTTATATGGTTAAGGATATAATCATTTCTTATAACTTTTTTCTACATTTTTTTTGTGTTGTATTTATGAAATAAATAATTTTATTAGGAATTATGAGGTGCATATTATATTCAATATATCAAGTCAAACAATACATAAAAAATAATTTCAGCATCACTCATAAAATTACTAATGCACCTCATTCAATATTAATCATCAACCTATATAACCTCATATCTTAGGCCAAATTTTCGACGAGCGGTAAGTGTAATTTTGGCTCTTATATATATGTAGCTGAGATTTTCATTTATTCACAGTCATAACATCACTTCAAGCATTGAAAAGCAAAGTCCTTGGGTTGTCGAACAGAATCCAATCACACCAAAATAAATGGTACTCTCTCTCTCTCATTTTATGTGACACCCTTTTTTTTGGTCTATCCCAAAAAAGAACGTCATTATACTCTAATTGAAAATAATTTGACTTTAAAATTTCTTTTTTAGCCTTAATGAAATGAATATCAATTACACAAATTTCTCAGAATGATTTTACACCACAAGTTTCAAAAGTCTTACCTTTTATCTTAAACACCGTGTCAAGTCAAAGGGTGCTACATGAAATAGGATGGAGGGAGTAAAAAGTTTGTCTTGTCTAATCACCTATTTTGGATTGTTCTTCGGCCTACCTCTAATCCTCCAACCCTCCGTGTACTCACTATATGTCTATAGTCAACCTCTCACATCAGCATATTAAAACATTTTCACTTATTCTCTTCAAATGTCCGAATCATCTCAACCTCATTTTCCTCATCTTGTCCACCACATAAGTAATTCTCATCTTATCACGAATATCATCTTTTCTAATCCTATATCGCCTCGTATATCTACACACCTATCTCAACATATTCATGTCGTTAATAATTTAACCCCAAACAATCTTGGAGGTCACGAATTCAAGCTTTGAAAACAGTCTCTGATAAAAATGTAAGTTAAGACTATGTACAATAGATCATTATGGTCGAGTCTTTCCTTGAAGTGCATCGGGCTTATCCTTTTCAATAAAAATAAGTTAACCCCAAAATTCAAATTATCTGGGCCGGGATGTGGCCCAACTAAATATTATGGCCAGTATGAATGGCCAAGATGCTGCTGATTAAGCTTTAATTAATTAATATGCCTTAATTACCAAAAATAAAAATACGAAAAGTTTAAGCTTGGAAAGCACAGTCCACGTCATCGATCCACACCCAAACAAAATCAATTGCCATCACACGGATAGCAATCTCTAGCCGTCCATTTCAAATTCCCCAAAAATTCAAATCAACCGCCAATATCTTCCGCCCTAAAAAGTTTCAAAATTTTCCCCTTTTATATAAACCCTAGCTCAGCTCACATCTTCATCACCAAAAATCTCTCAAATTCCCTTAAACTTCATTCCCAAAATTCCCAAAAAATGTCAGGCCGTGGAAAGGGAGGCAAGGGATTAGGAAAGGGCGGCGCAAAGCGACACCGTAAGGTGCTTCGTGACAACATTCAGGGCATAACAAAGCCTGCTATTCGGAGATTGGCGAGAAGAGGAGGAGTGAAGAGAATCAGTGGGTTGATTTATGAAGAGACAAGAGGTGTGCTCAAGATCTTTTTGGAGAATGTTATTCGTGATGCGGTGACTTATACTGAGCACGCTAGGAGAAAGACTGTTACTGCTATGGATGTTGTTTATGCTTTGAAGAGACAAGGAAGGACTCTTTATGGGTTTGGTGGTTAGATTTGGGGTTTTGGGTATTAGTATTTCTAGTTATGTTGATGTAATTGATCTGTGCTTTTGAATCTACGAAATATCTCATTTCTGTTTCAAATTTGGCTCATTTCTGGTTTCAATTTGTGGAAGATATGGTTTATGTGTTTCTATGTGAAGAATTATCATTTTTGAATCATTGTTTGTGTAATTGGTGTTGTTGGATCTGTTCTTCCATTGATTTTTGCTTCAAGTTTGGTCATTTATGAGTCTGAATTCCAAAAATTGGTTTCGTGTACTTGATTTGTTTTTTGATTCAAACAATATGTTGTGTGTCTGTTTTTGTGGCTCAAAAGCAGGTATTTTTCAGATTATTTGATGAGGACTTGTTCTTTTAATCCAAACAAGTTTTGTGGAAGCTTTCTGATAGAAGACTATAAGCTTTTGGTTTTGAGTTTTGATAATGGTCTTTAAGGAATATTTGGCACAAATTTGACTGTGATTGAATATCAATATGAATAGAAAATAAAAGATATTGTGTATATTGGTGTTTTTAAGTTTATGTAAGCAAACCATCAATTTGTTTTTCAATTGGAGCTTGTATGGGAAGTTTAAATAGAGAAGATTGCCAAGTCCATATATCATAGAGGTGTTAAAATAAGTTCAGATATAATTTTATGAGTTGGGTTTAGTATGTTTTAGAATTGGATTAATTTTTGGTCTAATATAATTTAACCTATTATAAAATAATGTTGAGTTGAGTCCAATAAGATTTCCACTTTAGTTCAAGTTATTTATTTTGTATGTTTAATGTTAGTTTTAAATTAAGCAACTTAAATTGGACGGGTTATAATTCGATCTAAATTTTAGCTCATTTGGCCCAACTCATTTGAGTGAGTCAAGACCTAACTTGATATTTAATGCGGCATATTTTAACCTCTCCAATTTTAGCCCAACCCCCTATTTGACATTGTAAACCAAAAGTTCATTATTCAATCAACGTGAAACTAGTAAAAATAGTGTATGGTTATACAAGAAAGCAATGATAAACAAGGTTCAATTCATAGAGGAACAGACTAAATTCATTAGTACAATGTCGTAAATTGAGTAAACATTGTTGAATAATTCAAAATAATATAATGAACAATTATAGATGAATCAAGAAAGTAAAAAGTGTTTTTTGCTTTGAAAGTCTTTGTAGTAAGTTTAAGTGGTGCCACGAGTTGAAACGTAAAAAAAAAATATATAGTATGAGAAGAAAGTTACTATGTACTACAATTTTTTTTATTTTAATTTGCTAAGTAAAATGAAATTTATATTAATATGGGGTTACATTAAAGTGCAATAGAGAGAATATTTGTTAATAATAAAACATTACTTACCTTCATCCCATTTTTATTTATCTATTTTGTGAACGTAAGTCTTCTAAAATATAATTTTTAATATAAGTAATTTATCGTAAGCTCATTGAACTTTTGGTATATCCTCTTAGAAAGACGAATGAAAAATCTTTCTATGTTTCATTTTGTTTTAAGGCCCCATCAACAATAGAACAAATCGGAAAAGATTACTATAATTATTGATAGCATTAATATTCATATTAATGATATAAAAATTATATTTGAAAAAAATAATTGTAGTTAGTATATTGAAGATAAAACATGAAAATAATACTTTTTTTTAATATGTTAAAAGTTATAAAAATTTATTTCTAAAATATTGCACAAGTAAAAATGAATCAATGAAATTGGAAAAGTAAGCAGTACTCCATTTATTTATCTTTACTCATTCACTATTTCTAACATATATAATTTTTTTTTAGTTTTACTATATAAAGAAAAGGTAAACATTTTTCTTCTCATATTTATTCTTAGCAGTATTGATTAGTTACTTTTAAATTATTTTTCAAAATTTAATATATTAAGTATCAATAATAAAAATAATATGCTAAATAATTATATTATTTCTTTAGCGGATGTGCCAAAGTCAAATATGACAAATAAATGTACCAAAATAGCGCAATTCGATACATGAAAGGACCATTTTGATAATTATTTTGTTAAATACTCCAGAATTTTTCATCACCAAAATTTCCTTTTCAGAATTGCGCCCTTAAATTTCCCCGTAACCGCCATTGCAACAGGGGGAGAGAGCTACAGAGCTCGAGAGAGGGAGAAAAATTGGCTCAAATGGTGAATATCGACGAAGAGAAGGAGCAGGTCGTAGAGCATTCGGTGAAAAAAACTAATGAAGAACGAGGAGGAAGAGGAGAATCTTCGTTTCCGAACAACAAAAATAATTCCTCAGGAAGCAAAGAAGAAGGAGAACTTTCTGCATCTGATAACGATGTAAATACCTCTCGTTTTACCTCTAGTTCTATTCGTTAGTATTGATTTACTCCATTTGCTCGAAAACGCAGCTAATTTCTGCTAGCTCTATGTTTTAACTTTAAATTCATCATTTGCAGATGTATACTTGCTTAATTTCGTTTGTTACTGTTTTTTATTTGCTTTTAATGCTGAGAAAATAGACCTCAATCCTAATTTATTTTTTGGTACTCGATAACGTGTGTTCTAAGATTAATTAGGGTTTATATATGGTACCTGTGTTCAGTGGAGGTAGCAGGTACACTGGGATTAGTAGGTGTTCGTAAATTGACCTGGATAATGCGGTTATTGAGAAAACATTAGTTAGGTTTTAGAGATTTTATACATTTTGTATAAACTTTAGACAAAATGAATAGATTCTAGACAAGCATCAGACTTAATGTGATGTTCAAAATCAACTAAGCCCTAGATGCGAAGGTTTCCCCCCTATATTCTGGTCTTTCAGCCTTGTGTTGCTTTGACATCCTCCTGAATTTAGTTGTTATTGCATAGATGCAATGTAAATGTTTTTACCTCGTGTCTCTTACTTCACCTTCGTGTTGCTTTGGGTGCCTGTGAAGTGTGAACTTTATTTATTATTGAGTTTCTATGATAGTGAGTGTATACGAATTTTTATGGAGCAAATAGAAGCTATTCTCGGTAAGCAAGCTACCATGGTATTGAGTTGATTGAGAATTGTTTTTTTGCAGGATCGGAATATTTGTTCCACTGATCAGCTTATGAACAGTGATGCTGCTCCACTGGAGCAGCAGGTTCACATTCATACAGTGAATGAGAATTCTCAGAATGCCCAGGCAGGTATGTTGTAATGCTCGAGTATTAAAACATTTATATGTATTTTGAACACTCGGATTCATCTACCTACTAGGAATGACTGGTGACAGTTTTTGATCAAACCATCCAATCAGCATATATGCACATTGTTGATTTTTGAGACGAAGGTTTTCCGGAAACATCTCTATCTCTAGGAGGTAGTGGTAAGGTCTGCATACATTTTTACCCTCTCCAGACCCCACTTGTGGGGCTCTACTGGTTGCATTGTTGTTACTGTTGTTGTTGTTAAGTTCACTTCCCATGCATGGCTGTTAATTGATTGACTTACTCTGGTGGTCTTTCTGTTATTTTGGTACCTATTTCTCCTTTCTTGGTTAATAGTTTTTTTCCCTGTATGCATTAAGGAAGGTAACTAGCCAAGAGGTTATAACACATTTCCTTCTAGTTCTATTTTCTATATAATGTGTGGATCTTACTACTTATTTTTGTTAGGTCTGTAATTACATTCTTGCTTATCTGACTATCCCGTGACTTATTCACTATATTTTCTTTTCCTGTGTGCTTTGCAGAAAAACTTACTTCTTCCAGCAAAATGGATTGCTCGTTTGATCTGCCTTCTAGGACTACTCAAGATTCAGCTCATCTGAAGAGTTCTAAAAAGAATCGAGAGCATTTTGTACCATTTCTAATAAGCTTCTCAGATGACAGTGGCAGTGATTGTGAAAATTCTGGACAGAAGAAGATATCTGCAAGTAAAAACAGAACCTTGGCTGCGGATAAATTTATTAAACCACCAGAACCTGCTCCTCAAAGACCTCAGAAATTGCAAAAGGTTACTAGAAATGAGGCAAAGTTGATGCCAAAGAGAGGGGCTGTAAGTCACAGAGCATCTTCTTTATTGACCAAACCTAATGGAGGTACTTCTGGAAATGCTGGGCACTTGCATAGTTTGAGAAAAACTAACAACTCAAATAAGGTAGCTACCCTTCACCATGGGAAAAGATCAAATGTACATCTGAGCTCTAGTAAACTTCATGACTTGCGCCAACTGATCACGATGCGCGAAAATCAATTGAATTTTGAGAGATTACAGAATACCAAAAAGTTATCTTCAGCTTCGTGTAGGGATGTAAATCTTGTCAATAAAAGGAATTTGGTTGAGAGAACATCTAGAGAAACAAGTTATGATAATTTGCAAGAGCTACAAGAATCAGATAAGAAACGCCAAAAATTTGTTTCGAGGAATCCAAGTCGGGGTTTCTCAGACTCCCAAGAAATTACGTCTACAGTTATAGGATCAGAAAAGTGTGCAGTAAAGGATTCTGATCAACTAAAACCAGCTAACCATAGCAGTCATGGAGGAAAATATCCATCTTCCTCGGTCACTGCTGGACAACTGAAACAAAAAGAGTATCAGGGCTCTTCTTCTACAAATCCATCTCTCACTCTCAAAGATGGTACTCATACTCTGTGTTGTGTATACAAACAGCTTTCTGTTAATGGCATTAGTGGATGTCTAATTCAAATGAGCTTATTATACCACAGGTATAGATGCCACAAGGAATTGCAATCAGAGTTCCAGCAATTCGTCAAAAGAAGTTGCAAGTAGAGCTGCCAATAAATTGGTATATTTCTGAGTATATCATCATATCTCCATTTGGTTTTCTAAATTTTAACATCAGCCATGAGAATGAGTACTGAATGACTGGTTCGGTATTGTCTTGGCTCATGGAGAGATTGTTTGGATAGTTGAACTTAGTTTCACTAGTCAAAAAGTCCTTCATTTAGTAAAAGTTCTTCTCTCTATTACTGCAACTACTCCACTTTTAAGACGGTATTCTTCCAGAGGTAGAATAGGGAAAATAAAATTTCTGTGCCAAGTGGAATGAAATAATTATCTTGGCCTTTTGTCAAGGGATGCTTAATCTAAGAGTATACACAGATATTATAAAGTATAAGGTGCTTGTTTCTATATGGATTAATAAACATTGATGGAGCCTGACAAATGTCTTAGAATAAGTTGTAGTCATCAGTTTGACGTGTTGGTTTGGCCCTCAATGCAATAGTATTTCCTCTTAGAACTCAAAGACACACCTTGAAAATACTAAAAAGTAGAGGTTGTACTTTGTTTGTCTTGTTCTTCATTATGAGGTTCTTCTAATTGGTTTTCTTCTCTTGTTCTTCGTTATCATAAACTGGTTGTATATGAACCACCTGGGAGACTTTGAAGGGGTCGATGGGCTAGAATGGGAAGGAAAGAAATAGAGATGGAGTGGTGATATTCACTGTCTTGACTCTTAAGTGCAGTCTCATTCTTTGCTATTCCTTTCTATTCATTCAAAGCAATTAGTCCCTAGGATCAAGCATGAAAAGTTTTGATATTGTTGATACTCCTTCTTCGCTTGTACCTGGATTATGTCATCCCATCCAGGACTGTGTTACCTCATCCATGTTCTTATTTATTCCCGTGTATATTATTTAAATAGTTAAGTGCTCCATTACCTCATTAGGAGAGAGGGTTTTTTTTCCAAAGGGAGCCCAGGCAAATGATCTACCTATTAGAGTGTAAGACTTTTAACAAAGTTAAAGGTCCAATTCATTTGAAGTGGGATGGATCGACAAGCTAAAATGATGGATCCTACCAATCAACCTTTGTTTCACTATGTAATTCCTAAATGACCAAGGTATATAATTTTGTCCCATTGATTTCTGTTTCCTTCTTCCTGGCCACCACTACAATTTGCTTACTAAGGTCCGTTTTTAAAATGAGTTTCAAAAAAAAGGTCCATTTCGAAAATGAAGGATAATGACTCTATGACGAGCATTGATTTTCCATTCCAAATGTCATTTAAGCCGAGGTTTTGTATTATTTATGGTTGAAGTTGTTTCCTAGATTTCCTCATCCTGGAGCTAGCATGCCTGTTATGCAGTGTTCCGATACATTGGATATAATGTCATTTCCACCGGATCAATTCTGGTCAGGCACTTATAAAATCTTTCTTTTGTCCTTGATTTTAAATCTGACTTGTGAACTTGACGATTAAACGACCATGTGGTTGAGTATTAGGGGAAACCCAGTGCACTAAAGCTCTCGCTATGAGCAAGGTCCGGGGAAGGGCCCGACCACAATGGTTTGTTGTACGCAGTCTTACCTTGCATTTCCGTTAGAGGCTGTTTCCAAGGCTTGGACCTGTGACCTCCTGGTCACGTGGCAACAACTTTACTAGTTACTCCAAGGCTCCCCCTTCATGTAGTTGAGTATTATGGGAAGGAAATGAATAAAGCTGTGCTTCCTTTTTTCTAACATGAAACATCACACAGTAGGAAGGCTTGATTTTTGTCGTTGTATTGTTTAAGCTGTATATACTGGTGATTGCGTTGGGGCGTTTGTGTGGGTGTGGGGTTGGTCAAAGCGTTCTTTCTGTATTGCATACTATATTGATTTTCAGGGAGCTTATATTGTAGATATTCTGTTGTCTCTTGTCAACTCGTGTTGGCCTCATGTGCATTTGATTGTGATATTGTACTTTTTTTTTGGATAGTTATTATCTTTTCCCCTTTGTTGCATTCTAAGGACATGGCAAAGCATGCTACTGAACTATGTAGTCAGTACAATCAGCCTCTTCTACAGAAGAAAGTGGGTTCTGAGCTTGCTGGTGTTAATGTAGCTGAAAAGAGTGACAGTAGTCTAGTCAGATCTAATGAAAACTCACAGAAGCCATCTCCAAATGGTAACATTATTGCAGCCTCTACCCATGGTGCAGGCAGCAATGTTGGGGCCAAATCTGTACGTTTCTGCCTTTTTCTGTCTTCCTCTTTCATGTTTTTTTCTTCCTCCTTTTTCTAAAATCAAACTTAGAATTGCATGTTTCTGATAGTTATTTTTTCCTTGGTGAAAGACATCTCTGGACTTTCCGAGCTTTTGGAACTTCTGTGACAAGCCGAATATAAGTGGAAGCAGCAGCATACACTTGCAACCATTGTTGAATTTAGAAGAACTCCAAGATAAAGAATTGGAAGAAGCACAGGAATATCGCCGCAAGTGCGAGATTGAAGAAAGAAATGCTCTAAAATCTTACCGAAAGGCTCAAAGGGCCTTGATTGAAGCTAATGCTAGATGCTCTCACCTATTCAGTAGAAGAGAACAATATTCAGCCCAGCTTCGAGAGCTTATGATGGGAAATCCAAATTTGTTACTGTCTTGTGGGTCTCCAGACAAAACTGGAGCTGGGTTAGGCTCCTTTACTGCAATTTCTGATGTTAATTTGCATTTAATTCCAACTTCAAATTGTGCAATGCAGCCTACATTTGACTTTAACAATCAACATAGATCCAATTTGAATGTCCATTCAAATAATGTCACTCTTCAAAATGTCTCCAGTGTTCAAGAGCATCACAATTTGACATCTGAACCCTGTAGTGAGCCTAATTGTATCACATTCCAGCCTCATAAGGAAGATATTGGTGCAAATAATATGTGCTCCCCTTCTGAGGATGTCAGTATGTCTCAGCATGAGGATGACGGGACATGTCTGTTTGACGACAAATCTCCAGATAACCATCTGGACCATCAAGGAAAGGAAAAATCCGGAGTTGACATGGGCAAGAATAAGAACAATGCATCCGAGGGGCAATCAGCAATGGATAGTTCTCAGGATTCTTTACTCCTTGAAGCATCTTTGCGCTCTCAGCTTTTTGAAAGACTAAGGATGAGAACTTTGTGCCAGAAGGAGAGCCCGCAAGAGAGCGTGGAAGCTGTAGCTGAAGGAAGAACAGAAAATAATGAGCCTGTGGGAAGGGTACTAATAGACGATAGATTATGCTCCGATTCAGAGCGAGAGACTGAGCCAAAGCAAGGTTCTGACGTGCAAGGTAATGTTCCTTTATGGATGTCATTTCCTGCTGTAGCTCATCCATTGATCACAATTTGACCTATGGGTGCATATGATTTGTAAATCAGATTTTTTGAAAAAGCTAACATACCTTATCAGCTATTTTGTAGTGCAATGCTTTTAGATAAAAAACGAGTACTTCTAAGAGAATGTAATAAATGGATTTAGAAAGATGCACGATATCCTGCGTACAAAGGACATATACAAGTACCGCTCCGTCGTTAATTGGATGTTGTAGCTGAGTAGTATATATTATGTCAAACCAATCCATCAACCTCAATGGCAAACTACTTGGGTTCAGCTATGTGAATCCTTTGTATTTATTGTGCTCTATTTGGGTCCATTTTCATTTCAATGGGTACTTTGTTTTCTTGAAACAAATTAAGGGTTTTCAAAAGCCAGGGGTTCTTCACATCCTCCAACTTATTCCAACACTGACATACAAGTCTGTAAGAAGACTCTGGCAAACAGCAGATCTAACGTAAGTGTAATAATAACCAAGTCGTTATCGTGAATTAGCTTGTATCGCCTCTATGGATCTTATTTTATTGCATTATGGTTAGCTGACTGTGCATTATTTACAAGAGATTGTACGTTTTTGTGACAACATTCTTTCATGTTGTTTTCCCCCCGACAGAAGGTATTAATACATACGTTGTATGTATTAATACCAAAATACCAATTGAGTTGTACTGAGACCAGATTTACAAGAGAGCAAAAAGAACAACAAAACCAATCTATAATTCTAACATGAATCTAGTATCTCTAGTATAGTTTTAGCATCTTCTGGATAAATGATTGCACCAAAAACACAACGTAGAATACAGTTATGTTTGATCTTTGATCTCTTATCTCTTCACTTGTATTGCTACTATCCTCAAAATATGTAGAACTCCCTTCTCTCCACATTGTTCACCAGATACAAGCAGGGGCAACCCTCCATCTAATATCCGTCACTTTCTCCAGCTCCAGCCACTTCCAGCTAAATGGAGCTTCAGTAATGCTAGGCATGGTCTAAGTTATGCCTCTAAAATTAGTAAGGATCTTCCACAACTGGTCAGTTGTCCTGCACTGCAAAGAAAGACGACTGGCTGTCTCCATCTCCTTCTCACATAAATAAGATCTTGAGCAAAGTACATCCCGCTTGATTAGATTAGTGTGTGTGAGCACAGCTTCCTTTTCAAGTAACCATGATAAGCATGCTAGAAATTTTAGTCTTCCAAATGTATTTCCGAGGTCAATTGGTGATCTGAGGTTCAGGTTGATTTATATTTTGTTGCATTAACTCTGACCTTTCCCATCTTAGTGTGTCATCTCCATTCTGTAGTCCTGTGAAGCGTTTCAACTGTTTGTAGAACTTAATCATGCAAACCTATTCTAAGTTTCAGCTCCCAGCCTTGAGGTGACCACATATCAGCTACAGATTTCTGTTGATGTTGGGAGAGAGCATAGAATGATTCATTCGGAGCTCCATTCCCCAACTAATTATCATTCCAGAAGGAGGTCCTAATGCCATTTTGACACTGAGAGAAACTTGGTTTTTTAGAGCAGGCCATAGTCCCCTGATAGACCTAAAGGCTATCATCCAGTTGTCGTCCTCCTGATATTTAGTTCTGATCACCTTGCTCCATAAATTTTGAGGGTCTTGGGAGTACCTCCATAACCATTTCAACTTGAGAGATTTGCTGTGATTCGTCAATATTCAGGTTTCTAATTTCCAATCCATCTTGAGCCTTGCTGAGAATTAAAGATGCTGCGGTAAGCTTAGCTGGTTCGATTTTTTTCCCAACCATATCCGCTATATGATGTAGTTTCCTGGATTAGCAAAATTCATTCTGGTGCATCACTTGTACAGTTGTACCAGTTATTTGGAGTAACTGTTTTCTTTCTTATTTGTACACTTTTGGTTTCAATTGTTCAGAATGGTTGTCACGAAATCTTATTTTGGAAGGTTGTGATATCCATGCGCTTTTGGACATCATAGAACAACGAGATGTCATAAATTATCATTTCTGAGGTTCACTCTTTATTCTGTTTGAGCCAACCTTTTGATTTCTCTTCCCTTTTGAACTTTTTATTAGGTCGTGACATGATGAATACGATGTTTAAGATGTCTGCTGAGGTGGACCATCAGTGCAACAATGAGAAGTTTGGTTCTAATTCTGCATCCCCTTCATCTTATATTTGTTTAGATAGTTGTATCACCACAGGTGATGACAAATTTCAATTTGCAAGCTCGGTCACCTTTTCATATCCTATTCTGAAGAGTGCTATCTTAGACTTTAAAGCTTCAGATTCCATGGATTTACTCAAATTGCGGATTAGAGATTCCATTGTACAAACTTCTCATGATCAGGGGGAAGACAATCTTGGTAGCAGCAGCATTCCAAGAATTTCTAGTGCAGTCTCAGTTGAAGCAGCTTCAGTTGATTTAATTGACAGTAAAAGTGGGTCTTACTCTTGCAATTTTACCATTGACCCGCTTTGGCCACTTTGTATCTTTGAACTTCGGGGGAAATGCAATAATCCTGAGTGTTCTTGGCAACATGTTAGAGACTACTCTTCTGGCTGTAGAATGAAGGTGACATTGGATAACGATGGTATGGATCTTCTGTCTGAAATGTGTAAGATATCCTGAGAGTTCCTTCCTGTCCAATATGACGCGTCAAATTTTCATGACTTGTTTTCTTCTGTAGACCAGGTTGGATCACCAACTAAAGGAGAGCTATCCTCTGCCAAAAATACTCTTACCAAGTCACTTGACTGCCTTGCTTTGGCTCCCCCAACTTACTTAGTTGGCTTGGATGTTCTGAAAGCTGATCTGCAGTCATGCAAATCCATTCTAAGTCACGAGTACAGCCAACTGTGGCTGAAGTGCTTCAGTCTTTCCTTTGTTCTCTCAAATCAGCTGCCAACTGATCTGCCATTTGACGGGCCGTTATTTCATGGCGCTAATGCTCGTATTGAGGTCCAGGGTGGTTGGAATAGGCAATCACTTTATTTTCAGAGCAGAAATTTATCATCGGTATGTCGAATCATCCTGTTCTTTTCTAATAATGCATGAGGAGTGGGGGAAAAGAGGTAGGGGAAAAGGATGATTTTTAGCTACTTATATAACACTTTTGGAAAAGCTGAATTTTTATTTTTACCAACTAGAGCATTATAGAGGACTTGCCTTTGGAATCCAGTGCATCTGTGGAAGTATTAATTTTAAGTTTCAATACACAAATCAAGAAAAGTTATTTTGCTTCTCTTTGCTGCTTCACAGCATTTGTCTCTGAGAAGAATTGGGTGATTTTACAAACTCTGAAACCTAAATATATTTTACAGTGCTTTTATTTTTCTTTGGGAACGTTTGCAATTACTTGTTGAGGCATCTGAATCTATCTAAACAATGCTAATGCTGTGTTATTGGTTATGACCTTTAATATCATGCTAGGTCCTTTCTGTGGGGTGGGGGAGGCGTGCCTCTTTAACTTCTTAACTCACTATAATGTTCCTTGCCTTCTTCCGCTGTAGGAGTTTCATCATCTAGTTTTTAAGCCATCAATGGTGGAATATCCCTTTTTGTTTCCTGTCCTTGTATAGGTTTGAGTTTGCTCTGCAGCAAGGTTTTTTTTTTCAACCTTCTGCTGAGACAGATAATAGTTGCTGCCTCTCTTTGGAACATGCTGTCAGTGCTGTAACTTATCCTCTAATAACTTACCAGGGCCCACGCAAGGAACTATCTGCTGATGATGACCAGATTGTGGAGATGGCTCTTCTTAATATCAATCAAGAGGCTGATAAACCGAAGGGAAGGTTAGAGGTATGTTTCTTTGTGGTGTTTATGGGTTAGATATTTGGATTGTCAGTAATCTCATCCTTCTAATTTTTGCGAAAACATGTAGGCTCTTAAACTCCTTGCTCGAGCTTTAGAAGTTAATCCTACATCAGCAGTTGTGTGGATTGTTTACCTGTTACTTTACTACAGCAGTCAGAATTCCATTGGAAAGGATGACATGTTCAAATGTGCGGTATGCAGTATTTGACATTGAACTCTACTACTGTTAAAATGGAATATTTTAGTTTGCTCAAGGTGTTCATATCATTAGGAGGTCTATGCGCTGAAAAAACATTTGTAGTTTTGTACATTATAGGCATAGGAATATGGTAGCTAATTGGCTCTGATGGTGCACCAAATATTTTTTAATAGCATCAGAGACCACCAGGTTGTTCTACACATTGTTTGGTTATAACGGATAAACCAACCGAACCAGATTTTTTTTCCGGTTAAGTTTTTTCGGTTCAAAGTTTCCAAAATTCGGGTCAGATTCGGTAGAAAACCTGGTTAAACCGAGTAACTGAACTTCTGCATAGATTCTAATTTTGTTTGCCCCTCATCGTTGTTTGCAAAATGGGCAGTAAGTTTGTTAGCAGGCCTAACTGTTTGTGTTTTGAATTTTATAAATCGTTGTTATTTAATTTGCAATGATGTCTCACACAAAAAATATAAATTTTATTTTAAATTTGAAGATATTCCTTTTCCAATGCCTATTTGACTTTAGACATATTGTGCTACTCATTCTACTATAGGAGTTTCTTTTCAATTTTGGAAATCAATGGTACTTATCACATGTCCTTCTCTATAGATGCATTTATCACATAGTCAAAACCCAATATGAAATGTACAAACCGAAAAAACAAACCAAACCGAATTAACTCTGGTTCTGTTTCTGTTTTCCCTTTTGCCAAACTGAACCAACTGCCCACCCCTAGTTTTAGGCCTCTTCTCCAAGTTATGTATTAGCCCTTCATCCTAATAGCTGGGCTTTCCACTTCAGCATAGGTTCTACTTTGACTTGTGAGTTTGTCTATGATTCACTTCATTATCCACGTAGGTACTAATAACTCTTCTTATTCTGCATTCCAGGTTGAGTACACTGAAGGCTCTTATGAACTCTGGCTTTTATATATAAATAGTCGAACACAGCTTGATGAGAGGTTGGCTGCATACGATGCTGCACTCTTGGCCCTGTGTCACCATGCATCTGCATCTGACAGAAATGCTCTTTCTGCCAGTGATGGCATATTAGATATATTTTTGCAGATGATGAATTGTCTGTGCATGTCTGGGAATATTGCTACAGCCCTTGATAAAATTGATGAGCTACATCCCGCAGAAGAGAAATCTGACAGCCCATTCAGACTATCTCTTCCTGATATCATTACATGCTTAACCATTTCTGACAAATGTGTTTTCTGGGTCTGTTGTGTCTACTTGGTTGTGTACAGGAGACTTCCTATTACCATTCTGCAGCAATTTGAATATCAGAAAGAACTTTCTTCCATAGATTGGCCGTCTACCGACTTGACGTTTGATGAGAAGCAACGTGGTGTCTCTCTGATGGAATTAGCAGTAGATTCTCTAGGGTTATACATTGATAGAGACTCTCTTGAAGATGAAGCAAATCTTAGGGCCGCACACCTGTTTTCGGTCAATCACGTTAGATGTGTAGTGGTGCTTAAGGGTTTAGAATGTAGTAAAAGTTTGTTAGAGAACTATGTCACGTTGTATCCATCTTGTCTAGAACTTGTTCTGATGTTAGCTCGGGCAGAGTATGATTTTGCAGATGGAAGTTTTGAAGGGTTTGAAGATGCTTTAGATAACTGGTTTGATGAAGTTCCTGGAGTACAATGTATTTGGAACCAGTATGTCCAATGCGCACTCCAAGATAGGAAAAGAGATTTTGTTGAGGGATTAATGGCTCGGTGGTTCCAGTTTTCATGGAAACGCAGATATTCACAGAATAGTTGTCTGGACCCAGTAGATAGTGACAACTCCCAGTCTTTACCACAGTCTGCTTCAGTATCTGATATCGCTGCTCTCTTTTCCAATTCTAGCCCGAACGATTATGTATTTGGGATGCTGAACTGTTCCGTCTATAAGCTACTACAAGATGACTACACTGAAGCTCAATTAGCGATTGATAGGGCATTGGAGGCTGCTTCTGCTGAGAGTTACAATCACTGTGTGAGAGAACGTCTCGTGTTCCCACGTGCAGAGAATTTGGACAATGATGGGCAAGTATTGAGGCTTCTGTCTGGTTATTTGGCTGATAAGCGTGCTTCCATCACATCTGAACCGTTGTCCAGACAATTCATCCAAAGAATTAAGAAGCCTAGAGTCCGGCAGCTAGTTGGCAAATTGTTATGTCCGGTGTCATTGGAGCCTTCCATAGTCAACACAGTTCTGGAAGCATGGTATGGTCCATCTCTCTTACCTGAAAAGCACGACGAACTCACCAACTTTGTCGACATGGTTGAGAGCTTAATGGCGATACTTCCTTCCAACTATCATCTGGCAATTTGTGTATGCAAGCATTTAACCAGAACCTCAAGTCCAGCTAATGCTTCTGGCGGAGTCTCTTTCTGGGGAAGTGCTCTTTTGATAAATGCTTTATTTCAAGCTGTTCCCGTTGCGCCAGAACATGTATGGGTAGAAGCTGCAGATATTTTGCATGATCTTACAGGCTCCCCGTCCCTATCCGTCAGTTTCCTGAAGAGAGCTGTGTCTATATATCCATTCTCTATAATGCTTTGGAAATCTTATCTCAATTTGTCAGAAGCTGAAGGAAATTCAGAATCTGTTAAAGAAGCTGCAATGGCAAAAGGTATTAAACTCCAGTGACTAATATTCCCTGCGGTAAATCTTGGGGCAGTATTTTTAATAGTGTAATGAGGAGTGGTACTTTGTAGAGAACTAAAGAATTGTACATGTACTGGAAAATCATATAGGTTCATGTTGCCAAAGAAATTTCTGAGGAAAAACCATTTTTACCGAGTAGCTTATGAATATTTTGAGTAAACTTACTGTATTGATGGAATGGTGCAACGAAAGATTACTTGGAACTATTACTTTTTGTTTATTTGTGTTCTTTTTAAAATCATCGAATTGAGGGTCCATGGGAAATATTTATCTACCTCACACAAGGTATGGGTAAGGTGTGTATACACGGACTCATTTATCAAATCATATTGAATATGTCATTGAATCGTCAATGACATATTCTCTAGATCCATTTATCGAATCATGACTCATTTATCATCTTCTCTAGATCCATTTATCGAATCATATTGATTATGTTACTGAATTGCCAAATTCTATAGTTTTGCCAAACTCAGAGAAATGCACGGCCACATCGACGGAAATTGCAATATCAAGGTCTCCTTTGGTTAGTAAGAAAATTGATTACATGAACATTATAATTCTTAAATGTGATTAATCAATGAAGTAGAGTAACAATTCTTTTTTCTTAATATTAAGAACGTGTTTTTCTTAGAGTTTGGAAATCTATTTGAAATAACCTTTCTAGATTCTACCCAATTCTGTGAGACTATAAGGTTTTAAATTTTACCCATTTTTGTGGGACTATATAAGCTATGTTATTATTGCATTGTTAAGAATATAGGTAACGTATGATGAATAAGGAAAAAAAAAAGAAATTTAAGGGCCCACCCGCATTCGAATCGCTGACCTCTTGATCTGCAGTCAAATGCTCTATCACTGAATTATTTAATTAGACATAATATTATCTAAACTTTCCCTCAACTAATGTTCAATTGATGCTCGAGCCTTACACTTCGTTTGGATGACTGTCATGTATTGTTTCATAATGTATTATATGGTATTGTATTATATTATATTGTACCTTATTGTTCCAATGACTACAATATTTGGATAGATTGTATTGTTCTTTGTTGTTATAGAATGTCATACATTCATAATTTAAATGATAAACCTACAAGAAATTGAAGGGTATGTCGTGGATTCCATGAAAAGATAAGGTAAATGATAAAGTAGAATTATTAAATAAATAAATAAAGTAAAAAATGAGAAGAAAATATTA
>JAABOM020000084.1:4264356-4286988 GCA_011800125.2 Solanum clarkiae | reverse complement strand
TTAAATAAATAAATAAAGTAAAAAATGAGAAGAAAATATTAAAGTAATGACGCAACCACACTAAATCGGTTGTTACAGGGTCTTTTTATCATTACCTAACGATGAAATTAAACAATACGATAGAATGAAATTTAAGTAACAATCAAACAAACATTGTACAATACAATACAGTACAACGGGTAACAACCATCCAAACAAGGGGTTATGGTGCTTCCGCTTTTCTTGTTTTATTTTTTATTTCGGCTTGGGTCGAAGAAACTAGACCAAAAAAAAAACAAAATTGAAAAGAAAAAGACAAATTGTTATCTATGCATTATTATAACAATAATAACATATACAGTGTAATCCCACAAATGAGGTATTGAGAGGACAAAATGTACGCAAACATTACCACTACCTCATAGAGATAGATAAATTGTTTTCAAAAGAGTTTCGTCTCAATTATCTATTCATGATTGACTGGTTTTATCCCATCAAGCAAAGTTGCATTCAAAATTTTAAGTTTGTGAATTTCGAATTCCAGGAGAAGATAACTTAATGAATTCACAATGTCTCAAGGGTACTAATTCTAGAAACTCGTAGATTGGGGTGGAATCGCCCTTGGTATGTTTGCACAAAAGGTGCATTGCCTTTAGTAACATCCCATATCCTTCCATTTTCTTACCTTCTTTGAAAAACAATTTAGTTTTGTCCTTATTTTTAGAATAATTACACCACAATTTCAAATAAGTTCGAAATTGGCTAAATGAATCTCCACTTCTTTAGCATTCTTACTTTTGATAACATAGATTTAAAATGTTTCCTATACACAAGAATAAACATAAATTAGTTTTTGCCTCTTAAATGAGCTGATTTTTAGTTTTAGTAATTGAATTTATGCCTAATGAGTAATGAGGCATGAGTCATTTAGAAATTGAACTGTCATATTCGGAGATAACTTATAGAATATTATGATACGAAAAAATAAACTTATGCCTTGCTAAATGATTGTTTTTTATGAGGGGCATAAATTAAAGACCAACGCAAACAGGAATAGAAGTGCAAATGACCCAATTCCTCTTGGTTTTGTATCACATTTCCATGAGCAAAATCCATCTTAATTTGAACTTAAAATGAACGACATGATTCGTGAGGATTCATATAATTACTTTTTTTACGGTGATGAAGCACAATTGTAATTTGTAAACGTATTAAACAAGACTACTGTGGCTGAAGACATATTGCAATAAGCACCATACGGCTATTGTCATATGTAAAAAGACACACTAACAACAAATACGCCTCAGCCTAAAACAAGCTAGAGTCGGATATACAAATCCTTCCCCATCTAAGCTCAACTCACTCATGTCCTCATGATACCATATAGGATAGAAGTGAAAAATAGGTTAAATATATACGAATAATAGTACTAATAAACAATTTTTTTTATGACTAAGGGAACCCACAACCACTACCCTTTGGGTACGCACAGGTAAAACCCCACCCCTATACAATAGCTCGCAAACCACATAGGAGAGGTAATCTACACTAGACAAGCTTGGTGCGACAAGCTCGACCCAGAAAACAAATCCCTTGCTTTTGCTGGCAAGGGATTTCGAATTTGGGACCTCCAACATGGAAGGCCCAAGCCCAAACTATTGGGCCACCCGAAGGTACTAACAATAAGAAGTCCTGTAAAAAGACTCAAACTTGTTCCCAACTAGAAAATATCACCTATATAGATTTTTACATAGCTTTAGCAAAATCTGCAGATATGTATAAAGACATAAACTCCTATAAAGGGGGGGAAAAATGAAAGAGCTACTTTTAAGACTATCTTTCTTCTACTTGGTGTTGCTAACAACTTTATCTTCACCACACAAACTCATGGGTATATGCAGTAACATAAGTAAAACATTAGGTTCAGCAAGTTTTGCTTGTGCAACTCATATAATTTCTTGCTTAAGTAAAGCTCAAGCTTTCTTTGTTATTGATTCTCCAACCAACCAAGCAAGACGGGCATGCAAAATGCTATTTCCTAGAGCAAAGTAGTTTCTGTTTCTAAGTTTATACCATTAGCATGACAATCCAGCTTAGTTACTTGAGCCACAACTGAAAAAACATCTCATGCAAAAAAGTAACGTAACCAAGGGAATGACGAGAAATAGCTAAACATATTGCGTTTGTGTGTGCGTGTGTGTACACTTGGTACCTCAATCAAGGCAATTTTATTTTCTTTTGGAGGAACTTAGTGCTATGGTATAGAAATAATGATGCTCAAAATGACAAGATGTTCCTGGACTTCATGAGTAACAACTAGAATGTATTAAAGATTATTGAAGTTCTCTGAATAGACGAGACTTAAAAAGAGTAAGATCAATGAAAAGAAAACGACGATGCTCAAAGTAACAAGACAGCTCCTTGATTTCATGAGTAACAATATAACATAGATTAAAAAGTATTGAAGTTCTCTGAGAAGAGACTTTAAAGAGTAAGGTGATTGGGAACGACACGCCAGTAGTATAACTAACCAAGTTCTACTTCCCCACAAACTATAATCACTTGAACATAAACAAGACACTCACACACTCAACATTCAATTCCGCCAGCTCGGCTTCTGAAAACATCAAGCCCCATCTCCGTAGGATCAGTTGCTTGCAGCTCTACCTGGATTCCGTCAAGCTCTCTTTTGAACCTGTCTTTGGAGCTTGCATAAATCATCTTGCTTCTCACCCTTGCTGTGTCAGGTGACCTTCAATTAAATACAAAACAAAAGGTCGTGATAACCAAGAGGATAAATCGACAAGATGAAAGTTCATATCACTAAATTTAAGTAAAACATACCAAGCAATGAAAAATATTCTGCTTTTCTGGCAGTTTTCTTCTGTCATGAAATCAAAGTCATAGACAGCATATCGACACTCATCAGCAGGGAGGCATGCAGCTAAATCCTCATAGCTTTCAGTTGGTTCACCAAGCTTTTCTACAACCACTTGCTTTTGCTTTTCTTCAATCTTAAAAATGATGAAACGGTGGGTTCTTTTTGCCTTCAATTCTAAAAACTTCAGCTTGCAATCATCATGCACAGCCATCCCAGATGCTGCGTTCGCCTACAGTTTTTTATGATATACAACATTACACAAATGTACTATAAGGCGACACATTAGACAGAAATACAGGGGAATAATAATAGGTCTAGATCTGCAAGTTTGTTTTACACCTACAAATTAGATTAGAATTATTTAATCAGTCTAATCACACTTCCAGATACTCCTCCCCTAAAGGAAAAACAAACCAATAAATAGAAGAACAAAGAAAGGAACCAAAGCCTGCAGATTTAAACTTCAGATTTAATCACACTTCAATATGGAGCCTTATTTCCCAATCCAAGCAAGAAATTTTATCCAAAAAAACATAGATTTTAACTCTCCACACACCTATTCTGAAATCTGAGATTTAAACTGCACTTTTTTCATAATTAAACAAGCAATATTACAAGTCCTACGAAGAACAGTCTAAATGACCCGAACATAAAAAGGTTAATGGTCAAACCTAGGCAGAAGAATGTGTATGCAGGACAGGCCAGTATCAAAGAACTCACAATTGAAACCATGATGTTACTAAAAGCATCAACAACCAATAAACCCAGTGTAATCCCACACATGGAGTCTGGACCAGAAGAATCAAATATTAAAACAGAAATAATTGCCCTTTGGGATGGCCCAGTGGTTTGGGCTTGGGGATTCCATGTTGGAGGTCTCAAGTTCGAAACCCTTTACAAGCGAAAGCAAGGGGTTTGACTTCTGGGTCGAGCTCGTCGCACTGAGCTTGCCAAGTGCGCTTTACCTATCCTATGTAATTTGCGAGCTATTGCATAGGAGCAGGGGTTTTCCCTATGCGACCCAAAGGGTAGCAGCTGCGGGTTCCCTTGTCATCAGGAAAAAAAAACAATTGAAGCCATTTGTCCATAGAATTTTCTTTCAACATAATGTTTGGTTTTACAGTGAACTGATTTTTTCGAAGATAAAAAGTTTTTCAAGAGCAATTTTTCAAGTGAAACAAAAAAAATCTATTCCACTCACAAAATTCCAACTTTTTTCCAGCTCAATGCATGTTCAAACACAACTTCAATTCCCAAATACACTTTTCCAACTTAAACTTCCAACACTACTTATCATATTTTTAATTAAATACACCACAGTTTTTACATCCAAACACTACTAAACATCCACTGAAACAAAGATCTAAATATAGATTTTAGCAAAAACTAGCTCAAAATCACAACCATCAATAGATCCCACAAAGCAAAATTTAAAACACAAAAAACACCTAATACTCATCAATCTAACCCATAAACTGAAACCAGATCCATAAAACACTAAAGAAATCAGCAACCCAGCTAATAAATTCCATCAAAATTACAGAAAATCAAGTCTGTTACACATACACTTCACAGATCGAAGTAATACTAAATTAAAATCGTTAACATATAAACTTTTTTTACAGAAAAAAAATTATAAACAGAAAAAAAGGAAAAAATTGACTAACCATGATTGGATGAGAGAGAGCAGATCGGGAAGAGAGGAGAAAAATTGGAGAAAATTTAGGGCTCCGATAAAATTGGTATTTGGGGGAAAACGAGAACCGAAGAAGAGGGGTCCTTGTTTTTTCTATCTTTTTTCTTTTTATCCTTTTTTTTTTTTCTTTTTGGATAGGCTAATTATTTAAATTTTTATTTTTTAGTTTACTTTTTTTGTTATAAAAATAATCTTGGTGTTAAAATTTGAAAGAAGTAGAAAAGTTACATTTGGTTAATTTTTCAAAAAATTGTAGGTTTTGATATATATGTATTAAATTGTGATTTTATGTATTTCAGTTTGATGGTATTTTATATTATTTTTATTTATTATGTTATTGAAATATTCAAATCTCATGTATGTTTACTCAATGTTACGATTTTTATTAAATGAATAGAGTTTTATTATGCTTGACTTGTCTATTTTGTTGAATTATTTATTTTTTTTTTTTTACAATATTAGATGATCGTGATGAATCATTTATTCTAAGTATTATTAGTAGTAGATAGAAATTATTAAAGTATGTTCTTGTTTACTTTTTTGTTTTTTAAGTTTATAATTACTATAATGAACCTCTTAAACTTGTTATAATATGCTCAATTTGATTTTTTTTTTAAATTCTGTTTTGTCTTGATCTCTCCATCTTGTAATTGACTTTCTTTACCATTAAAAAATTGGTCAAATAATAAATTTTTTATAACACTCAAAAATATTTTCAATGAATCTGAAATTTTAACATTTTCTCAATGATTAATTATTTTTTTGGTGGCTTTATTACCATCAGGACCTGTCAATTTTTATTTGTACAATATGTAGCTCAGTATTCACATTCCCCAAAAACTATACACATTAGGCAGAATCTATCTCCTACCGACATTTTAGAGATCAATATTTATAGTTACTTCAATGTTTCTATCAATCTCATATGGAGTCAAAAATTTATTATTTTTTGACTTTGAACTATGATGGAATAAAACAAAATGACTCTTTAAACTGTCTATGTTTCTTTCAATTGTGAAGTAGCAGTTAGTCAATGCAACGTTTGACGCTCATTATGGTTCATCCAAAAATAGTCACGCTATGTTTTTAAACATAGGGGTCAGGCTGCATATATCCGATCTCCCCTTACCCTACAATGGACGGGAGCGTTTGAGACATTGGGGTACTGTTGTTGTATTGATAGTTACTTCAATGAGCACAATCATGTTGAAGGTATAAAAGGAGTGGTTCATGATGATTTTGAAAATTAAAAATTTGGATTCCAACACAAGTTAATTATAATAAATCCAATTCATATGAAACTCTTATCCTTGTTTAAAGTGTCTGTACGAACAAAATAATTTTATCTAAAATCTTTAAAGAAATAAGGAGTCTCCACTGAATATCACTTTTAAAAGATAATACTAACTTAATCTATAACAATCGGCATTTGACAACATGATAACTTCTTGTGATAACTTCTAGTAGATACTGGCTGAATGAACTAAAAATTAGACTATCTAATATAATTTCGGAGAAAGAAACATGTAGTACATACTCTAGCAAATTATGCAAGGAAAATAGTGCTAAAAACAGTGGCGGAGCCAGAATTTTCTATAAGAGAATTCAAAATTTTAAGAAGTTGACACACGAACTAATCGAAGAGGATTCAACATCTATTATATATATATGAAAAATTATTTTTACAATATATAAATGGTATATATTACACTGAAGAAAATTTCTATAAACCTCCTAATACATACGTGGCTTTACCGCTGCTCAAGAATGTGTAATCCACCTAGGTATACCTACATGGACTCTACAACAACTACTAGATCCACGAAGACACAATATTACTAACAAACAACAACATGTCTAGTGTAATTCTATAACTAGAATCTGAGTAGATAGAATATACGCAAACCTTACCATTACCTCACAAAGATACAATACTACTAAGAGAGTGTCTATTAGTGTTTGTAATAAGTACAAATGAGTACAGATATACCTTTTCCATTTCTATTAAAAGAAATTCAATAGCTAATTTTTAGGATTTTATTTGAAGTAATCAAAACGAATATCAAACATCCTTATGAAAAATTAAAAAAAATAAACAAATTGTTTTTTTTTTTCGAAAATTAATAAATCATATTTGGAGGGACAAATGGTCCATTTCCCCAAATAATACAAATACCAATTTCAAAGCAAAAGTTGTACCAATCCACGCTTGGGCTTGGTAGATTTTTTCTACCGTTTCACAACAATTTTTTTCCCCTTTAGCCCAATGTCGCCGGCGACTTTCTGACCTGCTCGATAGCCGCTGTTTCTCTCTCCGGTCGGTGAAATTTTTATTGAATTTTGTTGAATTTACGAATTTCATTCTTTTTATATACGAATTTTGCTGATTTATATGCATTTTGGGTGTTTACAGAGACGGATTTCTAGGGTTTTGGATTGTTGATTCAAATAATTGTTATCGGAAAAAGACGATGGCAGCTCCTCCAGCTAGGGCTCGAGCAGATTATGATTATCTCATTAAGCTTCTCCTCATTGGCGATAGCGGTAAGTTTTGTTTATTTGGTTTTGATTTTGTCCCTTTGACAAATAAGATTTTAGAAAAGAAGAAAACAAAATTAGGCTTAGGAATCGGGGAAAGATTGGATCTTTACGTGGAATTGGTGAGATTTGGTTAAGATGTTAGAATGGGCTTTGGGTGATAATGTGGTACAACTCATTTCTTCCCTTATGTCCAGGCCTTGGGGGACAGAGTTGCCCGGTGCTTGCATTGGTAGGAGGTAGCAAGTATCCGTGATGATTATTGACTGGATACCAAGTTTAAGATATTATTTGACATGTCACAATAGAAATGAATATTTTAAATTGACTTATTTATCTATAATAATGAAAATGGAAGAAATATGAAAGTTATGGTTGAAAGGTTGATTTGATGGACAAAACATTGTATATAAGTTCAAAACTTTTAGTAATTTAATCTAATTTGAAATTTTGAAAGTTGTATGGAAATGGAGTTGCATCACATATGTTAAAATGTTATGGAGTATGACGAGTATCACATAAATTGGACCAGAGAGAATAAGTTTTATCATTTGTTGCGAGGTGTCCACTCATGGTCTGGTGCTCTAAAAGAGCACCATGTGTCATAATGCTGCTCCAATTTGGCATTTTTCCTGATCAAGCGGTAGTTGAATTTGATATTCCTTATGATTATCCTACGTTCGTTTGCTTTTGTAAGTTAGGCTCATCCTAAGTAGTTCTAGTCTTTGCTTGTGGTTGAGCGATGGTGTTCTGACAAATGCATTTTCAGCAATCTCAGTTCATATGTCTCCATTTTCCTAGTGAAGCCCCTTAGCCTCAAGCGTCCAGAGATGTGTACTGATTAGTTCATCACTCTGTGCTTACTTTTTCTACTTTCTATGGAATCTTAGATTAATTTTGTTGTGTTCTCTTGGAAAATGAAAAATTGATTTGGATGGCATTTTGTGTAGAAACAACCTCTTTACCTCCACGTGTTAATGGTAAGGTTTGCGTACACTATACCTTGCCAAACCCCACATAGTGGGATTTCATTGGTATTGTTATTGTTGTTGTTGACGGCATTTTGCAGAAGTCAGTTCAAAAAGATTTTTTTGGGGTATTTTCTAATTTTTGAAATTGAAATTTTAAAACTGTGTCTCAAGGATGACGAGACTAGTAGTTATGAAAATTTATTGGTGGAGGAGGAGGAGCATGGGATATGTTTCAAATTGGCAGTCTTCGTGAAACAACAAGGGTGCTGCATCTAATTCTGAGTTTCCACCAGCTTCCTTACCTTTCTCCTTTTGCCTTTTCATTTTCTGGGATAAAATTGTTGTGAATATGGCAATCACTCAAATATAGTGATATTACAGTTATAAGTTTATAATGCCACCTCAGTATCTTTGGATGTTTGTTCTTTCACTGTACTTCGTGGGTCACTTTGATAATATGATAAATGGATGTCTCACATCCATGTTTGGTAAGCTTGACCAGCCTTTACCAAAATGCTTGATTTGTAACGTTAAGTGCATACTGCATAGAACAAACTTGGTCAAATGAACAATCCCCACCGCCCCCCCCCTCCCCCGCAACACACACATTTCTTTTGCTTTGCTTTTCATTTTCTCCTTTCCATTTTTCTTTAAATAAACAGTATAACCATCAAACCCCATTCTGCAACCTCTCCCTCTTCATGCCTCATCTAACTGAATCTAAAGCATACGAATTAAATGTTGACTGTTTAGGGAGTTGCTGAAACACAAACGTTCCCACTTAAAATAGTTGTGAAATTAATTGAAAATACAATTTCAGTAAGTTGTTACTATATTCAGAAAGTGACTAGAGTACTCTTAGTTACTGTTGAATTTAAAGTACTTATCATTGTTAGGCAAGACCTTCCATAAACAGGCTTCTAAAGAAGGATTTCTAGTTAAGAGGCAACATTTGAATATGAAGGTTAAGGCCACAACCTTTTTAAAAACTTATTTTAGTAATAGTACAGTGGAAAACCTGAAATATATAAGAGGAGCGAGGATGGTTATTTTGTTCATATTTGTACAGGGAAATTTGGTATAAATATGGTCAAACTTTCATTGTAAGCACATGAGACTCATTGTTGAATTGGAAGGAAAAAGTTAACAGTTTCACTTCATTTCTTGACGATGAGTAGGTTATTTATTTATTACCAAAGAATAGAAGATATTCTCCATAACATCTTTTAGCAGTTCCTTACACTTTATGATGGTTATTGTTTTAGGTGTGGGAAAGAGTTGTTTGCTTCTGAGATTCTCAGATGGTTCCTTCACAACAAGTTTCATCACAACTATTGGGTTTGTATCCTGAACTGTGTCTCTCTCCTCTGAAGCTCCTACTTAGATTGTGTTTCAGACACCTAAGTACATCTTTTGGAATTACTGCAATATTGTGTCAGCAGTTAGTTCTTTTTCCTTTGGCAAGACTATTATTTTAGTCAAATGATGCAGAAATTTGAGGTGTAACTCTGATAAGTGAAGAAGTTCTCAAGAAACTGTGAAAAAGTTATACATCAATGATCTTTGAATTGTAGCAGGAAAAGATTTTACTGGAAAAAAAAATTAGAAAAAATGTTACTCTCTTGTGCAGGATGCTAGATGACTGTCTAGTTTGGGATCGTCATTCTTGAAAAATCTAGTAATTTATACCTCATTGCATTGTTTACTGCCTCCTCTAAACCTTTTTTACGGTCTTTATTTTCCCTTTTCTCCTTCAAATTTACCAGATTGCTCTGCTTTTACAGAATTGATTTTAAGATAAGAACAATTGAACTCGATGGCAAGCGGATTAAGTTGCAAATTTGGGATACAGCTGGTCAGGAGCGTTTCCGCACTATCACAACAGGTATATCCTAGGCCTGGTGATTCAAGTGTTGTTGGACTGGAAAATTTCCTGTCCTAGCTTTTAGCAAGGGTGAAAGAACAAAGATAACTAGTTCTGGATCTGCAGATATCCTAGGATGTTAGATCATTGCACTGGTGAAATGAAACAAATACTTTTTGTTGTGTAACTTTTGTCCTAAAAAATAGAGTTTGGAGCTATTACATGTAGTAGCCATATTGATTTGAAGCTTGTCGGTTGTTAATGGTGGAAATTGTGACATTTAATTAGTACTAAGTTATGGTGCAAACTAGGGGTGGACCTAGGATTTTCATAAAAGGGGGTTTAAAAATTATCTATATTGGGTGTCTTGGTTGTTGGGGTTTAAAATATGCAGTTATATGATGATAATGGGTTTGGAACACAAGATCTCATACAAATCTTGAACCTCCTTCAACTTTTCTTCGAAAAGAATCCTTTCATCGGGGGAATTGAACAACTTCTATATGCACATACTTTTATTTTCCAAAATGTACCTTGCCATATAATTGGGAAGTTTTTTAGCGACGGGGATTTAGTTGATGCCCCTGGTCTACATATGCCTGCTCCTGTGCAAGCTTCTCTCAGCAATTTAAAGTCTTTGGGATAGAATTGCTAGGAGATTGAATTAAAAAGTCTCTTCAAATGTGGAATTTTCAATGTCTCTCAATTAAGTTTGAATTTGGTTGTTCACAGCTTATTATCGAGGAGCAATGGGCATTCTGCTGGTGTATGATGTAACGGACGAATCTTCTTTCAATAGTAAATGCTCTCACTAGCTTGCTTCAGTACCCTCCTTATTTTATTTCTTTTATTTTTGTAACTTTGATTTTGGTCTCATTTGGAGCTCATTGATTTTGTCGTTACCTGCTTATTTATGTTAATGTTCTATCCTTCAGCATGATTTTTGGGTTTTCTTGTGCTGAGAAATGTGATAATTTTGTTTCCCATTTCGACCTTTAGCTGGTTCTATGGTCTAACTTGCAGTTGCATGACCACCTTTTAAAATATTGCTGTTTGCACGACCACATTCAGCATTACGACAGCAGATTTAACTTACTTTTTAATGTTTAACTGAACCATTCAGACATCAGGAACTGGATTCGCAACATAGAGCAGCATGCTTCCGATAATGTCAACAAGATTTTGGTTGGGAACAAGGCTGATATGGATGAAAGCAAAAGGGTAGGTTATTATATCTATCAAAAAATGTTACCATTGTAATTTCTTGTCCTCACTTCTTTGATCAATTACTTCTTTTCTAATCTCATGGATTTTTTATTAGATGCTGTTTATTATATTCCTTTTTCCTATCTAGGCTGTGCCAACTTCCAAAGGTCAAGCTCTTGCCGATGAATATGGTATAAAGTTCTTTGAAACCGTAAGTCCAACTCTCTCTAATGTGGAATTTGAAAATTTTGTCGGATGCTGATGAAATCTACTGCAGAGCGCAAAGACAAACCTGAATGTGGAAGAAGTTTTCTTTTCAATTGGTAAGGATATCAAGCAAAGGCTTTCAGAATCTGATTCCAAGTCTGAGGTACACAGATACTTCCTCCGGATTGTTATTCTTTAGTTTCAATGAACTGGAGCTATCATTTTATACACACCTATGTTCATGCAGCCTCAGGCAATCAGGATCAACCAATCTGATCAGGCAGGAACTGCTGGTCAAGGTGCCCAAAAGTCATCCTGCTGTGGTTAGTGAGCCAAGTTGGTTACTGTTTTCTCGATTGCACTTGGATGTAAAAATTGGTGGGGATGAAAAACCAATCGTTTTTAACTTCATTACCATTCATCTGCCATGGATGGCAAGCTTGGTGTGTCAAAAGGCTTTTCTACTTCATATTTGGAATCTGTTGTCCTATACTTCTTAATAGCCTTTGTTTGGTCATATTGTTCTTTGTTGTCTATGTCCTCTTAGGATTTCATCTCCTTTTCCTTTAATTGATGAAATTGTTAGCTTTTGCTTTGATGTAGAAGGTGAAAGAAAAGTATAATGCATGAATTCTAACCTATTGCAACTATTTTTTTTACTCCTTTGCTAAGAGCTCGCGCCTTTTTTGCTTCCTTGGTGACTTGAATCTACAACTTCTCCATCAAACGTGGAGGGTGCTTATTGCTTATCATCTGAGCAATTCTCTGGTCTCTTCTTCACATTTATAATCCAGTGGTTTCTGGAATAAAAAGATACAGGGAGAACCTGTTATGTAATTTTTTTTTTGATGACATGGGGAATTCACAATCGCTATTCTTTAGGTGCGCACAGGGTAAACTTTTGCTCCTATGCAATAGCTTGCAAACCATATAGAAGAGATAACATGCAACAGGCTCGACTTAGAAGGCTAACACTTTGCTTTTGCTGGCAAGAGGTTTCAAATTTGAGACCTCCATTATGAAAGTTTCAAGTCCAAAGTGTTGGAATTTTTCATCATTTTGTGTAAGCTCAACTCTTGTTATCATCACACTAATCACAATTAGAGTAAAATTTATAGATTCATGATGAATCTAGGCGATGCTTACCACCTAAGCTAATTACTCTTGAATAAATTGTTTTGATATTTTTACGCAATTTAACAATAATAAGATATCCAGTGGAATTTCACAAGTCGGGTCTGGGGAGGGTAGAATGTACGTAGACCTTACCATTACCTCATAGAAGTAGAGAGACTGTTTCTTGGGAACCCTCCTCTTTTACGCAATTTAACAATGAAGAAAAAATTAACAATATATATTTTAAATAAATCATTTTACATCGCATTAAAAGTACCTAAATGGTAAAAATTAATTTAGAGGTAGCTTAATCGTAGGTTGCAAATAAATGACAAAAAGAAACGAAAAAAAAATTGTAACGAAAAAGATAAAGTCTTTTCACCTACTAATCGAGACTAGACTTTGATAGAAAATAAATAAAATAAAATAAAATAAAATTTAAGTAATTATCAAACCTCTATAAATAAAAATTGAAAAAGAACAAATTGAAAGAGATTTATTTATTTATTTTTTATAAATTTATATTTATAAAGATAAATAAAGAAATAAAGTGTGCTGTGCCTTTGACAAGTATTGGTTTCCAGATCACTCCACGGCTTAACACACAGAGGAAAAGACCAGTATATGGGGCTGTTTATTTTGAAAAAGATGGATATTGTATTAAAAAAAAAAAGATTTTTGACTAATCAAAATAAATTTATAACTTATATATAAAATAAAAAAAAAGTAATAGTCAAACGATAATAAATAAACACCAAAACATTGCACAAGTCTACGGTCCCTACATAGAATGAATTGTTCAATTAACACAATTTAGTATTATCTTATTGTAAATATTTCTTTAAATTTATGCAATATCATTTTGAATGGTTGTTATGTATCGTTCCATAATTTATCATTATATTTTATTATATTATTTTAATAAATATAATATTTAAATAAATAATATCATTCTTTGTTATGACATAACATCACATATTCGTAATTTGAATGATAAATCTACAATAGATTATACCATACAAAATAGAGTTCCTATTAACAGGTAAGATAAATGACAAAATACAATTTTAAATAACAATAACATGCTCGATGAAATCTTACAAGTGGAATCTAGGGAGGGTAGAATGTACGTGGACCTTACGACTACCTCATAGAGATAGAGATGCTATTTTTGAAAGATCCTCAACTCAATCGTTATACAAAATGAGTCTTTTTCTTGTTACCTAAGAAATGAGTTACGATACCGTAAAATACAATATAACAACAATAACAACCGGATGTAACAGTGTAGTAGCAACTGCAGACAGGGTAAAATTCCACAAGTGGTGTAAGAAATGAGTTATGATATGATAAAATATAATATAGCAATAATAACAATATATCTAGTAAAATCTCATAAATGAAATCTTGATAGTTAGAATGTAGGTAGACTTTAGATTTTCTTCTAACTAGAAATCTCATAAGAGAAGAAGAAAAAGCTTCTGGTTTACTGTCTTTCTTCATTCAAATCAGATAGTTGATCGAGAAAGCACCGCCCAAAGATGCTCATAGAGCCAGTCCTTATCATTATTTCATTGAGATAGAAAAGTTATTTTCGAAAAATCCTTAACTTAATGTCATACAAAATAATTCTTTTTATTATTACCTAACAAAATGAGTTATGATATCATAAAATGCAATATGACTTAACTAATAATCGAAATAAATATTGTATTTCGACTAGCATTAAGGTATTTAATGGGGACAAGCGAGTAATTTTTGACCTTTTTTTTTTTCAGGGAATAATGGTGAGGTTCGAGAAGACATGGGAAAAAGTAGCTTAAAATATAAGTGCTGATTGCTCTCAACTTTGAAAGTGGCTTCGTCCATTCTCTAGAAAGTCATTCATATTCGTTCCGCTCTTTCAAAGGTATTTTCGAATCCTCTGCTGTTATTTTTCGTGTAAGTTTCATTTTGCAATGTTGTTCGCAAATTTTTTTACGATTCAATGTAAGTTCTGTTCGATTTGAATTGTTTGATTAAGATATGTTACTGGAAAATCTGTCTTTTTGAAATTCTTTTTGTACTTTTTTTTTTTGAGATTAGAGTTTTAGATCATTTTCAATGCTGCTCGTATTTTTTTTTTAAATTATGATTCAGTGTAAGCTCTGTTTGATTTGAATTAATCGATTAAGATATGTTACTGTAAATCTGTTTTTTTTCCAGTTAGTTTTTGTAAAATTTTTGGAGATTAGAGTTTTAGATCATTTTCAATGCTGCTCGTTTGATTCAGAGGAAGTTCTGTGTGATTTCGATATTTTTTCTGTAGAATTTGCTTTTTCCAGTTAGTTTTGGTCTTCTTTTGGCGATTAGAGTTTTAGATCCTATAGTGTTTTGATATACTGTCGCAGGCAGATTTCTGGAGCGTAAATTTTTGCTTTTATAGTAGCGTTGCTTAAAGCTTCAACATATTGCATTCGTATGCTACATAGATGTTCTGTATTTTTACCTTCCATCGATTATTTTCAATGCTGCTCATTTTTTCAAAAAATGATTCAGTTTAAGCTCTATTTGATTTCAATATTTTACTGGAAAATCTGCTATTTTTACAATTAGTTTTTGTCTGCTTTTGGAGATAAAAGTTTTAGATCCTGTAGCGTTGAAGTAGATTTTGCTTTTTTAGTCCTGGTGCTTAAAACTTCATCTTCGCACATGCAAATCCTATATAGAGATGTTCTATATTCTCATGAATCCACATTTTTCATTTATAACTTTTTATGCTACTTGTATTTTTTTAATTGATTCAATTTAAGCTCTATTCACTAATTATGAGGTTTATTTGCTGTAAAATCTGCTTTTTCTAGTTAGATTTGGTCGCATACGGAGATTAGGATTTAGGATCCTACAGCATTTAATTTGCTGTTGCAGGAAGACTGCTGGACGGCAAAATTCTGGTTTATTGGAGTGGTGCTTAAAACTTCATCTTACCACATTCTAACGCTACATACATATACTATATTCTCATGTATTTTTGTTTTCTGTTGATTACTTTCAATACTGCCCCTAATTTTTTACAATTCCATGTATGGATTCCATTTCGATTATAAGATTTCAAAATTTTACTATAGAATCTGCTTTTCTGAGTTAGGCTTGGTCATTCTTGGTGATTAGGACTTTGGATCCTGCGGTGTTTGAATTGCTTGTGCAAGGAAGACTGCTGGGTTTTAAAATTTACTTTTACAGCTATGGTGCTTAAAACTTTAAATGGTGAAGGGATTTGGTTTCTACTAAAACTAAACTATCAATCAATAGACTGTCTGAATCCTCTACAAAATTTTCCTTTTTGATAACTGCGGTTCTTGCATGCACCTTGAGTTGACTACTTCCATGGTTCCTGCTACCTCCCACTAGTACCTGCTTTATCCATGAAGTCTTAGACAAATGCAAAGAAATCACTTAGTGTTTTTGCCTCTCCCAAGATTTGAATTTGTGATCTTATGGTTGCCAATCCACCTCGAACCCACACCCTTGGGTGCCGAGTCCTCTATAATTATTGTGCTTCATTTGGGCACATTTCATGCCGATACTTAAAGCTAAACTATTCAAATAATTCAACCAGGGATACCTTCATCCTGAACTAGTTGGACTGAGTGTATGAATCCTCGGTTATCATTTTGCTCTATTCTGGCTCATTTCATTCGCTAAATGCCGAAAGGGAAACTATTTAATCAATCACCCACATCTAAATACCAACTAGTTGGGTTTGACAAGATGAATCCTCAATAACAATTTGGGCTATGTGGGCCCATTTATCCTAATAGTGCAAACTACACTGTTGAAGTTACTCAAAATACCCAGTACAATCCCACAAGTGGGGTCTGGAGTGTACGCGGACCGTACCACTACCTCATAGAAGTAGAGAGCTGTTTCCCGTGGACAACACTGTTGAAGTTACTCAAATTCTAGAAATTGATTTTAAATGTTGATTAGTTTCTGTCTGTTTGCTGCTGTTCCATTTGAATTATTGTTTATTTTATTTTTCTGTTGTTCTTACTAGGTTATTTCTCAAGATATAATGATTGTGTGTTGAAGTTTTGTTCGTTGAGGGTATATTGAAACTTTTAAAGACTTCTAAATTCGATTCGAGGGTTCGATCTACAGCAATGGCATGGTTTAGAGCTGGATCTAGTGTGGCAAAGCTTGCCATTAGAAGGGCTCTGTCTCAGGGTGGTTCTTACGTGCCAAGAACACGCATCATCCCATCACAAAGTAGATATTTTCATACCACAGTTGTCAGGCCAAAGGCGCAAGCTGCACCAGTCCCGAGGCCTGTACCACTTTCTAAGCTGACTGATAGCTTTTTAGATGGTACTAGCAGTGTCTACCTTGAAGAGCTTCAGCGGGCGTGGGAGCAAGATCCAAGTAGTGTAGATGAATCTTGGGACAATTTTTTCCGGAATTTTACTGGCCTAGCTGCCACATCGCCTGGGATTTCTGGCCAAACAATTCAAGAAAGTATGAATCTTCTGTTGCTTGTGAGAGCTTATCAGGTTAATGGTCATATGAAAGCCAAATTGGATCCATTGGGTTTGGAGGAGAGGGAAATTCCAGATGTTTTGGATCCAGTATCATATGGGTTCACTGAAGCTGATATGGACCGAGAGTTCTTCCTTGGTGTTTGGAGGATGGCTGGTTTCTTGTCTGAGAATCGCCCCGTGCAAACCTTGAGGGCGATTTTGACAAGGCTTGAGCAGGCTTATTGTGGCAGCATTGGTTTTGAGTACATGCACATTTCTGATCGTGATAAATGTAATTGGTTGAGAGAACGCATTGAGACTCCTACACCAAGGGAATACAACCGCGAACGACGTGAAGTTATTCTTGACCGGTTGATGTGGAGTACTCAGTTTGAAAACTTCTTGGCGACTAAGTGGGTGGCGGCCAAGAGATTTGGGCTTGAAGGTTGTGAGACCTTGATTCCTGGCATGAAGGAGATGTTCGACAGATCAGCAGATCTGGGAGTTGAGAGCATTGTAATTGGGATGCCACATAGAGGTAGATTAAATGTTTTAGGTAATGTTGTTCGAAAACCACTAAGACAAATTTTCAGTGAGTTCAGCGGTGGTACAAAACCTGTGGACGAAGCTGGTTATGTGGGAACTGGTGATGTCAAGTATCACTTGGGAACTTCTTATGATCGTCCTACTAGGGGTGGTAAGAGAATTCATCTATCATTGGTTGCAAATCCAAGCCACTTGGAAGCTGTTGATCCAGTTGTCGTTGGAAAAACTAGAGCAAAGCAGTATTATTCTAATGATGTGGATAGAACAAAGAATATGGGTGTTTTGCTCCATGGTGATGGTAGCTTTGCTGGACAAGGTGTTGTTTATGAGACATTGCATTTAAGTGCTCTTCCAAATTACACAACTGGTGGGACCATTCACATTGTAGTGAATAATCAAGTGGCCTTTACTACTGATCCAAAGGCTGGAAGATCTTCTCAATACTGCACTGATGTTGCCAAGGCTTTGAGTGCTCCAATTTTCCATGTCAATGGTGATGATGTCGAGGGCGTTGTTCATGCCTGTGAACTTGCTGCAGAATGGCGCCAGACGTTCCACTCAGATGTTGTGGTTGATATTGTCTGTTATCGTCGATTTGGTCACAATGAGATTGATGAACCATCCTTCACCCAGCCCAAGATGTATCAGGTTAGTTGCTTTCGAAATTACTTGTGTTCTATGCAAAGTTATATTCTCTTCTGATTTTTGGGCTGAAGTTACTCATTTTCCTTCCAGTTTTCAGTTATAACTGAGGAAATTGAACATAATAAATATGTTCGCGTTCTCTGGGATCAACTGGTCTTCATCTGTTCCTTTTGGCTACAGTCATAGCATAATATGTTGTTTTCAAATGTTGTTATAGGTCATCAGAAATCATCCTTCTTCATTGGAGATTTATCAAAACAAACTCCTACACTCTGGTCAGGTGACAAAAGAGAGTGTGGAAAAAATACATAACAAGATAAATACGATCCTTAATGAGGAGTTTGTTGCTAGCAAAGACTATGTCCCTCAAAAAAGAGATTGGCTTTCAGCCTTTTGGGCTGGATTTAAGTCGCCTGCGCAGCTTTCACGTGTTCGAAACACTGGGTATGGCTTTTACTTTTCATTTTTCTGTAACTATTTTGATTTGAAGATTGAATTATGGGACTCATGATAAATACTGGTTTGCAGTGTCAAACCTGAGATCTTGAAGAATGTTGGTCAAGCAATCACATCGCTTCCGGAGGATTTTAAGCCTCATAGAGCTGTAAAAAGGATTTTTGATGATCGTAAAAAAATGATTGAGACAGGGGAGGGTGTTGACTGGGCAGTGGGAGAAGCTCTTGCTTTTGCAACATTGCTTGTGGAAGGAAATCATGTTAGGTTGAGTGGTCAGGATGTTGAGAGAGGTACTTTCAGTCACAGACATTCTGTTATTCATGACCAGGAGACAGGGGCAAAGTACTGTCCTCTTGATCATGTTATGATGAACCAAAATGAAGAGATGTTCACCGTGAGCAACAGGTATATCCTGATGATTATTTGATTCTTATCATTTCTTGCATGTTTTATCTTCATATATGCCAGTTTATATCTCTTGATACTTGTCAACAACAACATTACCCCAATGCCTCAAAGGCTCCCGCCCATTACGGGGTAAGGGGGGGTCGGATGTACGCAGTCTGACCCCTATGTTTAAAAACATAGCGCGACTGTTTCCGGATCTCTCGATACTTGTCAATGAATTTGAATTGTGAGTTTCTATTTGATGGTGCTGAGTGTATCTAGTTGTATTCACATTCATCCTGATTATCGTACTGTACTGTTAACCCATAGTCGTCCATGTAATGACATCTTCTCAAATAGTCACTTCGTTTATTTGCTTTATATTGCAACCGTTAGTTATATAATACTTGAGTAATTGATGCAAAGTGGCAATCATTAATTCCATTAAAGCAGCCATTAATGTCAACAATAGAAGGTGTTAGGATGTATTTAAGATCGATCTTCTTTTAGGTAGTTGCACTTATTTAAGAGCTAGATCTTAAGAGGATGGAACAGATAGTGCACTGAGTCAGCACTGTCTAGCATATTAGTAATTCCACTATACCTTTCTCGACCTTTTGGCAAAATCAAGAGTATCTCTGTGTACATAATATTAAATTAGTATTAAAGAAAGGCCAGCGCATAAATTATAAAGTAATTCCAACCAACATTAAGAAAGTAGAGCATGAAAGCACAGAGCATTCAAGAGTAGAGCATGGAAACGTAGAGCGTTTAATAGCATAGTCAATAGACTAACAGAACTAAAGACAGAATTGACTAAAAACTAACCAGACCCTACAAATCTTTTACATCAGCAAAATTCTCTTTGTACTTGGAATTTATTTATTTTTTGGTACAACAGACGGAAATAAATAAATACTAACGTGTTAGAATAATGTCAACTTTGAAAAATAATTAGATTATTTATACATTTTGAGTGTCGACCTCAATTAGTTTAGGACTGAGGTGTAGTTGTTTATACATTTTTTGGTTGTCTCAAATTGCCTAATATAAGGGCTCTAGTATATGACTCTACCTTGTACTTTTGTGCAGTTCTCTTTCAGAGTTTGGTGTTCTGGGATTTGAACTGGGTTATTCTATGGAAAATCCAAATTCTTTGGTTCTGTGGGAAGCCCAATTTGGTGATTTTGCCAACGGGGCTCAAGTAATATTTGACCAGTTCTTAAGCAGTGGAGAGGCCAAGTGGTTGCGCCAGAGTGGGTTGGTTGTGCTTCTACCACATGGTTATGATGGCCAGGGCCCTGAGCATTCCAGTGCACGTTTGGAACGTTTCCTCCAGGTACTGTAGCTAATTTCCATTCCCATAGAGGAATACTTCTTATTTAAAACTTTCTCCTTCCTCTTTAGTTAGGGAGCCGTAACCCAGTCATATGAGATGAACATGATTTGACATGCTAACATTCTCTGTGGAAGAAAAAAAGATCAAGATGCAACAGGTCAAGGGCATGTGAATCTAATGAGAGCAATCGTTCCGTGATGTATGCTAGATAGTAATAAGGTCCAAGTATATAATAACCTAAGTTGATGCATTTGTATCCTATAATGGAAAAAGTTTTGATTAGCTACATATTACTATGTTATTTAACCACATGATATGATTGCAATTAGCCACATGGTGGAAAATGATGCCTGGGCTTTATATATCTTCTCCTCCAAAAGTGGGAAAGATCATCATTGGACCCAGGGGCACCATGAACATGTGTTGCTTTGACGGTTCTAAAAAATATTGTTAATTTAATCCATTGCTCAATGTTATACAGTGATTTTTTATGACAGATGAGTGATGATAACCCCTATGTCATTCCGGACATGGAGCCTACATTGAGGAAACAGATCCAGGAATGTAACTGGCAGGTGGTGAATGTGACAACTCCTGCAAATTATTTCCATGTTCTCAGGCGTCAGGTATGTCTGATTTCAAGCTGTTTGTCTTGAGCTCATACACGTTCGTTTTTCTCATGTATATCTCCACCTTCTCAGATTCATAGAGATTTCCGTAAACCTCTCATTGTAATGTCCCCAAAGAACTTACTTCGTCACAAGGACTGCAAGTCAAACCTGTCTGAGTTTGATGATGTCCAAGGCCACCCAGGTTTTGACAAACAAGGTACCAGGTTCAAGCGCTTAATAAAAGATCAGAACGACCACTCAGATCTTGAAGAGGGTATTAGACGCCTTGTCCTTTGCTCTGGAAAGGTGGGTTACTTTGTTGTATACTTGCATTTCCTCTTAAGTTTGTTGATCTTCATGCCAGACACAAATGGTTGATTCATTTAGCATGTATAGATGCAGACTGGATGAAAGAAGTTCCACGGACAATAATTTAAAAAAAATTAGTTTATTTGACTTCAATCTTTTTTGTATTTTTATTTATTAAAAGACTCTTCTATTGGATGCCCCTAGAGGGACTTATATGCTTTTGTTTGGCCACTGTTTGTTTTTACTCACAAGTGGCTAGCATTGAAGTGTGCTTTCATGTCTTCTCCCAGGTCTACTATGAGCTTGATGAGGAGAGAAAGAAAGTTGAGGGGAAAGACGTTGCAATCTGTCGGGTGGAACAGCTTTGTCCTTTCCCATATGACCTCATTCAACGTGAATTGAAGCGATATCCCAGTATGTTCTCTGAAATAGTCTTAAAACATTCAGAAATCGATTTGATTGTGATCCATTCAGATTGTTAGTGTAATACTGTAATGTAACCTGTAATACTTAGTAAAGCTTATTTGACATCGTTTAATTGTCATGTTATCAGATGCGGAGATTGTTTGGTGCCAAGAAGAGCCAATGAACATGGGTGCATACCATTACGTTGCACCACGTCTTTCTACTGCGATGAAAGCACTGGGCAGAGGTAACATAGATGACATAAAATATGTCGGTCGTGGTCCTTCTGCTGCCACAGCTACTGGTTTCTATCAGGTTCACGTGAAAGAACAGACCGAGCTTGTCCAGAAAGCCTTGCAACGGGATCCAATCAATACTCCGTCAAGCTGAGGCTTTGTTGTATTCTTTGCACAAAGTACCAAAGACTCGCACTGAAATAATTTTTTGAACCCCACACAGTATTTTGAGGGTGGAAGGTTTTATTCTTTGGGAAACAGGGAAATATTATTTGTTCTCCTTTTTACTTCTTAGAACTGTACAAATAAAATGTCAGAAACAAGTTTCTGTTCCTCCCTTTCTGATTCTTATGAGAGAATGAAGTTCATCATTGGTTTGCAACCTCTTTACCCCGGTTTATCAGGAATCACCTCTCTAGCCTTCAAAAGAAGGGATAAAGTTTGTGCACGACCTATAACAGTCATCAGATTTCACTTGCGGGATTATATTGGGTATGTTATTGTTGTGTTTTGCTCTAGTTTATTTCCTTGACCAATTTTAAAGGAAAAAATAATGAAAGCTATCCTTGTTCTTCTGGTCTTTCGGAGACAATTCTTTATCTCTATAGGGTAGTGATAAGTCTACGTACATTTTATCCTTCCAGATTTCACTTGCGGAATTTCACTGGTGCCATGCCATGGTTGATCCAACCCTTCACCGAATGTTCATCTGTGAGAAGGAAGCCACTTGCGTGCTGCCACTGT
>JAABOM020000084.1:4242415-4253038 GCA_011800125.2 Solanum clarkiae | reverse complement strand
ATTTATTATATGTATAAATGGAGTCTATTTCTTATTAAGTAAGTGCGAGTTGGGCAGCCAAACATACAACTCTTTTTCGACGTGCCTGCTTAAACTGCATGTTTCCTCTTATACATTATACGGGGTCCATAAAAATATTTTGTGAATTTTTTTTATTTAATCTTTTTTAAAGCAACTAATTACTTCAACTATAATTTTATAATATTATCCCTAATAAATAATTTTCTCAGTTGCTTCAACTGTGATTTTGCTATATCATCCCCGATCAGTTATTTTAATTTAAGTAAACACTAAAATTAGAATAAAACAAATTCCTCTTCAAACTGGACAAATTAAATTAAATAACTATTTTAATATCTTCCTATAATTATATCTGTGTCAAAAAAGAAATACACGAATATGCATATAAAAATTTAAAATCATGTAATTATTAAATTTAAAATTTAATCAATTTTAAATATCAATTTTATACTTAATAAGAAAATTTAATAATATTTACTTATATTATTAAAAACTACATGAGATTTTCATAACAAGTATAATGTAAATAAGTGGAAGTCAAAGGCCCCTATAACCTACGTGTGATTTTTTTAATAACCTAGAATCCATCTTCACGAGGTTATACTGTTTACTGGGCACATGTGTGTTTGAGTTCACACGCAAGTTATGTTCGTCTATCGAAAATCGAGTGGTTAAGATATCGAAAATTTTGTTCATTTGAAAAATAAAGGATTTCTAACCATCTGATTATCCTATAATATTATAAATTAGACCAATTAAATAAATTGAAATGAAATGAAAAGTTAAAGCTTATTTTATATATGTAGATATTTATCTTTTTCAACTTTTACGTAGTCTATTTCTTTATGTTAATTTTAATTTTTTTAATGAAAATTTTGATTCCCTTATTATTGTGAAATAGTTCCTTCGACGATATTTATTTGCCTATTATTTCATTTTGAAATGTTCAATAGTATTCGTTCAATTTATAAAATTACTGAATACATTGATTATTTTATGTCTATTTTACCTTTGTTGTTAACAATATTCATTTTTTCAACGTTCAAATGAATTATATTTAATAAAAAGTGAGTTGATAAAATTATTTTATCATTTATTATTTCTTAATCAAATCAAAAGTAGACAATTATTATTAGACAGAAGGAGTAGTAACTAAAAAAGTCCAAATATTATTATTGAAAAGACACCATCTCTAAAAGGAAAAAAAGACATGCCTTGTCCAATATTTATGCAAATTACTCCCTCCGTTCAACTTTAGTTGATTCTTATTTGATTTGATACAAGAATTAAGAAAGGGGATAATTTTATTAAATTATTTCTATTTAATATAAGTCATCTAATTAATTATGATGAATTAAATCTAACTAAAAAATTTGTGCAAACTAAAAAAGCTCCTTGGAAGTTTCCACAATCAATAAGTGCACAAGACATCTATATTGCTTCAATATTCAAGACATGTTGTACGTTTTCCACTGGAAAAAAAATGTGAGCCAAAAGTTTTCTTTTTTAAAAATTCTAAAGGAATACTCCAAGTCAAGTATTCATCATAAATTTGAAAACTATTATGGAACCAAAAGGATTATGGAGCCAAAAATATTAGTACAGGCATGTATTATAATTTTACAAGTTTTAAAATTTTTTAATTTTCCTCTAAAATAATTCTTTTAAATATGTTTAACTCTACTAAGAAAATACACAACATAGAATTTTCAAGATTTTCTTTGAGATATATTATTTTTTTAATTACTCTTTCTTTCTATTTCTTCAAAAGTTAAAACTTTAAAAAAAAGGAAATGGAGTGACGCATGGTAGGAGTACTTTATTCATGGAGTATTGAAATGGAGGGAATAGTATATTTAATCATTTATTAGGCTTTGAAAGTTTAATTTTGACTTATAGTATTTCAAAGTATTGAAAAATAAATTACAAATTCTGATGTAGTATTAAATAAGGGTAAAATAGATAGAAATAGATAAATGATCCATTAATTTTAAAAAATTAATAAATATTGTTGGACATCTCAAAATAGTATAGAAATCGAGTGAGTAAAAAAATATACAATGTTTGGACATACATAACCTTTTGAGTGTGTTCTCGTTAATGCTTGACTATTAACAGGGGTGGATATGCAGTAAAAAGCTCCTCGACATCGTACCGGTGAAATCCAACTCCTCAGTTAGATCAATATTGTGTCATCGACCTCCTCCACTCGAAATGACAAATCAAATTGGCCACAAAATACTCTTAGAGTAGAATTAGGAGAGGATCGAGTCAGATATGAGTCGATCAAATATGAGTTAAGTAAAACAAACTCATAGCACAGACACATTCTCCTTTGTTGAAGAAGACAAAAGTCCCATATTAGTTAGTGGTTAATGAAATTGATGAACTCCTTATCAGGGTCAGATTTAGACTCGAGTCCTAATTTTATATCCTTCTGCACCTAATGGCATCATATTGATCTCTTCGTTTCCTGTGATATCAAATAGTTCACCATCTCCATCTATACATATTAGAATATTTCTTTTTAATTTAGGTATATTTGCATCACTTTTAAATTAGGGCTATATCTGATCTAAATCGCAAAGTTAATATTTGGCCTCGCACAAATTTTAATTAATCTTTTTGGCACTTTAATATGAACACCAAACCTATACACTTGTTGAATTAATGATGAAGTCAAAATTTATTGTTGGAAGAGAGGATAAGAGGTGACCCTAAGTACAACAGAATAAACAACCTTTAGTGTGATATAATATGACATGGAGTTCACGAATAAAAGAAAGACTTGTAAAATTTGTCTAACCAATATGAATCCGGATTAGTCTAGGTCTCTATGTACGGAAAGTGGGCTCTAACACACGAATTTGGATTAGTCTGGCTTCAGATATTGGACACCAAAAAAGAAAATCTATCAAATGAAACTTCCAAGATACAACAATAAAAATAAGAGGGAGTTGCTCATATAGTAAGCACATAGAAGGTTGTGAGTTCGAGTCATCAAGGGAACAAATAAGCACCTCTCACTATTACCCGAGCTTGACAAAAGAGGGATGGAGCATTTGAGAGATGAGGTTCCGCCGTCACGTGAAGCCGGCGGCTATAGTCCTCCCGACCCATTGAAGCAAATGCCGATTAGCTGAAAAGCTCAGTAGGCTATGGAGTTTGCTGTTTTTGAAAATTCAAGGAGCGGACCAATATATATTAATGGAGATTATGTGGCAGAATTTGTTTTCAATTTTTTTGCTAAAATGTAATTAGTGAGAAGATATAGGGGCTTGATGGAAGATTTTTATTTTTATTTTGGAAGAAAGAGAATATGGAGTGAATAATTTTATGACGTAAATCGACATTTCAAAACACTTTGAAACAATGAATATATCTAGTTGTAATTATTGTTATTTATGTTTTTATGAGCTAATTTTATCATCTCTAAACGTAAAGCATGTAATTTATGGACATCAATGTAACTGAGGAAGAAAGTAGGAAGATCTGTGAGATGACATACAACAAAAATTTCAGCCAAGAGCACACATTTTTAGTATAAAAAGAAGAAGTCTAGTTTTTTCCATCAGAAAAAACATATCACTCCTGTGGTTAATTCTTAACATAGTTTTACAACATTATGCATTTTCCCATACCAAAACTCAAGCACTCAAAAGAAACAACACATTTTTACAGGCAGAAAATGATGCTGAAATCATCTCTATAGCTTCCATGTAAGAAAAATATACAGCAGAAAAGTGGAGAAAAAAATGACAGCACTTGACTACAACACACACAATACAACCTGAAAGGAAGAAAGAATACAGAAGAAAACGAAGAATCTCCACCTGATCAAAGCTATGGCTACTCATTTCACTCTATAATTAACAAATCAATATACCATCAGGAGACGGAGCATAATCCTCATCTACACAACCAGCCTGCCTCCAAAAGAATATGGTTCTAGTCCTGACATCCTATCATCCTCGATATCAATTTGAACAATGCATCAGTCTAATTACATCCGAAGTTTCACTGCCCAATGGTTATACTCCACAGCAAACTAAGTGTTCAGAAATCCTCGTCATTCTTGCTTTGCTTGATTTTTCCAGTTTGAATCCGGCATCTTACACTAAGGATTTGGACACTTGAATCTGCTGCCATTCCCAGCTTCTTGAAAATGGGAATTATCTTCAGTTGCATTGCTTCTGTTTAAACAAGTCTATGCTGACGCAATCCCTTCCCAAAGTGAGGTTGCATCAGGCGGACATACAAACCATTTTTTGACATCAGCGTATCATGGGTACCTTCCTCAACAATCCTCCCTCCATTAAGTACAACAATGTTGTCAACATGTCTCATCATGGCAGCTCGGTGGGCAATTAAAATAGTTGTCTTGTTTCCCATGATCAGAGTATCAAGAGCCTCCTGTATCACTCGGCTCGACTCAGATTCAATGGAGGAGCTTGCTTCATCTAACAATAGTATAGGTGCATTCTTCAGAACAACACGAGCTATAGCAATTCTTTGTTTCTGCCCAGGAGTGAGATCTACCCCCCTCATACCAACATGTGTGTCGTAACCATGAGGCAAACTGCTGATGAAATGATGAGCATTTGCTATTCTAGCTGCTTCTTTCATCTCAGCTTCACTAGCATTGTGCCTCGCATAGATTATGTTTTCCCTAACGGTGGTTGAGAAGATAATTGGTTCCTGCTGAACAAGTCCTAAATGGTTCCTCAACCATCTCAAATTGTATGACTTCAAATCACGGCCATCAAGTAAAACTTGACCAGCAACAGGGTCATAAAACCTCTCTATTAGAGATATAATTGTACTCTTTCCTGAGCCGGAGACACCCACCACAGCTACAGTTTGCCCTCCATTGACTTTGAGAGTGAAATTGCTCAATACCAGGACTTCTGGTCGAGATGGATATGAGAAATCAATGTTTTTCAACTCAATGCTTCCATAGACATTTGACGGTTTTAAGGCTGAGTTATCATCTGGGTCAATCTTTGGTGCTCGGTCAATTATTTCGAATACTGATGTCAGAGATTTTCTTCTTTTGAGAATATATGGAGCCAACCCAAAAGGCTCAACAAGTGCAAAAGATGCAAATGAAAACACCATGAACTCTTTGAGCGCTGTATTTAGATTCATGTGCTTATTCTTTACAGTGAGTGCAGTATACCAAAGGAGAAGAGCATTGCAACCAAAAAGAAGAAACTGCGAAAAGCCAAAACCGAAACCAATTGCCACACCATGGAGAAAGCTTTTTGTAAATATCTTCTGCAGTTGCGACCTGTAGAGCTCCATTACCTTATTACCAGCACAGAATGCTACAACTGTATATATATTTCTAACAGCATCCTCAAGGACCAATGATGCCTTCCTATGCATCTCTTGAATACCCTTTGACAACCCAGCAAGCCACAATTTCTGTAAATTAAGTTCAGAACCAAGTGAGTGCCTGGTAAAAGGACTACGAATGTTGAATAGTTCTTAGACTTTAGAACATGAAGAGATGGTGCTCTGAAAAATTGATCGCCATAAACTAGATTCTAACTTTTTAACTTTTTTTTAATTAAAATTTTTGGTGCAGTGCACCGTTTTATTCATATCTCAATAAAAATTCCAACCAAGTTACAAAATTGGGCCTATCTAAAAATTTCAGAAATAAAGGACATGGGCTTGTAACCAATTTACGACCTGCTTCAAATAAAATAACAACAACTTTTTAACTGGCCTGTTTGCAGGATGGGAACTCCACAAGACCAATTTTATTGTATTATGAAAATAGGAAAGAAGATAACAAAGAGATAATCTAGTTTCTTCAAGGTAAGACACCTCAGAATACTTTTAAGATAAGCTTGCTATAAAAATATGGAATATATTTTTTGGCTGTGTATGAATAAATGACTAAGTTGTGACATTCTACATCTGAAACAAACCTGTGCAACAGCAGACACTGTAAGAACAGGAATAGTGGCTAATGCCACAAGTGCCAACCGCCACTGAAGTAGCATCCCAATAAGAACAGCCACAATAACAGCTGCAGTATCTTGTATGAATATGGAAAGCCGATTGCTGAAAGCAGCACGCACAAATGTAGCATCATTTGCCAAGCGCATTGATAGATTATCAGCACTATTCTCCTCCTCGTCAAACCACCCGACTTCATTGCGAAGCATTGCTGTTGAAGAATGAGAACAGCAGAAAAAAACATCAGTATTCATGAGACAACTAATTATGATCATTTTAAGTACATACATTTACACTAGTACAAAGGTAAAACAAAACAAACAGCGAAAGGAACAGTTACTAATTGAAATTAGTCATTACCAGAAAACATCATCCTGCGGACTCGCTCAGTCATTTTCTCTCCCATTATACCAAAATAGAAGTGCTGAAGAAAATTGGCAAAAACAGTCACTACACCCATACAGGCTATGATGAGGCACCACCTGTCAACATCCCGACGTAAGTGATGCTTATCATCTGTTCTGTAATACGCTGTTACAATCAGTGCAATGACATAGGCCAAAAGGGGATTAAAGGAACCAAATATTGCAGCGCCCGTGCTCCCTAGTAGAGCATAAAGCCACTCTGCAAGGCTAAGCTCAACAAGTCTCCAGAAGGATGGTGGTTCACGATTCTCCGTATCCTTTGTTTCTTCGGAAGTAATAAGGAAGTCATCAAACTCACTGTTTGGACGACTAAAAGTTTGTGAGTGAGAACGCTCATTTTTCGGATCAGATGTCAAGAGTGGTGAGACAGGTGATTCGGGATCGGAATTGTTGGATGTCTTCCTATTTGCAGATTGAACATCAATCTTAGGAAGCTCTGGCAGTCTCATCTCAAAGCTATCCTGCCTTCTTATTGATGGTTCTTTATCAGCTGAATCCAAGGGCATACCATTCTCAACCATTTGCTCTGGTGGCGGGCTACGGTTGTGGGGAGATTCTTGAGAACTAAATGTAACATCTGCTGCCCAAAATGCATGGGCACCAGAAACCCTTTGAAGAGATGGTGATTTCATCATCTTTGGAGAAGAAGGTTCTTGGAAGCTATGACTAGCTGAAGAATCTTTTTCAACTTGAAACACTGCAGTCCCCTTCTGGTTTCTCATTGGCATCCTGAATGATGTTAGAAAAGGCATGTAACTAAGTATCTGTAACAATCTAAAACCAGAAAACAAACTACAAGGATAATTTTTGGGGAAGAGGGGGACTTGTATATCACCAAGTCAAATTGTAATGCAATACTATAACAAACATTTATAACACAGTAACCATCAAACTGCTCAGTTGAGTCATTTACCACACCTGCGAGGGAGTTTTGCTGCTTCTTCACATTTAAGAAGCTCGGCATAGAGACCATCCAATGCTATCAGTTCATCATGTGTTCCCATCTCAACTAATTGGCCTTCCTCCATCACGGCAATGTAATCAGCATTCCTGATAAGACTGAGTCGCCTTGCTATTATTATAGTTGATCTGCCCAACATGAGGAGATCCAGTGCTCCTTGAACAGATCTCTCAGCTTCAAAATCAAGTCCACCAGTAACCTCATCAAGAAGAAGGATAGAAGGATTTGAAAGAACAGCTCTAGCAACAGAGAGTTTAATTTTTTGCTCTTCTGTCAAAGCTAGACCAGTCCTACCCACCTACAGGAAATATGAAGTATGAAAAATTTGAGTATCAAAGAAGGAGAAACGGCTTAACATATGAGAGAACTGTGACAACTGCAATATACCTGGGTCTCGTATCCTCCCTCCAGGGAGGTAATAAACGTATGGGCATGTGCTATTTTTGCAGCTTCTTCAATTTGATCTGAAGAAGCATCTCGTCCATAAGCAATGTTCTCTCTGATGCTCAGACTTAGCAGCGCAGGTTCCTGGGTAACTAAGCCGATTCGACTTCTCAGCCATTCCAGCTTCAGGTTTTTAATGTTTTCCCCATCTAACAGGACTTCCCCTGCAAGTAATAAATCAAAAGAGGATATAATATCATATTTTTAGCTTGCTTCAAGGAATATGCAACTCGCAGAAAAGACTTAAATGGTAATATACCTAATGTAGGATCATAAAACCGCTCCATGAGTGGTATAATACTACTTTTGCCGGAACCATTTCTGCCAACAAGGGCTACAGCCTTTTTAGCAGGTACAGTGAGATAAAATCCACTCAAGATAGGAATTTCAGGGCGGGAAAGGTAGCTGAAATATACGTTTCGGAATTCAATGTTTCCTTGCACAGAAGGAAGGGTGGTTCCTTCATTATTAGCAACGGAAGATGAACGGCTTATCATCTCAAAAAGCCTATAAGCTGCGATTCTCCCTTGCTCAAACGAGTAGAAGTTTGTTGCTGCTTGATTCAGCCCACTGTATCAATAAAAGAATTGGTGAATTGCATTACTTTACTACAACAGATGAGGAAGGAGAGTAAGATGTGAGAAAGAGATGCTCACAGGCCACTTAAAATTACAGCAAAAAGAGCTGTAACAACTTCACCACCATGAGCTTTTTCATGTGTGACCAGGAATCTTCCAACCCATAGTTGCAAGGCACAGGAACAAATTGCAAGCCCATATGTGAAGCCAAGTCCAAGTCCTTGCACAAGACTTATTAATATACCGTACCTCAGCGTAGCTTGTAGAGAGGTAGCATATGAATACTTGGCCAAAGTTTCATTTGTGAATGCATACAATGTCCTTATATAAGAAACTGCCTGCATCATACGAAAGGGAAGTTGAATGAAACTCTCCAAAGGCATTTAAATTCACAAATCCAAATACCCGTAACTTTATGCATACAAGGACCAATTCATCATCATACCTTGAACAGCATAAAATGCTATTTTACCATGTTTAACTACATTATTTGGCAGCTGACAACTCAATTTATCTATATCTGCAGTTTTAACTATGAAGAATAGCATTCTTGAAGAGTGGACAGAATCATGGATTTGCTTTTTGCTATATCACGAGCATGTTGGATATTGGATGATAATAGAAAGCAACTTAAGTGAAAACCATTTTCAATTACTTACACAGGAAGACTCTCTACTGGTGTGTGTGCGTACTGCTATTCACTTCTTGACTATTTGACTAAATAAGTGAACAGTCTTTGGAAATAAACTAGATTCATCTCGTAGATGAATTTATTTAATACATGTATTACGGAATTAATGTAAGAATGTGTATAGGAGATTGTATGTGTACTAGGGAAGGGAAAATTCTAGCATTAAGTTTTGATTGTACTAGACTAGATACATGTTAGAAGATGTCCAATAATTACCTAGGTACCACATTATAGCCATTCTATCAAAGTCAAGTTGAGAGTAGCAAGGAAGAGTACTTTCCTCCAATTTCTCAACATTTGCCATTAGAGACGATTGTTTTGAGAGGCGTGTGGAAAAATCAAAATTTTTTAAGAATTGAAAAATGAAACCTCAAATTGAAATAAATGTGGACCAAAATTAGCTTATATAATAGGTATGAGGATGCTGAGCTAGAGAAGCATCAGATTAGTGAAACTATTTTGGCCAACGGAACTACCAAGATTTGAAAAGTTAAAATTTTGAATGATTATTTTGAGAAGGATCCCAACAAGAGTGTCAACCATGACAAAGTAAATGCCTCTGGAGCAACGAGTAGACGTATCAGATGATGTCATTGCCATGAGAATGATCAAAAAAAATCCCAACTTGCATCTATCAAGGATTGATGAAGAGATGTTTGAGAAGGTTACTTTCTGTGACGTGCAAGAAAGGACAAGGACGATGATGAAGAGAATATATGGAGACGACTCAAATGATGAAGGCTTCATTGCAAAGTACAGACGGTCCATAACTTCAAGAAATAGTTATGGTATCATCGCTACTAAAAGGGTCCAGGGTATTGATTCTAAGAGACCATAAAAAAACTTGCAGGGTTTTTACAAGCAGATGAGGAAAAAATGAAGAAAACCAAAATAAGTATTATCAAACAAAAGCTTTGCATGCATTGGATTTCATACAAGGAAAAAGATGAGAAGTGTGCTTGCATCAAAGAAGCTGTGGACAGGGATGAGGTAGAGAAAGATTCAAGAAACAAATCGAGGTCACCATGTTGTTGATATCCCCGTCAAGTCAATAAAGATTGACATCTACCACAACATCTTTTGGAGTAATAAATCAAGCTTAAAGGGGGTGCTACAAAATATCTAGAATCATCTCAATTCTTGAAAAGGTCAATAATTGAATTATGACATAAATAGAATCATCTCAATTGTCCAAAAAGTCAATAATTGAATTATGACACCTGTAATAGACTAAGTACATGTTAAAACAACACCGATAAATACTTAGGTATTACAAAAAAAATTATTGATGATTAATTTTGTTCCTCCCGAATTTCCATAACATCGTGCATGGTTCTTCTTGAAAAGATCCTTATTCTTTATTAAAGAAAAAAAAGAGATAGAAAAGGCATCACAGTCCTTAAGGAACATATTGTGCTTTCTTATGTACAGTTTTAAAAAGGAAAGCGCGGAAATTCTCAGTTTCTTTTCTGATTTTCCTTTCGAATCTTTTATCCTTTTTTTTTTGTGGGGATTGTGGGGGGGGGGGGGGGG
>JAABOM020000084.1:4220962-4242315 GCA_011800125.2 Solanum clarkiae | reverse complement strand
GGGGGCATAAATCATCATTGATTGCTAAAAATCCACACATTAATAAATTTGAAATATCACTACAAAGAGCTCTTTTCCTTTCGAATCTTTTATCCTTTTTTTTTGTGGGGGTTTGGGGGGGGGGGGGGGCATAAATCATCATTGATTGCTAAAATTCCATACATTAATAAATTTGAAATATCACTACAAAGAGCTCTTTGACTAACAATAGTAAATACTACGCGTGAAATCCATGTTGTGCAGCTAAAAAGTTGATCCTAACTCAACCACTAATGGCTCATAATAATATTTTTCTGAGGTAGTTAATATTACATAAAACTAAAGAATTGACAGTAAAGCAAACTCTAGAAATATCAACAACAACATGCATTTCCAACTCAATCTCCAGTCACTATTTAATAAAAACGACTCCTTTGAGAATCAAAAAGGTTCTCATTTCCATTCTGGAAGATGAGAACAAGTAACAACTGATGCCAAATACTCTATTTAATCTAGCTAATTTTTTGTCATTATTTTTTTGTCTATCCTGTTTTCATTACACTTCTTTTCAGCCAAGGGTTTATCCAAAACAGTCTCTCTACCCAAACAAAGGTGTGGTGGGTAAGGCATGCGTAAATCCTACTACTACCACCACCACCACCCCAGACCCAATTACAATGAATATGTTGTTGTGGTATCTTTAATTACAAATATTCAATTTTCCAATTTCACCCAAAAATTGTCCAAAAGGAAAGCGTTGCCTGACATTCCCTAATGGGAGAATAATCATATCAATACAACAACAACAACAACATACCTAGTGGAATCCCACAAGTGGGGTCTGGGGAGGGTAGAATGTACGCAGACCTTACCACTACCTCATAGAAGAAAGGTTGTCTATTGGGAACCAATAACCATATCAATAATGGAGAAAAAAACCAGACCTGTTCAGCTATACTCGCTGCTTCAGCATATGCATCCTGAATGTTCTCTGCAAGTCTATGAAGAAATATATTTGAAATTCCCCCTGCTGCAACAATGAAAGGTCCAGTCGCTAACGTTATAAGGGCAATTTGCCAGCAATTGACAAACCCAATAACAAGGCCACTGAAAAAAGTAGCCATATTATGAATATAGTTCCCAACCTGTCGTAGCACAGTCAAAGATAAGGTGAGAAGCAATTGTCAACATCAAGAGGAAAGATAAAGAAAGCTGAACGTACTTTTTCACTCAAAGCAGATTGAATAAGTAGCACATCACTCAAAACTTGGCTCACAATGTCTCCATTGTTTCCATAGGTATCAAAAAAACTCATATCTTGATTCAGTAATACTTGAACATATCTTGATCTGATCACCGCAGTCTGACGTTCTCCAGTAAGAATCCAACATGATACCTCTATCAGAAAGAGATAAATTAAAACAAATGACAGACCAGATGCAAGATAAACTTTAAATGGACAATAATATAACTAGAGCAATTTTAGCTTACCAATCCAACCAGCAACAAAAACACCCCCAGCAATATATAGAATGGTCAAGGTGAGCTGTGAAAAATATGATCTTTGTTAGGTAACTTGAATTGTTATAAAAATACTTGGTTAAACATCACGAAAAATTTCAACAAAGACCAAGAGAAAAAATTCAAAATAACTATCATCATCGAGTGTGGCTTAAAAGCAGTGGCGGAGTGAGGATTTTCACTAAGGGGTTCAAAATCTGAAGAGTAGACACATGAACTAGTCGAAGGGGATTCGACATCTACTATATATATAAAAAATTATTTTAATCATGTATAAATAGTATAATTTTCCGATTAAGGAGGATCGGATGAACCCCCTAAACATAGTGTAGCTCCACCCCTGCTTGCAAGTACAACAAATCTTCACCGTCTATTTAGCATCTTTTGGGGGCTTTCGGACAGAAGAATACTAAAAATACACTACTTCCTTTCCACCTTCACTTCTCATTTTCCATTTGATGGTCATGAACCAAATCCTGACGAATAAGCTCTTACTGACTGGATCAGCAGGAACCAACTACACTAAAGAAACATACCGTTCTTTTTAATATTTTTTTTTAGAAACATCAAGACTAACATTTAAAGGCCTTCAAAAATTTTGGGCGCCAATAACATGCAACAGAAACAAATTGATTCAACTAAAAAAATCTCTAAAAGATTACAACAAATAAACCTGTTAACATACAGATCGCTAAAACGTTACATGGAAAACCACAAACATAAAGATCCTCATGTTAGTCAATAAAAATTGATTCACATACTTGTGGGATTCCATTGGGTATGTTGTTATTGTTGTTTGTTTAACAGTAAAACTAGTGAATTTCCCATACTTTTTTTTTGTAGTTTTCAAATGCAAATTCTATCTTTATAAAAATCAATCGTGAGCGATTCAAACAAAATAAATAGATTCTTTTTAATAAGTTGAAAAGTTTCATGGATAAACACCATGTCAGGGTCAAAGAACATTATGTCACTTTGCTATGAGAATTCGACGACTGTCACCTTGTACTTTTCTTTTTCTTTTTTTAAATGATAGTGGAGCTCAGGTCATCCTGTGCACACCTCGACTATTTTACCGGAAACATGTTACCCCCCAACACCTACCAAGGCTCAGGTATAGGAGAAGAAATGACCTAGTGTCTAAGTTGCTGGGACTGGGGTGCAGGTGTCCAAGACGGATGCAAATCCGAGAGTAGGATTCAGCAAAATCTAAATTTTAAGATTTGGGGTATGAATTCGAGTATGGATATGGGTGTGAGTATTCGAATAAAATATTCAATATTGTAAAAGTTATAATTATAAAGATATTTTAAATTTGAGAGATATATTGTGATAAATTACATGGATATTGCTATCTAAAGTTGACATGCGACTAATCAATTTAAAAATTATAATTCATTTTATAAGAAAAAATAGTTATAATTAGTATAAAGATATTGAGTAAATTTAATTATTTAACCTTGATATTTAAATCTAATTGGCTAATTTATTAGTGGGCTCCAGCACTTTCAACTAATCCCGATTTTGTAAATAGCTTTGTTAATAAATCCTGACCCATGGGGCATGGGTCATCTAACTAAGAAGTTAAAAAACCACAAAAAATTCAAGAAACATAATCTCATATATAGTACACAAAGGTACAATTCATAATTAAAGTCCCTGTTTTTTTCTTCTCCTCAAAAACCTCCTCGCTTCCACTCCTCTATTCTTTTTCAAGACATCTTTCAGCAAATGGCGAAGTCCCTATGAAAAGTGGGATTGAGAGATCTCGTGTCTTACAAGTTTGTGTTGTTCTGAAGATGTCGTTAGCAAAGTGCCTGTTGGTGATGGCAACTTTTTAAACCTAATTTTTTATCAAGTTTGTCGAAGAAAATGTCGTCGACTTTCAACAGTGATGAAACTGCTCTCTTCTTCCCCAAATTTGTTCTTGACTCCGATCAAAGTATCTGAACGGAATTGACCGAATCGGACACGCATCCCACACCCGCGCCGCACCAATGTCGTATCGAGACAGGTTCGCCCCAAAAAAAAGAGTCCACACAACATAGCCTAGTGTTCTTTCCTGATAATATTTAAACTTGAGACCTCATGGTTCTCCTTCCACTCCATTAACCACTGAGTCACACCCTTGGCAATGCCGAACTACTTCAAACCATGCGATTCTTTTGGACATAGAGTATCTCCCTAGTTGATGGTGTTATAATTCCATGGTGTGTTATTTGGTTTTACAGTTCAGTGAAAGCAGTATTTTACCTCCACATGGTCCAACTTCTCTCTGAAAACATCCATTCAGCCAAAACAACACCTCCCGGTTTACTAAGCTTCTAATTTCCCAATCAAATGCGCATGGACATTTATAGACAGAAAGAGCAGATGTTGCCTTGTATTTTTATTTTTTATTTTTTTGACAAGTCAGAGATGCGGACATCGCGTACAAAGGCACCATTTATTTTCCAGAACATCCTTGTACATCCACATTCATATTCAAGATAGTTCTAGTAAACAAAGGCAGAAGTGCAGAAGACCAACTAACACAGCACAGCTGCAGGCATTGGACAGTCCAGTTGGTTATTGGCACTTGAACACAATTACGACTGAAGGAATGCAAACAATATTCAATAAGGAAATCCTACAAGACGATTCCTTTGAGTGATGCAAATTTAATTACCTTAGTTGATTTCTGTTTTGTTTGCCTTGGTGATGGATGAGTTGACGCGATCTATCCAAGAGGAGGTACCATGGTGTATGCTATTTGCAGATGACAAAAACTGATTGATGAGACTCAGACTAAAGTTAATGATAGGTTGGAGGCCTGGAGACACGCCTTGGAGTCCAAAGGTTTCAAATTGAGCAGGACCAAAACTGAATACTTGCAGTGTAAATTCAGTGTTGAGAGGGATGAAACAAACTTTGATGTGAGGATTGCCACTCAACCTATCCCCAAGAGGGAAAACTTTAAGTATCTGGGTCTATCATCCAGAGTAGTGGCAATATCGACGATGATGTCACACATCGTATTGGGGCAGCATGGACTAAACGGAGGCTTGCCTCTGGAGTATTGTGTAACAAGAAAATCCCACCTAAACTCAAAGGTAAGTTTTACAGAGTGGTAGTTAGACCATCGTTGTTGTATAGGGTGGAGTGTTGGCCAATTAAAAATGCATATGTTCATAAGATGCATGTCGCAGAGATGAGGATACTAAGATGGATGTGTGGTCACAGCAGGAGTGACAAGGTTAGGAATGAAACCATTCGGGAGAAGTTAGAGGTGGCCCCGGTGGCCGATAAGATGAGGGAAGCGAGACTACGATGGTTTGGACATGTGCAAAGAAGGAGTACCGATGCTCCTGTTAGGAGGTGCGAGAGGTTGGTTTTGGGAGCTACACAGAGGGGTAGAGGTAGACCGAAGAAGTACTGGGGGAGGTGATTAGACATGATAAGGCGGAACTTGATCTCACTCAGGACATGACCTTAGATAGAAAGAAGTGGAGATCGCGAATTAGAGTAGCAGGCTAATTGGTAGGGTTAGGTGGATGCATGGCCTTGGCATGACCTTTTTTTTTTTTAACCATGTGTTATCATTATCTGTCGTATTATGTGTTAGTTTTATCATATTTACATACTGCCATGTGTTATTCATTATTAGTCGCCCTTTATGTTCCCTTCCCTTTCCTTTTTGTCATATCTAGTTCTTTCTACTTATGGGTTTTAAGATGAGGGTTCCCAGGAAACCACCTCTCTACTTTTATGAGGTAGTGGTAAGGTCTGCGTACATTCTACCCTCCCCAGACCCCACTTGTTGGATTTCACTGGGTATGTTGTTATTGTTGTTGATTTCTGTTGTTGCTAATAACGAAATCACATGAGAAAAGCTCAAATTCAGCTGTTTACAAAAGATTAACTGAAACTCTACAGTGCACTATTTTTGAGACTGATTGGCATACAAAAGCTCACTCCAGATATACTATTAGGAATTGGATGCCTCAAAAAAATCAACTTTTTGTAAGACCCAATGGTCTTTTTTGGGATAACCAAGAAATCCGTCCGCGGCCCGCCCTTTTGGATAAACCACAGCCTTCTAAACTCGGTGGATAATGAGCCCACCCCTCTACCCTTCTCCACTTAAATGCCAGGCTTCACTTTGCATGGTGTGGGGCTTGAACCTGTGAACTCAACCACAAATCCTCCACCCTTTGCCACTTGAGTTAGGCCTTGGGGGCTTGTAAGACCCAATGGTTGTCCATCCTCCTTTCTGGCTTTAGAAATGTAAAATGCAACAGAAACACAATGCCTTTTAGATTAATGCAGATAACATAAAGCGAAACATCTCCAACCTAGATTTGGGTCATTTTCATCAAACTCTCACGAAAAATGACAGAGGCAAATGTTCTTTGTGGCCTGCTGCAACAGAAAAAGGTAAAATTATAGGAAATGTGGGAATAGGTAAAAAAGTGATTTATGCTAAATAAGGTTACTCTTTACCAGCAAGGTCCAGGGACCTTATGGAAGCTTGTATCCATTCACAGGCATCTGATGGAGGATTTACAGTAACACAATGACTAGCTTTTAAAGTGGGATCAATAGCCAAAATTGAAAAAAATCGGCCGATCTCAATTGCTTGAAAGGCCAAGCATTTAGCACCACGACAACAACTAATACAGTGGAATTATCAAACAGAAGGGAAACTGATACATGATCTCAGCTAGAGTGCCCTTGCCAAATCACAAGGCAGAACCAACTACACCAATAACAGGCTGAAACTACTAATTCACCTAATAACCCACCACCTATAATTGAAAAGCACCAATCCAATATCTATCTGTCGCCTATTTCTCCACTATTGTCCTGAAGGAGTACAATTCAGCGACAGAAGTCGGAGTCCATCAAACATCAGCTTTCCAAATCAGATCACCTCTTACTAGCTATAATATACATGACCATGATTAATTCTTGATGGCTGATTAACACAAGTGACAACAGTGGGAAGCAGATACAATAGCTAGTCAGCATCCCTGATCCTATAACACTATGTAGATGCAAAAAAATTCTATAATTCAATTTGATGCCATTGTTTTTGTGCTAGAGTTCCTCTTCTATAACTTAGTGAAAAATATTTCCAGACTTATACAAAAAGCATGTCTTTTAGCATTATTAACAATCACTAGGACAATAGCCCAACCGAAAGGCAACGACGACGACATCATACCCGGTGAAATCCCACAAAGTGGGGTCTGTCCAACCGAAAGGCAACACAACCAAAGTAATTCAGATGAAGAGATTGCTACTGCAACAACTACAACTATTCAGTGACCATTTGCTTCATTTTCAACCCATCATTTCGCTATAATTCGAGGCTTTCTAACACTGTCTGGACACACAAATCTCTAAAACGCATAGCTACACTTAGTGCACAATTCAGCTCTAGACACCTCAGTAAATCTATGGATTAAAGATTCATTGAGAATACCGCAGATAACAAAAAATAAGCTACTAATTCAGCTGTACATTACCTCAGTGAACCGGTGAAATAGATCATCAGCAGGTTCAGAACCATGGCTAAGCAACTGAATAATCTCAGCAAAGTAATGCAAGTAAACAACCAACGCAGTCCCATGTGCAGCTGCCGCAACTGATCCTAAAATCATAAGCACCCAATCAAGCCGGTCCGCACATGCGAAAAGCATTGAAAAAGGCGCAGCTGTTGGCGGAGGTTCCATCTCCTCCGTCTCAGCATCCATCTCCTCCTCCAACTCAACCTGCATAGCATCACCACCTGTATCCGTATAAGGAGAAGGAGATTCCGGCGGCTCCGATACTTCCGACACCGGAGTTAACGGCTGTATATGAGGTGGGGACCACCCAAATAACCCCCTTTGTACCATCATTTTCAACTAACCGGTAAATCAAAAACCCTTTTTGACCCTATGCCCTAAATCAGCAACAGAATACCATCATTTTCAACTACCGGTGAATCAAAAACCCTCAACCCTATATCAGCAGCGCAATTTAGGGTTTTCACAAAAAACACAAAATGAGAAATTCGAATTCAGATCCAAAAATTTTGAAAATTCAACTGAAAATTGTAAGTGTAAAAGCAAGAATTAAAACTTGTATTCAGTGGAAAGAGCAAAAACTCGAAACTTTGAGTCGGGTCAAAAATGGCGGAGAGAGAGTTGACTCGGCCCAGAAAATTTCCCCTTTGTTGTGCGTTGTGTGTGTATATTGTAACGTTTTGTTTATATATGATGGCTGAAAACGACGACGTATAAAGAAGACAACGGTCGTCGGAGTTTTCGAAGTTTTTTATTTGTAACGTAGAAGGAAAAAGCAGCTGTCTCAAAAAAGAAAAATTATTCCACGTTTGGGTTTGATTACAAAAACAACAAAAAATAACGTACCAATAAAATTGGGTGTGAGAAGGTTAAAATATACGCAGATTTTATTATTATCTTGCAAGGTAGAAAGACTATTTCTTGAACATTTGAATCTGATTATTTTTTAAAAAAAAATTAATTATTAAAGGTGATATTATTTTATTCTTCTTCAATTTGAATAGATTAAGAATAAAAAGGTGTTTATTGTTTGTCATAAGTCTTTATTGGTAAAGTTAGGTTTGACATAGTATAATTAAACAGTAATTATTGAAGAGCGAAAATGAAAAACAGGTTAATGATACTTGATTTTAGAATGATTGGAATTAACTTTTAATGTAATGGTATTGTATTTTTGTATTATATGTGTTCTTTAAAGAGATATGTCATTTAGTGGTGGATCACAATCACAATATCGATTTATTTGAATTCAATATTTTTAATGTCGAATATATGCAAGAATCTATTAAAATTATAATTAACAATATGTTAGAACTTATAACTTTAAAAGAAAATATTTGATTCAACATTAAGAACCTTAAAGATTGAATTTGCTGAAAGTAAAATTCGAATTCATCTTGTGTGTTATTCATGATTCTTGAGTGTGTTATATATTTTTGTTCTTGAGAAATTGGTTGATACTTGTAAAATTACCCTTCATATTTTAAAAATAACACAAATATTACTGAAAACAAAAGAAACATATTACTTATGGGATAACTAATACCCAAAAGAAATCATATTTAAAATTGCAAAATCATAAGGAATCAATAAGTCTTAGTTACCTTACAGGTCATTTCAATAGTTTTTCATAAACGATTTTGCTATTTTTATAAGATATATACCATACTCTACGATTTCAAATAATGAAATAATAGTGGAAGTATAATTTTTTTTCCATAGTGAAGAAAGTTTGACAAGTCTTTTTCTTTTCTTTTTTCATTGGGGGTATAATGCACATGATTTGATTAATGTATTGTGTGCTTTGTTGTGTTGTGTCCAGCGCAAATGCAAAGGCATTGTTCCCTTAAAAAGTAGTCAATGCCCTTTTTCGTCTTTTTATTAGTTTTTGGTTTAGGAACTCATAATTTTTTATTTTCATTCACCAATTACTTCATGTAACTTCATTTGCTCTGTATCATAGTATTTTTTTGTTTTTGTATCATTCTTGAAATTTTGTGTGAAGAAGCTTTTTTTCTAGTCGAGGTTCTATTAAAAATAACATCATTCGAATAAAATTAATTTTATAATTAATTTTTTCTTTTTCGCCCTTTATATACTTTTTTTAATTTTATTCATTCTTTTTTCTGAAGTATGAAAAACTCTTGTTAGCGATTATTTATGATAATAAAAAAATAAAATTGTAAAAATTCTATTGTCTTATTTAAACTATTCTAAAAAATGTATATTACTCTTTTTTTTCACAAGATGTTAATAATTTCGTTGAGTTCTTAGACTTTCATGTTTGACAACTCAATTATTGTACATGTGGGTTAAATTAATGAGAGATGATTTGGTAAGTCTATAATTTAGTTTCTTGTTACACAAAAGCATCTTTTATTTTTGGCCAGATACCTCAAATCTCCAAATGTTTTATTTTAATAAAAAATAAATATTTTTGGCTTCACAAAAGTATGGCCAAACAAGCAATTAAATAAAGAAAAGATTTATACTTTAGTCACAAAATTATTATTATTAGTTAGTTTAAGAGAAGGCAAGTAGTCATACATCATTGAAATTGTGAATAACATATGTTAAAAATTTAACAAAATAAGAAACAAATAATGCTAAAGACAAATGATGTAAATATGTTCTGTTTTGGTCAAACTTGTAATACTTTTGAATATTGTTTACAGGCAATAGCCAAGAAAAAGGACACATAATTAGGACATGAGTATTTTCCCCTCTTAATATTTTTTTTTTTTGTTAGTACATAAATGAGTTTTTTCAAATTTGATGAGCTCCTTCCAACATACATAATATCGTCCGATTCGCCGTAGTGAACACCCTTTTGGGTGAAAATTCATTACCTGCACAACACCAGCACGCATTTTTCTATAAGACTATTCCATCAGGTACCAATTACATTACATAACTGACAAGAATCCACTAGTTTTTCTTTTTTCAATGACACGTGTTTGAGACAATTTGTATGCACCTTGACGTTCTCAGTTGGCATTTGCCACCTCTGAATAGCATAGATACTTGGTAACTTTGCTCTCCAAGGCTTGCGCAGATGAAAAGAAATGACCTAGTACCAAACCGACATACAGAAGCACTGATTTCCAATAATTGCCATTCCGCGGCAATGTCCTATATGCTGAAACTTGACAAAATCACACAACCCTTTGATACCTGTAAGAGGAAAGAAAGAAGAGTGGAAGTTAGCAGGAGCCATAAGTGATCATTGATGGTCACATCTGCTCGACTTGATTGACATGTCTTTGATGGATTGCATGAGGAACTTTTCGAGTCCTTTAGCAGCTGGCCCTGGTCTTAAGACACTAGGATCGCCCCATTCACTGCAAGGATCACTGAACCAATTTGAGCTACCTAAACACCATCCTCCTGGTGTAACCATACCACGACCACGGTGAAGAATGTGTGCATCAATCATGTCCAATAAGGGAGAATCCGCTGATATATTTCCAACAAACGCAATCTCCCTTTTAAGTATTCTATCAGAATTTGGAGCTCTGAAGTCTGAAGGATCTCGAACAGTATTGTCTGAGTTAATGAATCGCAAGTTGGAGTTAATGACAGCATCTGAAAATTCCTTAGTATTGCAAGCTAGAGTCTGAAAATATCCTTTATGAGAAGATCTAGTGTTCGAGAAGTATAGCAAGAGCAATCTTGGCAAATTTTCCCATCCCTGGATCGAGTACTCAACAAACTTCCGGTTTAAAATTACATGTTGAGAACCTGAAAATCAAGCAAGCTTTGGTCAAGAAATTGGAATTGGATCAGTTAACATATCTCAGAATATCCATAAACGAATTTTGAGTGCTCAAACAAATTATCAGAAAACATTTTAGCCTGAGTAAAGACATGAAAAATGAAGATCAACTGGCGAGAAACTTACCCATAAAAATTTTAAAAGCACTAGGAAGTGCCCGTTTTCTGTCACTCACAAACATCTTTCCTCTTAACAGAATGTAGAGTCGAGAGTCAACTATAATTTCTGCAGCCTTTTGATATCTGAAAACAGAAAACCAACGATACGCAATTTTATACAATTGTAAAACAACAGCTAATTTGAAGGAACTGGAAAGGAATGATTTTACTTACTCCTCTGGGCTGATGTTCTTATTATATTCTATGAAATTCAAATTCCTCGGAACAAAAGACAGGATGTGTAGAAAATCTGCAACAAATGTTACACTGAGTGCATCAGCAGCTCAAATATATGTTGCATCTAGGAAGAGCAGAGAGCAAAGTGAGCCTTCTGGATGAGCAAAGACGACAAGGGAAATTCATTGCAATCAAATAAATCATGAAGAACATTTTTTTATCTTCCCAAAAAAAATTGTGAAGAACAATATGCGGACACTATCTCCAGTCTTTAAGTTATGCTCAGAACCATTCAACCATGTGTAGCCCAAATTGATGTCAATAGTTCATTATGTGATTTTCCTACTCTTCTTTCCTTGTCCTTTTTCATCTCTGTGCTCTTAGTAAACAGAACGTGAATTGTCCTGACCTTCTTGATGGAGCAGTCTGTGTTATGTTGCACTGAGATGCTAGAAAGTCCGAATACGGAACTTTTTAAGCAAGTTTATTCAAGTTCTAACAATTTCTTGAGCTACTCGGGCATAGATGCAACTCATAACATCTAACTATTCATAATTGAACCTACTCAAGTTTTAGAAATGTAATTGTTGCTCCAGTTCCTCATATTTTTATCAGTTTTTCACTTTGTTCTCAAACAAATATACAACGACGACAACATACCCAGTATAATACCACAAAGTAGGGTCTAGGGAAGATAGAATGTATGCAAACCTTACCCGAGTACAGTATAGAGGAGCAAATCATTAGCCTTAGGGCAATCAACACAAGACAGAAATGGATTATGCCTAACAAACAACAACAACAACAACGCCCTAACCCCGAGCAAGTCAAAGTCAGCTATATGAATCATCACTAACCATGTCGCTCCAAATGGATTATACAATAAAGGAATAGATCTTTTTCCTTCTCTTTTGATAAAGATATAAGGCGTACTTCTCTTTTTTGCATTTACTGCCTTGAATTTTTCCACTACACTCCCTTGAGATCAACAAATGCAACTTAACCTTATATGGAAAGAAGAACCTCGACCGTCAACTCTTCATCAATTAGAAATGGCTATACACTTAATGGTGTCTATCCCTTTTCTCTTTGCATTTTGTTCACTCCCTTGAAGTGCAACTAATGAGTTTGAGATCAGTCGCTGCATGCAAGAAATGCATTATATACTTAATGGCATCCTTGGTTGTTTTGTTTATCTTTGATAAAGGTGGCATTCTAACCAGCTAGTGTGCACTTCGCTAGGACTAAGTTGGTGCACCAAGAGTAAGGCAGGTGAGAAGAAATCATATAGCATTTTTTGTCTAAGCTGGAATTGAAGCTTGGTTTTACATGGTTTTAATCTCAAAATCACCTAGTTTTTTTTCTTCTTTCGCCTAAGCTGGAATTGAACCTTGGTCTCCTATGGTTTTGCTCCCATTTCATTAATCACTGGGATCTTTTTTATACTGGTCAGAGATTTGTATGCCAGTGTTGGAAGTAGTGTGTGATTTAGAGACTTCTCCAATTCACCTTAAAATCATAATATTCAGTAGTGAATTGTATTAAGCCCCAATAGTGCAAAAGGATTCATATGAATGGTGTGTTATTTGGTTTTATACAGTTCAGTGAAAGCAGTGCTTTACCACCACATGGTCCAACTTCTCTCTGAAAACATCTATTCAGCAAAAACAACACCTCCCGGTTTACTAAGCTTCTAATTTTCCAAGCAAATGTGCATGGACATTGATAGACAGAAAGGGCAGATGTTGCCTTATTTTTTTATTTTTATTTTTATTTTTTTTGACAAGTCAGAGATGCAGAGTCACGTACAAAGGCACCATTTATTTTCCAGAACATCCTTGTACATCCACACTCATATTCAAGATAGTTCTAGTAAACAAAGGCAGAACTGCAGAAGACCAACTAACACAGCACAACTGCAGGCACTGGACAGTCCAGTTGGTTATGGGCACTTGAACACAATTAAGACTGAAGGAATGCAAACAATATTCAATAAGGAAATCCTACAAGACGATTCCTTTGAGGGATGCAAATTTAATTACCTTCGTTGATTTCTGCTGTTGCTAATAACGAAATCACATGAGAAAGCTCAAATTTAGCTGTTTACAAAAGATTAACTGAAACTCTACAGTACACTATTTTTGAGAATGATTGGCATACAAAAGCTCAGTCCAGATATACTATTAGAAACTGCGTGCCGCACAATCAACTTTTTGTAAGACCCAATGGTTGTCCATCCTTCTTTCTGGTTTTAGAAATTTAAAATGCAACAAAACACAATGCCTTTTAGATTAATGCAGATAACATAAAGCGAAACATCTCCAACCTAGATTTGGGTCATTTTCGTCAAACTCTCACGAAAAATGACAGAGGCAAATATATTCTGTGGCCTGCTGCAACATAAAAAGTGAAAATTCTAGGACATGTGGGAATAGACAAAAGAGTGATTTATGCTAAATAAGGTTACTCTTTACCAGCAAGGTCCAGGGACCGTATGGAAGATTATATCCATTCACAGGCATCTGATGAAGGATTTACAGTAACACAATGACTAGCTTTTAACGTGGGATCAATAGACTAAATTGAAAAAATCGGCTGATCTCAATTGCTTGAAAGGCCAAGTATTTAGCACCAAGACAACGACTAATACTGTGGAATTATTAAACAGAAGGGAAACTGATACATGACCGCAGCTGGAGTGCCCTTGCCAAGTCACAAGGCAGAACCAACTACACAAATAACAGGCTGAAACTACTAATTCACCTAATAACCCACCAACTGCAATTGAAAAAACACTAATATCTATCTGTTGCCTATTACTCCACTACTGTCCTGAAGGAGTACAATTCAGCTACAGAAGTCGGAGTCCATCAAACATCAGCTTTCCAAATTAGATCACCTCTTAGTAGCTATAATATACATGACCATGATTAATTCTTGATGGCTAATTAACACAACTGACAACAGTGGGGGAAGCAAATACAATAGCTAGTCAGCATTCCTGATCCTATAACACTATGTAGATGCAACAATGTTCTGTAGTTCAATTGATGTCATTGTTTTTGTGCTAGAGTTTCTATAACTTAGTGAAAAATATTTCCAGTCTTGTACAAAACCGCATGTCTTTTAGCATTATTAACAATAGTAGGACAATAGCCCAACCGAAAGGCAACGACAACAACAACATACCCAGTGAAATCCCACAATGTGGGGTCTGCCCAACCGAAATGCAACACACCCAAAGTAATTCAGATGAAGAGATTGCTACTGCAACAACTACAACTATTCAGTGCCCATTTGCTTCATTTTCAACCCATCATTCTGCCATAATTCGAGGTATTCTAACACTATCTAGATACACAAATCTCTAAAAAGCATAGCTACACTTGGGGCACAATTCAGCACTAGACACCTCAGTAAATCTATGGAACAAAGATTCATTGAGAATACCGCAGATAACAAAAATAAGCTATTGCCAATACATAATTCAGCTGTATATTACTTTCAGATTAAACTATATAAAATAGCCTGCACCCAATCTACCAAGATTTTAAGAACTCCTAAAAATGGTCATGAAATTTGCTAACTCAATGCCTGCCTAATCAAGTCAATAACTAACTGGATTGAACTTTAGCGAGTTCTAATTCAGCTCAAAATCTCCAAACCAAACTTTAGAAAGGCCTCCCCCCCCCCCCACACACCTTAAATAAAAATCACTGCTTTCAGCTTAAACTATATAACATAGACTGCACCCAATCGATCAAAATCTTAACAAAACCAAGGGAAAGCAACAAGAGAAAAAAAAAAAGTAACTCACCATCTTGTGGGATGAGGGGATAATCAGAGGCATCAAGATTGACAAACCAATCCCAATCGTTGTTCCATTTCAACAAAGCAGCAGCACCATGAAGCACCAAAGCCAAAGGAGAAGACCCTTGTTCATTTACAGCATCAGCTTTCTCAATAACATTCACATTTTCAGCTGCAACAAAGACATCAACAGAAGTCACCTGAAAAGCAAGCTGGAGCCTCTGTTTAGGTGAAGCACATTGATCAAGATGAAGTAAATAGTAGTTTCTTGGATGGTACACTGCTTGAAGTAACCTAAAGATTCTTGGTCCATCATTTTTAGTACCAGTGATGAAGTAAGCTATTCTTGGTGTTGGTGAAAAGGGGTTTGAGAAAGTGGGATTGTGAGGAAGATGGGTTTGGGTATGAATATGGCAATGAAAGTAGTGAAGTGGGAGGAGGAGACAAAAGAGGAAAACTGGAGGAAGAGAAAAGAGGAGAATTTGTTTGAGAAAGAGAGACATGGAAACTGGGGATTTTTGTGGAAATTGGAATATGCTTGTGTTTGGGGTTTGATTTGGGTCAGCAATTTAGGGGGTGGACAAAGTTTTGAAAGCTCAAATGTTCACACAGGGGTTCATCATTGGTTCAAAGTAGGTGTGAATTATTTCATATGTACTTCTAGTTTATTCAACAAAATATTTTTGTTTTGTTTTTTCACCTGTTGTGGACCTCGATTTTAGTTATGAATTAAGTTTCAACATTCGCGTGGGAGTTCGATTAAATTCAGATATAAGTGCTTTTGAACTATATTTAATATTTGTGTTGGAGTTAGACTGAATTTGCATTCACATGTAAAAAAATATGTAGTACAGATAAAGTGTTTTATATCAATAGACAACGTTTTATCAAGAATAAAAGATTGCTTACCAATTCACCACAAATCGTTATTGTTGAATAAACACATTACTTAGTGAATGGACAAAATTGGCCCTTCCGTTATGAATGCAACTGAACTTACTTCCTTTAGAACAACTTTTATATTTATATTTTGTTTGAAAAAAAATTGAATATATGTATCATTAGTTTAGAACTTAATAACTTTATAAAAAAACTAGAATCTTAAGCCTATAAATTTCAAATCTTGGCTCAGCATCTTCTAATTACCGACTATATTTTGTATTAATAAAATAATAGATATTACTTGCATAGAATCGGATCGATTAGGTATGATTATTAATACATCAACTTGGATAGTACTTTATATTATATCCACTGATTTGGTTCAACATTGAGTGCAAGTTGCAAGTAAACTTGTGATTGTTTTATGTTGCCTTCAAAACAGTTTGGTTGCTTGATTTATCTTATTGTCAAACTATGATCATATTCAAAGTCCTTTGTTTAAAGGTATATGGTGATTCAAGTAGTATATTAGATTCTCCGCTAAAAAATTATTTGCATTTATTTTGTATTCATAAATTCATTCAAATTAAATTAATTAACTATGATATAAGTATATTCAGTACAATCACATAAGTGAGATTTAGAGAGGGTGATAGAAAGGTTATTTTGAATATATCCTCAGCTCGAGTAAGAATATTAAAAATATAGTATAAGAAACAAAAATAATAGCGAAGCAATTATGTCAAAAACAACTAAGAAGAGAACAAGTTGCAACACAAATAATATGATAACTAAAGTAATGAAAACAACAAATACAAAAAAACTAGACAATGCTCGACTACCTCCTAAGGTTTACCTTAATATGATTCTCGACCTTTATGTCTTCCTATCTAGAGTCTTGCCTTTGTCTAATCACCTCTCCTTATGACTTCTTGGGCTATATCTCTCCTTATATCCATCATAAGTAGCCAACACCTCGCACCCCTTTGATGGGGCATTTGTGTATTTTCTCTTCACATGTTTGAATCATCTTAGTCTCACGTGTCTCATCTTATCCATCACAGATGTTATTCTTGCCTTTTCTCAAATAGCTTCTGCATTTTTTATCCTATCTCTCCTATTATGCACATATATCTATCTCAATATCCTCATTTCTAGAACACTCATCTTCTGGACATGAAATTTCTTGGATAGTTATCCCTTCATATTTTTTTTTTACTTACTTTATGGATAAATTGATCCAACTCGATTAACTTCTTTAATATTGAACATACTACTATGATTTTAATGAGTAATTTATTATATCACTTTTGCCAAAGGAGGAAAATTGTTGAGAGAAAAAATCTCACATTGGTGATTAATGAGATGGGTGGACTCCTTATAAGGCTTAGGCAATCCTCCTCCCTTTGAGCTAGCTTTTGAGGTATGAGTTAGACGTAAAACATAATTCACCAAAAATAAACATTGAATTTCTATTTTTACACCACAGAATGGATCAGATGAACCTATTTAGACACTACCTCATAAAGGCCAAAAATTCATTTGTATTAAAGACAAAATAAATTTAATCAGGCCCTATAGCAATCCCTTTTGGGCTACTGCAACTGTCAGGCCTTAGTCATATTCCCATTATATATTATTTTTAGAACAACTTATACTCGATATCCATTAGATATTTCTGACAAGTTCAAATAAAATATAATATAATTTAGTAATGAACAAATTATTGGATTTCAATAAATAAGTGAAGAGAGATCATAATACTTGAGGAGGAACCTAACTAATTATTCAACATGTTTTAATCCAGATGACCTTTACATGGTTAATAATTGATATGTTTATTGACTTGACTCATTTTGGTTCGTCTTAATTTAAAATAATATTAGTAACCCTAATTATTCATACTTAACACAAAAGGGCACAAAGCCATTTACTCCAAAATTTGAGTACGATTGTAAGTAAAGCCAACAGGCCCAAGTTCCCAGTGTTGCACATTTTTCAAAACAAAACATTACTTCCTCCGGACCGTCGTATATGTCGTCGTTCTTATAAATAGATAATTCTTAATGTATGTTATTTCATAAAATCAATGCATAAATATCATTGTTCTTCTTATTTTACCTTTGATAGTTAGTGAGTTTTGAAAAAGATATATTTGATGACCAACTAAAAAAATAATTAATGTATATTGTAATTTAAATAAGGGCAAAATAGTAAAGTTATTTTTTTCTTAATGCAAATATCATCACAAAAGATGACATATAAAATGAACCAAAGGGAGTAATTTAGAAAATATAGAGAATCAAGTGTACATCAGAAATAATAACAGGCCGATAACTCCCAGGAGCATTTATCAGCAATGTTGTTTGAAACCTCGATATTGACTCATCATATTGGGGTTGAAGAAAGTTTTGAAACCTCGATATCGACTCATCATATTGGGGTTGAAGAAAGTTCCAAGAATTTGATTTTCCACCAATTAAAGTGGTATGCGAGTTAGGTTTATAACATCGTGAAACCATTCAGATCCTATACACTGGTGGTTTTAAAGGAGAATTATGATGAGTCATCTCTACTACAAGAGTTAAGACATTTAAACTTTACCCTTAGATTAACATCTCTACTTATCTTCATTATAAGTAGCCAACGTCTCACACCTCTTTGATGGGGCATGTACATCTTCTCTTCACATGTTTGAATCACCTCAATCTCGCGTGTCTCATCTTATCCACCACAGAGGTTACTATCACCTTTTATCAAATAGCTTATGCACTTTTTATCTTATATCTCCTATTATGCACACACATTCATCTTGACGTCCTCATTTTCACAACACTCATCTTTTGGACATGAAATTTCTTGACTATCTAATATTCTATCTCATACAACACAGTTGGTACCATCACTTCATGAAACTTAATTACATTTAAAATTTGATGACACATACTTATCCCACGTTCTGTCACATATAATGCTTATCACATGATGCATCACATATCAACTATTCATCCATCATATTCCAATACAATGTAAAACAATAACATCAATCTCCAACACTTAATTAACTAAAGAGATAATCTGACTTTTAACTTTCATTGTACTTCATGATACAATGCTTACCTCCTTTATTTTAATTTTCTTTGTAACAATTCATTTAACCTCCTCCTCCTCCTTATTATTATTATTACAAAAAATTATAATTTAACTAATTTTTCCTTTATGATATAAAATTTTATGGATAAATTGATCTAACTATTGAGTGACTTCGTTAATATAGAACGCTTTGCTATAATTTTAATAAGTAATTTGTTATATCACTTTTGCCAAAGGAGGGAAATAAACATTAAATTTCTATTTATTTTGCGCCAATGAATGGATCACATAATGTTAAAGCCAGATGAACCTATTTAGACATTACCTCATAGGTATTACCCTATGGCAATACCCTTTGGGCTACAGCAACTGTCAGGCCTTGTTCATATTCCCATTTGACATGATCTAGTAAGACATGTTGCCCATATTCATGTCGTATCCATCAAAAATGTATATTATTTTTAGAATTCAAATGTACACTAGAAATAATAAGCTGATAACTCCCAATGACATTTATCATTAACGTTGTTTGAAGTTTTCATATCGACTCATCATATTGGGGTTGAAGAAATTTCAAGAATTTGGTCTTCTACCAATTTAAGTGGTACGCGAGTTGAATTTATAATATCTGAGGCCGTTCGGATCCTATACACCATTGGTGTTTAAAGGGATAATTACGACGAGCATCCCTATAGTACAACTAGTTTCTGAAGACTGTGAGTTGCACGGGTCCATTAGATGTCATTTTTCTTTCTTGTTAATTATAATTAATAGAGATGACATAGTAAAATTAGTTAGACACTTTAATAGTCATCAGAAAATTAAGTAGACATGTTATTGTAATTTCATAATTGAAGAAATAATTAAATAATAATTAATAGAAATGACAAAGTAAAATTAAGCAGACACTTTAATAATCACCGTAACACTAAGCAGACACGTTGTAGTCACTTGTCTGCTTCAAGCAGCTGCAGCAGGCATCTGAAATGCTCATCTCTAAACAATAATTTAAATAGTAATTAAAAGAAATGATATAGTAAATTTAGGTGAAAAATTAAGTAAATACGTTATTGTACTTTCATAGCTGAGTAGGTAAAGAAATAATTAAATAATTAACGAAAATGACACAGTAAAATTAAGCAGATACTTTAATAGCTACCATAACACTAAGCAAACACATTGTAGTCACCTGCCTACTTGAAGCAGCTGCAGCAGGCAGCTGAAATGATCAACTAAAACAATAATTGAAATAATAATTAATAGAAATGATATAGTAAATTTAAGTAGACACTGTAATACCACCGTAAAAATAAGCAGACACATGATTGTAATTTTATAATTGAAGTTGATTAAGAAATAATTAAATAATAGTTAATAGAAATGACATAAAAATATTAGTCCTGTTGAGGTTCAATCTCGGAAGGTTGGATTTAAGATGTTAGGCTTGAATCATCAAGCCAAGCAGTTCAATATTCACTTGTCTGGTTCTGCTACCTGCTTGAAGCTGCTGAAGCAGGCACGGCGATCTAAGATCCTCAAGTTAACGGTTTATTATATAAGAGAATAAGACATTTAAACTTTACCCTTAGATTAACATCATTATTTTTTAAAAAAAAAATGGAAGAATTTTAAATGTTGTTATATGTAGAATTGCTGCAACAATATGGACATCAGGTGGCTGTAGTTTAGTGGTGAGAATTCCACGTTGTGGCCGTGGAGACCTGGGCTCGAATCCCAGCAGCCACATAATCTTTTTGAAAAATACTCCTTTTATTTCACTTGAGTTGAAATTTGAGGAGTTTTTAATTCTTCTTTTTTTAGTTTGAAAAAAACTTTAATTAAATTATGTAAGTAGAATCAGTAATTATAATAAAAAACATAGGGTGTTTTCAGTATTAAGGAAAATATTTTTCATAAAAAATAAAATTATCTTTGTACGAGAAAAGAAAGTTAATTGATACTCTTTCATCAGATAATTAACTATGTCGAACTGAACTTTTTATGTTTATATTATATGTTGAATCCTCTCGACTTTTATATATGTATTTATTTATTATATTTTTTTTCTCAATAAAAATACCAATTCCATCTCTATTTATCTTTTAATGTAAATACTCAAATCTTTTTTGAGAAATTCATGAGCACAAGAACTAATTTCCCTTATCACTATTTTTGCCAATCCACATGTGCCATTTGTGGCTGACTTGGCAGAAAATGTGGAATATAAGCTAGGGTTTGTGAATATGTGTTTTCTTCTTGGACTTCATGATGCTTTTCAAGAATGATATATATGGCTGATACTCAAACGTTAAATTTCTAAGGGATATATTGTACAAATTAATCATGCAACCACCACACATAATTTATTCCCTATATCCTTTTACTCCCCCCTCTCCCTCCCCCCCC
>JAABOM020000084.1:4192232-4220461 GCA_011800125.2 Solanum clarkiae | reverse complement strand
CCCCCCCCCCCCCCCCCCCCCCCCTAAAAAAAAAAAAAAAAAGGATGTCGATAATATGATGAACATATTCAATGTAATTTTACAAGTAAGATCTGAAATTAGTGTGTATATAACTTTATCCCCACATTATAAAGGTAGAGAGACTAGCTATTTCTGAGACTCTCTACTCAAATTAATGCATATAAACAAATAGTTGAGAAGTCATACTAGAACAAAATTGAGGCGAGAACAATAGAGTGGATGCAACGACAAGTAGTATGATAATCAAAACAAAGAACATTGAGTAACCATCTAAAACTAACATCGAAAAAATAAGTCAGTAGGAAAGTAATAAACAAGTAGTAATAATTATATATATTGTTAAGTCACCCACGTCAAGCCATTATATTTGGTCTCTTTATACAGACTTGGACAATTCTCTCCTTATAAATTTATTTTTGAGAGTGAGTTACGTCCAAGGCTTAATCTAAAATAGTATCAATCAGACTAATCTCAATTTTGGTCCTCCACCGATGTTGTTCTTAATCCACGCACCATCCCTGGGCACGATAGGGTGTTAAGACTCCTGTGTCGGGGGGCCGATGGATCCGGTGCTCTCCTTACATGAATTTAAGCAATTCTCTCCTTACAATCTAACTTTTAAGATTGAGTTAGGCCCACGAATTACGATCTAGCAATATTAGAAAACAAAATCCTTATCATTTAGGACATGCTTTGAGCTATATGATTAGTTGCTAAGCAAACAATGATCCATAAGATACTCAAAAGGATTCTGGTGCCAACTCACTTTATCAAAAGTGAATCAGGAGTAGGCCAGAGAAAGATTCTTTAATGAGTAATGTACTCCCACAAGACATGAGCTTGTAGAGTGAAAGCAATATGTACAACACAATCACTTTGAGAATGTGTTGAAAGATGCTTTTGCAATGCCAATTTCTATTATTTTTCGTTTAGTTTGGATATGTAAAGTGCTAATTTTAAACTATTCAAATCTTCGAAGATTAATTAAATTTAGTAAAATAAAGCATGACAAATATTTTGAGACAACAAAAATAATAAAATAGACTAGCTAGCTATATCATTACTCTACTACACTTTTGTTGGCTAATCTACTAGTTCTAGACACTATATATTCTGTAGCGATTCATATAGTTTTCGAAAGAAAACGTTGTGGTACGATGTTCACTTTCCAATTTAATCAAGTGATTTAATTACCAAAAGGGTTGTGATCTGATGGATATAAAAATGTATATATGTATATGTATGACATGAGTTGGACAAAAAGCTATCCACCATTGATTGAATAAATATTCAGAATATACGATTGGTCATTAGAAATTTCTCGATAATCCATTTATAAAGTTGAATTGCTAAGCCTACTATTGCACAAAGTTGACACAAGGTTACAATTATTGTGGGTCATATATAAGAATATGTTTCTTTTTCCTTTGATAAGTAGTTCCAAACAACATCATGCACGCACAAGTTTAGCAACATGACTTAGCAAATAAAATGATGTACTAACAAGAGACACGTGGCGGCACGTGATTGGGTTATAAATGTGAGTAAATAATTTAGTACAATAGGAGAATGCCACATAGGTAATGCCCATTTTTGGGTTATTGATGATGATGATTATGTAATATGGACCCACTTAGCACATGGAGGAGGCAGAAATAGTCACACACAAAATCTACTCTAATCTCTCTCCACCAGTTATTATTTATCTCTCACGTGGGACTACTTGTCCCACTCTACTCTTGCTTCTTCTCATCTTATTTATTGACGAGACGAGTGTTCGCAATATTTTCTAGGTATACCTTGTGTTGGTGATTGTCAAGATAAGATATAGTAAATACTATATCATGAGTAGTCATGATCATTCATCTGCTTCATACATCCACATGGTAAATTGAAATACTTGTTTTCTGATCAATGCATGTATATATAGTTCAAACAATTAACTTGTCTTATTTATAGCACTAGTAGTATCATATCAATCAAATTTTTGTTTTTTCATTTTCGAATTCGATGTTAACTCAATGGATCCATCACCACTCCATCGGAGCTCATCACCTTGTTTGAGTTTTGAGTTTATAGTAATTTTAAGGACTAGCGTGATCTTCCATACTACTACCATTTTTCTTACTCTGAGTATGGAAATATTTACCTTATATATTCATTTCGCCACAATCCTAGTGCAAAATAAACGGTTACTAACCTGTCAACCCTAATTTATATTAGGTCCAGCACCTGATAGAGAAGTGCTTGATTTTCCAAATGACAAAAGAAGAGTGCATGGAGGCTCTATCCAAGCATGCAAACATCAAACCTGTTATCACTGCTACTGGTTAGTTTTACTGATCTTCTAAACTTTTCAGAGTTTAAGTTTATATACTAATTAAAATAGAGCAAGTAACATACTATTTTGACCAAGTTAAAGAATTAATACCATGTTATTCATTAATTAGCTAATGCATGCATGCGATCGAATTTCAGTTTGAAGGTTTTAAAATACATACACATATAATCAATCGTGCTGATGCCCCCCTCCGCGATAAAAAAAATCAAGATAAGATTAAATACCAACTATATATATATGTGTACATCAAAAAAAAAAAAAAACCTTTTGTGTATACCATATATTTTAAAGGAATTCGTATACGAATCCCTTGCGCCCCTAGTTCCAGCCATGGTGTATTACTAGTATAACAGAAACTAGGATGTAGGATTCAAAAATTAAATTTGCATTTGTTTTTAGAATATTCGTTTATTATGTAAGATTTATAAACTTAGAACCGGACTAAAAAATTCATGACTATGATATTAAAGAGCGCGGATTTATAGCCTATTTTATAGTGCATGCAAACCAATGTACTTTCCGCTACACTGGATTTTTATCCTTAATGATTTGAAACTGCGCAAATATTTAAAGGATTATTTTATATTACAAATTTCAAAAGTCTTCTTTTTTTAATCTTAGACACTAGTATATTCTGTTTGATTCTAGAGATGAGGGTTTCCCGGAAACAACCTCTCTATCTCTGTGGTAGTGGTAAGGTCTATGTACATTTTATCCTCTCCAGAACCCACTAGAGGAATTTTCACTGGGTATGTTGTTGTTGTAAACACTGTGTCAATCAAATAGTTTCACATAAAATGAAACATAAAGAATACAATATATAAACTTTAAATCCTGAATCCACCTCTATTATCGTAATTATACCATTTGTTTATATTATGCAGTGTGGAAGGAGTTGGAGAAAGAGAACAAAGAGTTTTTCGAGGAATACAAAGAATCACAAAACAACAAAGATCGTATGACAGAGGAAGAGACAAGTGCTATGATACAGAAAATGATATTAGATTCCAAAGAACAAGGTTCTTCCAAGGAATCAAACAAACAAGAATAATATTATAATAACCATGTATAAGATAGCGATCTAACCTTTGAGTTCTCATAAATGATGCGTAAAGCACTTTTATGCTATCAGTATATTTTAAGTTATTATTTGTAATTATCTTTTAAATGCGAGAGACATGCTCGCACGTACCAATGTCATAGTCACTATTTTATTAAAAATTTTGAAAATATATCATACTAATATGTATTGGAAAAATTTTCATATCGATGATTAATTAGATGGAAACTTGGACAATCCTATTCTAATAGGCTAGTTTTGGCATTGAGTTAGGCCAAAATTCATTTTTTACATGATATTAAAACGCGAGATACCCAAATTAATTAAATTATCCATGCTTCAGATATCCAACCCCTGAGCATGGGATGAATATTGAAGGATGAGAAAAGTCTCACACACATATATATATATATATATATATATATATATATATATGAAATCGGACAATCGCAATTCTTCTGGTAAAATAGCTTTTAAAGATGAATTAGGTTTAACGTCTATTTTTTATACTATGCTGTTCTTTATATACTTGTTTGTATTGCTCCAAAAATCCCACCTGCGTGTTTTTTTTTTTTTTTTTGTATGTGTCACAAGTTGGCGTTGACAAGACCAAAACCTTACAAGAAATTAAATTTTTGGTGTATATATGATCATGTATAGGACTGATTCGGAGGTGTATGTATGATTTATCAAATATATAAATAATAGATTTTTGAATCTAATAAATTTGATAAAAAATAATGCAAATAAAGTTTAAATTCTAGATTGACGAAATTAAAAATATAAGTGTTATAAATTGTTTGGAGAGACTAGATATAAAGAATGTGGATTGTATGGTCAACACTTGGATTATTTATATATTTACTAGATGCAGTGTCTTATATCAGCAAGGACCCAATAAATCATATCAAAAGTGGTTTTACTTTATTTTTCTATTTTTAAATTTATGTGATTTCTTTTTTCTGGCAATTTTAAAATGACATATTTTTCTTATTTAATAAATATTTAATGTCATTAATAATATTTTATTCATGTTGAGTTTTTATTATTCGACAAATACTTTTAATCAACATAAAATCAAACTGTCCACTAAAAAGTATTTGTAAATAACATTTAAAGCACGCATAGACATTGAAATTCAAAAAATATCCTCATCATAAAACAAACACATCAACAAAGAGATGTCAATTTCTAGTATTTGAAAAAATATCAGTAAATCACCTTTAAAATATAGACATTGAAATTCAAAAAATATTCTCACTATAAAATAAACACATCAATAAAGAGACACATGCTTCTAGTATTTGAAAAAATACGATAAATCATAAAACAGACACATGAATAAAGGGATACCTGCTTCTAATATTTGAAAAAAATATCAGTAAATCATCTTTAAAAAATAGACATTGAAATTCAAAAAATATCCTCGCAGTAAAACAGACACATTAATAAAGAGATGTCTGCGGACATTGAAATTTAAAAAATATTCTCACCATAGAAAAATGTCTGCTTCTAGTATTTAAAAAAGTATCAATAAATCATCTTTAAAATATGGACAAACTAAATTCAAAAAATATCCTCTATAAAAACCAGAATATGATGGTGTACATACATGTGCAGTTTTGTAAAATCTGGCTTTGTAGCTGTCTTGTGGCGTGATTTATGAATATTCAATGTTTTATGTGGGGGCAGGCTTGCTTGTCTACATTGCTGACGTACAGCTCCGTAGGGATGACAATAATGTATCGCGATTTATGTATTTGCATATTTGCTCATGTATTTTTGAAATCCTTTTAATTTTAAGAGATTTTTATAATCTGAAAAGAGTAAAGAAGTAATATAATTAGTTTTTACTATTTTAATTTACCTTGTGAATGTATCAAAACTGATGAATAATATGTACTCATGATATGGATTTACTATATCTAATTTTGATGATCATCAATACAAGCTACTGGATCAATATTGCAAAATATTAGAGAACACTTCTCTCATCGATTCTTTTATTTTGGATATGAAGTCACTTTTGTTAGAGAGTGCTTTATTTTTAATGTGAAATTTTTTGACGTAAATCTAAATTAATTAAACTTTAATGTAAGTGTTAAATATCAAGTGAAAGAAAAAAATAGTAATCAGTGAGTGGGTAAATAAATAAAAATTAGACTTTATAATAGTGCAGAAAATTAGAAAAAGAGTGGGGTAAGGAGACCCAAGTGAGAGAGAGCTAGAATTTTAGTTCTCATTTAACATAAATTTTGAAAGTTATTTTCCCCAAAAAAAAAAAAATGAAAACGTTTTTTGTTCCGGGAATTTGATCAGTTTTTTAAACTATTATTTCAAAGTTCCAAACACTAGTTCCACTCACAAAACTTTTTTTCCCCATGTTGGTGTTAGTGACAGGCGCGCACTCACTCCAATCCCGCATTAATATGATATTGTTCATTTTGGGGCAAACTTTTATGGATTTGTTTTTGGGCACCTCCCAAAAGGCCTCATACTAATGGGATGGGGTGAACCTTATAAGTTGGTCATTTGCTCGTTGGGGCCCATGCAGCGGACTGAGCAATAAAATTTAGGAGGAATAAATAAAAAAAAAATAGACACCAGAAAATTTAACGTGGTTCATCCAAAAATTTTGGACTATGTCCGCAAATCAATACTTCTATTATATTTCTCCTACTATTACAAATAGTAGGCACAAGTCTATTTCTTTTAGGAAATATCATTTCTTAAGCACATACTCTAATATCATTTCCTAAGCACACACTTTATTTCTTCTACCATGTATTTTTCTCTTCCTCTGTGACTCTCTACATATTTTCTCTCTTCCTGATGTACTATAAAACTAAGGAGCAATTGCTCTTTTTACATATTTTCTCTCTTCCTGATGTACTATAAAACTAAGGAGCAATTGCTTCTTTTATAGATGTTGTCTGCGTTCTTCTTTCAATGGTTGGTGGCCAAATCAATCATTTTGTCAAGAAAGTTGTTTTAACAACTTTTGAAATATACACAGCCTTCATTTGAATAGTTATTTAAAGAAGGCCGTTAATTGGAGAGAAAATTATGGGCCCTCCATTTGGAGGGATCCACTCAACAATTAATTGGTCATTTGTTCTCTCCACAACCGATATGGGAGGAGTTTATATACCCAACAATTTGTTCAAACACTATATCAACTTTTGAAAACTATTTTTTATTTTTCTTCATGTTTCAACTAAATCTATGTCCAAGCGCTAGCATAGTTTATGATGATTTTGAACAAAAATTCTTTCTTCTTATTAGGTTCTAAATAATTTATTTATACATATTAAATAAATTTTTCAATATAAATACAAGATTTTAAGTCAAAGTTATTGAACTTGGACTATGAGATTTAGAATGCTCGAGATCATAGTATTTTGGCTGTGAGTTAAAAGAACAATTGAGATAAAGTTGTGACAGAAAAAAAGTTTTTCCATACATATAGTAGGAGTATAATAATAATAATCAGAATATTTAACCATATGCCACTACAATAAAGTGCAACAACTGAAGAATCACAAAAACAGAAAACCAAACAATTAAATAAAAACACTTAGCTTTAAGGGGTAATGTACACAGTGAAATGTGTAATTGTTTCAACACCATCAGTTGTATGTTGATCAACATAAGGCATAGTTTCAATTGTTGCATAACCTTTTGCATTTTCATATTTTCCAGTACCTCCAATGATGGCAATGTGTGAAACTGGTGTCGCCGTCCTGTGAACCCCAAAGAAGCTAATGGTGTCATCAACTTCATGTTCATGTTGTCCATGGAAAAGAGTTGTTAAAGCTAGTGTATGGCTCGTCCCATCGGACGAGCTTGTTAGGTAAAATCCTTGTGCTTTACCAAGAATTGATGATCCCAATTCATGTCCTTGTGTTATTTGGTTGTCCACAACAGTTATGGATCCAAACATGAGTTGCTGAAGGGTAAGGCCGCTAGGAAGTTGTCCAGCTGTGACAAAAGGTTGGTTGTCCTCCGTATTAACAATGTCGTTGTTGCCTGTGTTCTGGAGGACGGTGGTGGATTGTTGTTGTCCGTTTAGCCCTGCTAGGAAAGGGTAGTTGTTGTTGTTGACGATGTTGTTGATATTGTTGAGGGAAACTCCACCGTCTAGTGGGAAGATGTTGTTGTTCGCCTTGGTGAAAGGTAAATTATTGGCGTCTGCGGTGGCTACAATCCCGGTGACTACTCTCCCCGAAGGGTGTGTACCACCAAGGATGTCATGCATGAAGAATGAGAATGTGGAGTGGTCTGGAATAGGATTTACCACTGTGGCACCAGAGGCAACAACTCCTGGTGCCGCATTGGTAACAGGTGTTGCTGCTCCAGTGTATGTTGATACTGGAGCAGCAGGGGCTACATGAGGCTCAGGTTCGTCTGGCAAATCTGTTGAAGGAGCTATTGGAACAATAGGGGTGGGCTCAGGAGAATCAACTGAAGGAGTTACCACGGTTGCAGGAACAGAAGAATCATCATCTACAGGTGTCTCATTCAAATCAGGAATAGTGGTTGTGGCCGGAAAATGACCACTAGGCAATGTGGCTACCGGAGCCACTACAGGAGACACATCGGGTTCGTCTGAACTCAACTCATTAAGAATTCTTGCTGAATTAGCATAGTTAGATGAGAGGACTAATAGCAAAATGCAAAAGGTGATTCTTAATGTTTTAGAATAGAGTTGGGTAAATTCGACCATTTTTTTTGCTTATTGAGAATTAAGTAGAATGTTTGTTGATGAGAACAGAGTTCAGGCTAACTGGGTATAAATAGTTTGGTTTATTTCCTATTAAGTGGACCTGATGAAATGGTTTAGTTGCAAAACACAAAATTAATTTGAAAAAAAGTTTAAAGACATTAGATTTGTTGAACCTACTCTGCTAATGCTTTTGATTGATCACTTTGGCAGTAGTAGTACATTATAAGAGGAATTTGTAGTAGTCTAAAAAATTCAATAGTAAAGAAGGGACTCGTAAAAAAAAATTCACTTTAAATATTTATATCAAATTATACTTGATAATATTTAATTATAACTTAAATGATAAATTAATTTATTTGACGTAAATATCGAGCATGAATATTGTTTAGTATGAGTGGCAGACTTAGAGTTGTTATAATAATAATGGCTTAATGAAGTGGTTTACTTATGGACTTGACAAATCCACAAATATGATAACCTTACATTAGTTGATCATTGTCTTTAAAGCCTGACCTGATGTTGAACATGAAAATAAACTATAGAAAATTAGACAACCATTAATCTGATCGCAATAGATTTAATTAGTATGTGAACTGGGATTTTTCTCTATTTAATTGATTTATCACTTTTAAAGTTACTTTGATACAATAGTTGGTTAATGGATTTATAAAGTTGTTTTTTTAAAGGAAATTTGTGGCACTTTTTCGGATGTGCATAGAATAAATTTAATCCCAATGTAATAGCTTATAAATTGCATAAGATGGTAAATCGCACTAGACAAGTCTCGTGTAATAAACTCATCAATCAAGAAAGCATGTAAAAGATTTCGAACCTGTGACCCCTCATTTGAGAGTTCTCGTGCTCAATCAACTCTGCCATGAGGATTAAACTCGTGAAGTTTGATTAACTATTTTTTTTGAAAGATATTTCACTAATTAACTTAATTCTATGAAGACCAATGATTTTATTAAAGTGTAATTACAAAATCAAATCACAATAATTTTTATTTTATGTATTTATATAAAAAATTTAAAATAATATTCACCTAAAACGAAATAAAATTAATCGTGCATTAGCTAACAATTGAGGAATGTAAATGTTTTTTTATGGAGCGGTGAAAATATGTAAATTTCCGTCTCTTGTGGGCGAACCGGTTCTATCTCTCCCGAACCGCCTCTTGGGTCCATCCGGTCCACAATAAAAACCGGAGCTCCATTTTTGCTTACAACCCTCGTCTAGGGTTTATGCATATTCACATTTCTGAATCTACTGCTTCTTCCTCCTCAAAACCCTAAATCTCACAAGCTAGGTGTTTAGCAGAATGTATCTTTACAGTCTTACTCTCCAACAACCCACCGGCATACTCTGTGCTATCAACGGCAGTTTTTCCGGCGGAAAAGTACAAGAAATCGTCGTAGCTCGTGGAAAAGTCCTTGACCTCCTTCGTCCCGATGACAATGGTAAGATACAAACTCTATTATCTGTTGAAATCTTCGGCGCTATACGTTCCTTAGCACAATTCCGATTAACTGGTGCTCAAAAGGATTACATTGTAGTCGGGTCGGATTCGGGTAGGATAGTGATATTGGAGTATAATAAAGAGAAGAACTGTTTTGATAAAGTTCATCAGGAGACTTTTGGGAAGTCGGGTTGTAGGAGGATAGTTCCAGGTCAGTATTTGGCTATTGACCCGAAAGGTAGGGCTGTGATGATTGGTGCTTGTGAGAAGCAGAAGCTTGTGTATGTTTTGAATAGGGATACTGCAGCTAGGTTAACAATTTCGTCGCCTTTAGAAGCTCATAAGAGTCATACGATTACATTTTCGATATGTGGGGTTGATTGTGGATTTGATAACCCGATATTTGCTGCTATCGAATTGGATTATTCGGAGGCGGATCAGGATCCGACAGGTCAAGCTGCAAATGAGGCTCAAAAGCATTTGACATTTTATGAATTAGATTTAGGCCTTAATCATGTTTCGAGGAAGTGGTCTGAACAAGTTGATAATGGTGCTAATTTACTTGTGACTGTTCCTGGAGGTGGGGATGGTCCGAGTGGTGTGCTTGTTTGTGCGGAGAATTTTGTGATATATAAGAATCAGGGACACCCTGATGTTAGGGCTGTTATTCCCAGAAGGGTAGACTTGCCAGCAGAACGTGGAGTTTTGATTGTTTCGGCTGCTATGCATAAGCAGAAGACAATGTTTTTCTTTCTTTTGCAAACTGAATATGGAGATATCTTTAAGGTGACATTGGACCATGACAATGACAGGGTTAAGGAGTTAAAGATCAAGTATTTTGATACCATTCCAGTCACTTCTTCTCTGTGTGTGTTGAAGTCGGGGTTCCTCTTTGCTTCTTCAGAGTTTGGGAATCATGCGTTGTATCAGTTTCAGGCTATAGGAGATGATCCGGATGTTGAAGCTTCATCATCAACGTTAATGGAAACTGAAGAAGGTTTTCAGCCTGTATTTTTCCAGCCAAGAAAGCTAAAGAATCTTGTTAGGATCGACCAAATTGAGAGCTTGATGCCAATCATGGACATGAAAATTGTAAATCTTTTTGAGGAAGAAACGCCCCAAATATTTTCACTTTGTGGGAGGGGTCCCCGGTCTTCGCTACGTATACTTAGGCCAGGTTTAGCTGTTAGTGAAATGGCTGTGTCGCAGCTTCCTGGTGTTCCAAGTGCTGTCTGGACTGTTAAAAAAAATGTTAATGATGAGTTTGATGCCTACATTGTCGTCTCTTTTGCGAATGCAACTCTTGTTCTTTCTATTGGTGAGACAGTTGAAGAAGTTAGTGACAGTGGGTTTCTTGATACTACTCCTTCTCTTTCTGTTTCATTGATTGGTGATGATTCGTTGATGCAAGTTCATCCCAGTGGAATAAGGCATATTAGAGAAGATGGCCGTATTAATGAATGGAGAACTCCTGGAAAGAGAACTATTGTCAAGGTTGGATCTAATAGACTTCAAGTGGTAATTGCACTAAGTGGAGGGGAGCTTATATATTTTGAAGTGGATATGACTGGCCAGTTGATGGAAGTCGAGAAACATGAGATGTCAGGAGATATAGCTTGTCTGGACATTGCCCCTGTTCCTGAGGGAAGACAAAGGTCTCGCTTCCTTGCAGTTGGATCATATGATAATACTATCCGTATCTTGTCGTTGGACCCTGATGACTGCATGCAGGTTTTGAGCCTGCAAAGTGTATCTTCACCGCCAGAGTCTCTCCTTTTCCTTGAAGTTCAGGCCTCTGTTGGTGGAGAGGATGGTGCAGATCACCCTGCCAGTCTTTTTCTTAATGCTGGTTTACAAAATGGAGTTTTATTCAGGACTGTGGTGGATATGATAACTGGGCAGCTTTCGGATGCACGTTCACGTTTCTTGGGGCTCAGAGCTCCTAAGCTCTTCTCTATTGTTGTGAGAGGACGGCGTGCGATGCTTTGCTTGTCGAGTAGACCATGGTTAGGTTATATACACCAAGGGCATTTTCTTTTGACACCTTTATCATATGAGAGTCTTGAATTTGCAGCCTCGTTTTCATCTGATCAATGTGCAGAAGGTGTGGTTGCGGTTGCTGGGGATGCGTTGAGGGTCTTCACAATAGAGAGATTGGGTGAGACTTTCAATGAAACAGCTATACCCTTAAGGTATACACCAAGAAGGTTTGTTCTTCAACCCAAACGGAAGATGGTGATAATGATTGAGAGTGACCAGGGAGCATATACTGCAGAAGAGCGTGAAGCTGCCAAAAAAGAGTGCTTCGAGGCAGCTGGGAATGTCGAAAATGGGAATGCAGAACAAATGGAGAATGGTGAAGATGAGGATGGTAATGATCCACTATCTGATGAACAATATGGTTATCCTAAGTCAGAGTCAGGAAGATGGGTTTCCTGCATCAGAGTCCTTGATCCGAGGACAACACAAACCACTTGTCTGCTAGAGCTTCAGGATAATGAGGCTGCATTTAGCATATGCACTGTTAATTTCCATGACAAGGAGCACGGAACTCTGTTAGCTGTTGGTACTGCCAAGGGCCTCCAGTTTTGGCCCAAAAAATCGTTCGAAGCAGCGTACATTCATATTTACAAATTTAAAGAGGATGGGAAGGTCCTAGAGCTTTTGCATAAGACGCAGGTAGATGGTGTTCCTCTTGCACTATGTCAGTTCCAAGGAAGACTGCTGTCTGGTATTGGGTCTGTCCTTAGGTTGTATGATTTGGGGAAGAAAAGGCTGCTCCGAAAATGTGAGAACAAGTTATTCCCCAACTCGATCACTACTATCCATACCTATCGTGATCGGATTTATGTTGGTGACATGCAAGAGGTATGCCCATTGTGAAATATTCTACCTTATATGTTAGAGGAATTATTGTCGTAATTTAAATTGTCGGAATATTACTTATTTGATGGAAATTGTGTCAGAGATGTTGTTTTCTGCCTTCTAGTCTAATGACAGTTTTGAATCTAAGGACTAGGTTGGGAAAAAAATCTAATGACTATGCATCGAGAATCGAGTCATATTGAGATCGTACATGTCAAAATTCTTTGTAAGAGTATTCTTCGAAATTGAGGCAATAGAAATGGTTGGAAGAAATGTTACCAAGTATGAAATGATATATTGCTTTTAGAACATTTTGCATTAAATTGAATAACCTCATAAAATTAAGAAGTTTATAGATTCAAATAGCTCTGAAATTAACATCCTTTGCTGTGTGAGCAAGGTTCTTTAAATCATAAACTAAAGTTGCGGCATAGAATAACTATTTAAAAGTATTTTGAATTTCTGCTGTGTTGTAGTAGAAAAATGAATCTTGGTTGCATGATTATATGTTAGCCATCTTGCTACTTATATCCATAATTACCTATGATATTTCATCGAATAATACTAATTTATTACAGAGTGACTGAATTGGCCTTTCAAATCCATTGGAAGTAGACTGTTGGTGAAATTAGAAAATTTCTGAAGGAGCATTTCTTTGTATTTCTTTGTAGTCTTTTTCGATGTCATATTTCATGAAATTTTGTTTCTACTAATCTGCTCGACTCACTGACTTCTTGCAGTCATTCCACTACTGTAAGTATAGACGTGACGAAAACCAACTGTACATATTTGCTGATGACACGGTTCCAAGATGGTTAACTGCAGCACAGCATGTAGATTTTGACACTGTGGCCGGAGCTGATAAGTTTGGGAATATCTACTTTGTGCGATTATCTCAGGATGTTTCAGATGAGATTGAAGAAGATCCTACTGGTGGAAAAATAAAATGGGAGCAGGGGAAGCTGAATGGAGCCCCTAATAAGGTTGAGGAAATAGTACAATTTCATGTTGGTGATGTGGTCTCTTGCTTGCAAAAGGCATCACTTATTCCAGGAGGGGGTGAATGTATAATCTACGGGACTGTGATGGGGAGTGTCGGGGCAATGCTTCCATTTACCTCAAGAGATGATGTTGACTTCTTCTCTCATTTGGAGATGCATTTGAGGCAGGAGTTCCCACCTTTATGTGGCAGGGATCACATGGCCTACAGATCTGCCTATTTCCCAGTTAAGGTAGGCTTGTACTTGCTCAATAGTTATTTCCTTATAGTTCCAATGTAAAAAGTGCTATTTACCTTGTCAGTTTGATACCTTATTTATAGCAGAGATGCACGTGTAGTAAATGAATGCAACTGATTTTCCATGGGAAGCTAACTTTGATGCTGAAGCTAATTTGTCTTTATCTACTTTTTAAAATTTGGTTGGTAGGAAGGTAACTTGATCTATCAAATATTAAAATCTCTACTTATTCCAGATGACAGAAAGTTGGATCGTCAAATCCTTGAGCAATTTAGGAACGACAAATGTGCTTGTGCTTCTTGGATTGTAGGTGTTTACATCCACCAGGCTATGTCTTGATGAGTACAACTTTGGCATGCATGTGTATGCCTAATATTTTTGACAATGAGCAATTTAGTTGCCCTGTGAATGTTCCTGTTTTTCTCGATTTCACCTTTTTGAAGCTGTTGGTTTATATGCTTTGAATAAAAGGGAGTTCCAAGTTGTCACATGCTATCTTCTATGTGTTCCAGGCTGATATTTCTTGCTAGTTGCAGTTTTTATTGTTGAATTCTGCAGCTTTAGTGAAACTGCTACAAGTTTCAGTTTTGAGCAATTAACTAGATTTCAGGGTATTGTTGAGAGTGTATGCACTTTGCGTTTCATATATTTAAAATAAGCTTTGATTATGAATCCTTATTTCATGTTGGAAGATAACACTGAGACGTGGGAACTATTTTGCAGGATGTAATAGATGGAGACTTGTGCGAACAATTCCCAACCTTGCCCATGGATATGCAGCGCAAAATTGCGGATGAGTTGGATAGGACACCCGGCGAGATTCTGAAAAAACTTGAAGAAATAAGAAACAAAATTATTTGAGAACATGTTTAGATGAAGGTAGATTCCGGTCTTACGTATAAGCTTTTGCATGTCAGCCATAGTTGATATTTTTTGGAATAACCATTTGGTCCAGGTAAGTTTACATGTGCTTTGACTAATCCACCAAGTACTTGTGACCTTCTATCAGCATGTGAAAGTAGCTTTTCCAGACAAATGATAAGAATTCACCAGTGTACTAGAATTTGGACCTTGTTCCCCCAGTTGTTGGTCCAACTCTTCAATCCTTAAGCTGCCTGCACCTTCAAGGGTCATGATTACTAAAAGGAAAAACAAGTTTGAAGAGAATTTAGTTTTTGACTCTCAATTAGAACACTTGGTGTGACCTCATCTGCCCCAACCTTGGCAAGCATGATTGTCTTGTCAATCCGTATTTGTGAGTTAAACAAGTTGTTCAGTAGATTGATCGAGGTGTACTCAAGATGTGGTGTATACTGAAAAGGAAAAAAGGGGGGTGTTAACAAGTTTTTAGAAGCTTTCTTTATATTATATGGTGTGGAAGCCTGATTAATTTTTGCCTTTTGTCATCAATCAATTCATTTGTGGTGTCAATCAATTCTAGCATAACTCTAGTAGTAAATTAATATGATATTTGTTAGGGCATGCTTGATTACTTCTATGTAATGGCAAATAATGTCTTGTTTCTCTATTTGGTACATCAACATGTCATTTGCCTAGGAGCACAGAAGACTTGATGTGTGTGTATTTTTTGGTAATGATCAAACCACTCAAAATTAAGCCTTTTTTTTTTGTGAATGACTAGGTGATGGTTCTTAGTCGTGTTCAAGCCGAGGGACACTCATGTGGCATAAGAGGGCATGCTGCAGAGAACTACAGATGTTTCATTTGATTTGAGCCTTTGTAGATGCAAGAAAAGAGACCAGCATGCTCTCCAAGCTGTTGCTCACTATAGAAGTATTTGAAGAAACAAAGTGGAGTGACTTATTGCCCAGCTTTTCTGTTGTAATTATGCTGTAGCGTAGCCTAGTCTTTTCAACTGATTTTTGTAGCAAATTGCCGTCAAGTGAATTATGTATTTCGTATTTATATAGTAAGTATGCTGGGATTGAATATTCGAGTTTAATTTGTGGAGGACTCTTGTACTGAATTGGATTCTTAAGGGTGACGCCTGGAGTGTTTCAAGTTCTAGCTTTTGTTATAACTTGCGGTCAATTGAACATGAAATACCCTGAGTTTTGGCGAAAGAACTCTTAAGCCGGATGGACAATAGCTTAAGTCTATATTGCCAGTTAGGTATAAGTTTTTAACTTTTACTCATAAGACAAAACTTGTGGTTATAAGTTTTAGCCTATATGGTCCATCTTGCGTGCGATTGGTAACAAAAGCTTTGCCTAGTGAATTTTCTCAAGCGGAAATGGAGTTATTTGGTGAAAGATAGCATTAGAACTTTGCTTATGGATCTCCATATTTTCATGCTTGTAAGTTAGCAAATCCATTAACCACTTGACAAATCAACACAAGATATCAAATACTCTACTATCACAACCTTACTGGAAGGTCCATTCAACTAACTGCTCATCTTTGGTAAAATTTGATCATTTGCTTGCTTTTGTTGCCTCTCTAGCCTTGAGTTGCCCATGGTTACTTTGTCCTTGAGCCACACGATGATGTCTGAGAAGACGATGTCTCTGTTCTCGGGGAATTCACCGTAGGAGAGGGAATGCCACATCCCGGGGTACAACTTTAAACTCTTGTCCATGCTCGACGCCTTTTCATGGAGGAGTTTGCTTACAGATGGATCAGTAACAGTGTCATCTTCACCATGAACAACGAGAAATGGCAAGGTCACTTCTTCAAGTCTTTGCTCTAAATCCATGCTGACTGTCATTAGTTGGTAAGCTGTTTGTAGCCTGGGCTTTCCCTTGTAGCAATAGGGATTGTTTCTAATCTGCACTCGCAAACAAGTTGGGATGAATATTACTTCATAGACTAATTTTGTCGTCCCAAATGAGATGAATAAAATTGGTACCTCTTTTCGAACTTGAGGGTCTCTAAATGCTGAATCAACAATATCTTGAGTAGGAACTATTTTCCAAGTTGGGATAAAGTAGCAAAGTTTGGTCAAAACACTTATCACCATTGGATGTGGCCTCATTTCCTCTGCAATCTGTTTGGAAAAAAATAATTGAAACATAAACACAAAAAATTCAAGAAACAATAAACCAGCAAAAGACAAAAAAATGACAAAGGGAAAATACAATTATTGTAACATCTTTTATAATCGAGAATTTTTTCGAGAGTTAGTGACATGTGATTTGAAATTCAAGATTAATATGCCTATTTCTCTATTCTTGTCCGCATGAATACTAGACTTTTATCTGCATACTACAATATTGAAGTTCAAATCAATGACGTGTATCTAATTCATGCATTAACTAACATGAAATTTCACTTCAAAACTTGGCCTATAATGAACCTATCATTTACTCTTCTCTAGTTAAATATAAGATTTTTATCTGTTGCTAGTCCCCAGACCCCACTTGTGAGATTTCACTGGGTATGTTGTTGTTGTACCTGTTGCTAGTAGAGACACTACAAACCAAACCAAATAAACTTTAAAGTAATTTCAATAATTTTGGATATTATTGAGCTTGTTTCCATAAAGATAGTAAAATGTCAATTTAAAACCAAAAATATTCAAATAAAAAATTGAATGTTTGGTACTAATTCACTATTATGCAAATCAAGTGCATTTTCATAGAGTTGGTAAAATGTCAAATTAAAATCAGAATAATCAAACACTAAGTGATTTCTTTTTATAGATTTGAGCCTTCATGAATAGGTAGATATTAACAGATATTATATAAAAAGTTAGTCGAGATAATGCATAAGCTAAACCTGAACTCTACGATTATCATTTAAAAAAAACTGATGTTCTGATATTAAGTTTACAAATTATGTACCTAACATAAAGTCCTTTTCATAAAGATAGTAATTTAAAGTGTCCACATGGTTGCAACAACATCCACGTTACAACATTCAAATTCAATAAGATAATTCTTCAATCTCCTAAAAAAGGGATTTTAAACTAGTTAAATTCAATTATATGAATTTTTACGATGTATATATATAAAACTATTTAATTTAATTACGATATTTGTATATACTAATAAATTACAAAGCCTCCACCCACTCACCCAAGTAACTAGGACCATTTCTTAAAAAGGGTCCAACGAGTAAAAACTAAAAAGGATCTTAATTTTTCTAATTAATTTTTTATCATGAAAAAGGAGGTTAATCTTTACATTAAAAAATAATCAGATTTGACCAAAACTGAGTAAAACAACTTGCTTTTCCGTGAACAAAGCCTGCTTGCACGTTCTAATTTATTTGGTCAAAATACCAACAACCCCCCACTCCACTAGGGAAAAAATATATTTTTATTTATTTATTTAAAAGATACAAGTTGTAATAAAAATAAAGTATAGAAAGAGATTGTTGGTTCGTAAACTCTAAATAAATTATTTTTTATATATATATCTCGTTTAACACACACATAAAAAAAAAGGTCAAAATTTGTGCAGCAAAACGTACCTTGCACATTGGAGCAATTAAAACAGCACCATCCCAATATTCAGGTTTTTTCCTGTGTAAAAGTAGAACAACTGCTCCTCCCATGGATTCTCCCATCAATATTCTCATCTTTTTCTTATTCTCCTTCCTTTCTGAATTTATTACAAACAAATAAAAAAATATGTCAAGAAAATAAATAAACACGTGCCCTTTAGATAGAATCAATTAAATCATAATGGTTTAGTAAAGACTTTAATTATAAGATTCTTTCACCTAATAATATTCTCTTCTTAAAGTAAAATTTTTCGATACTAAAAAAAAAATTGATGAAAAGAAATAATTAAGAAAAAGGACGTACCAGAAATTTTGGAATAATGATCAAAACAATCATTAACAACAGCATCAAAGCTATTTACATATCCTTGAAGTCCTTCTGATTTTCCATGTCCTTCGTAATCAATTCCATACACTCCAAATCCTGCTTTCGCCAATCTAATTCCAGCATCTATTTTTAAAAAAATATCAAATAATTAATTTAAATAATTCAGATAAACAAGAACAATAATTACACAATCTTATAAGATTGTTCAATAATTCAAATATATAACAACACAACATATCTCATATAATCTCATACGTGAAATCTGCAAAAAATGAATGTACACCGTCCTTATACCTATAGACCACTTTCAATGAATCTTCAATTCACTCAATTATCTATATCTAGGTATAAAAATCAATTATAAACAGATTCTTTAAGAAAAATAATATTACCTTTCATTGATATACTGCACTCCATGGCATATCCATGACACAGAAAAATCAAAGCTTTTGGTTCACAATCTTTTGGGACCCAATTACATGTGAACAATTTCATTCCTCTTGAATTCAATATAAATTCCTGTTAAATTTAAAAAATAATTAAAACATAAATCTTATAAAAATTAAAATAAATAACAATAAAGATTCTCGACTTACCTCTTCATATTTAACAGTTTCATATTCATTAGCCTGTCGTAAAACAAAATAGACAAAACACACACATTAAGAATCAACAATAAAATTTTAAAAAATAAAAATAAAAGAGCAGCAAAAAAAACTCACCATGATGAACTAATTCAGCAAAAGGAAGAAGAACAATGAATTTACTCTTATTTATAAATGGAATATTTGGTAAGTAATATTTTTAAAGAGATTATATCTATATCTATCTATATATTAATATTGATATTTAATATATGGATAGAATCCTAAGGGAGAAGAAAATTGGAGTTTTATTTTAGTACAAGTATGAGAAAAATTTGTGAAGAGATGATAAGCTATTTATAATTAAAAAAAATATTGAAATCCTATTTGCTTTATGAAAAGGAAAAGCCTAGTCAGCATATATCTATTCGACAAAACTTGCAAATTGGGATGTAAGGATATAATTGTCTTTTTAGTAAGTACATTTAATATAGTTTTTGCACCAGTTGGGTTCTGCTTTTAATTATTTTTTTATTTGCAAGTGATTTTAAAAGTGCGTTTAACTTATTGTATTATTTTTGCAATCTCAATTTAAGTGCGTTACGTTTTAATTGTCATATTATATTTTTGAAAATCAATTTGATTCATTTTGAAAATTAAATTAAATTAACTTTTAATAAAATTTAGATATTCAAAAATTATAAGAAAAAAATATTATAAATTATAATTTTTTCCATATCATCTTAAAATATTAGTCAAAGTTTATATAATTTTACTCCAAAATGAAAATTGTAATAACTAAAATAGTAAGTTTTATGATTTCAACCATCTATATGACAAATTAAAAATCATAAGACTTAATGATTACATATTTTAATTTAAAATTATAAGATTTAAAAATCACTTTGTTTTTTAACTTAGGACGAAAAGAGTATTATTTTTCAGGTTAACTTTTATTTATTTTAATTATTAAGGAGAATTTGTTAAATATATAGTAGTTTTTTAAACGGAGAAACCTCTGGTGTTTCTTCTTGCATTTTGTTGACTTGGTTCGAAAACGATGTGCTAAACTTTTGCAAGAATTTTCGAAAAAAAAAAGCCTTTTTATTTATCTTTTTATTGTGAAGAGTAATCAATAATAAAACCAAAAGAACTTTTTAATTATTGGGAAAATTTTATACATAGGGTTGTTAGGGTTTGGCTTTGTAAAATATAGCGAGATTTTATTATATTTAATATGTAATAAAATAAATTATATTTGTGCACATAAAATATTTCATCCTAAGTAAAATTTACATTAATAGAAATATTTGATTATAATTATTATATACGTATTTGTGATCAACTATATATGCATGTATACATATATATGTATGTGTTTTGATACCAAAAATTGACGATGGCGAGTTTAGGGTGGCAATAGCGGCTAGGATTGCAAATATATGTATATGTTCTTAAAATAACAAAGTTCAATTATTAATATAATTTTTAAAAAAATATTTCTATAGAGTATGATATGTGGATCTAAATTGCTAGGTCAAGCAAATTTTTCTGTTTTCCTAGAAGAAAAAGCCATTAGATTAGCCAACAATCTTTATCTTGCTCCAATAATTATAATGCTTTCCTCCGCTTATTTTTTGAATTGAGGGTTCTAGAAAACAGCCTCTCTACTTCTATGAGGTAGCGGTAAGGTCTGCGTACAATCTACCCTCCCCAGACCCCACTAGTGGGATTATACTGGGTATGTTGTTGTTGTTGTTGTTGTTGTTGTTCCTCCGCTTATTTTAATTAGACAATAGTTATTTATGGTAAAGTATTAAACAAGAAGAAAAAAATATTTAAATTCAATATTTATGTAGAATACATTAGTAATTTATATAAAAGCTTTCGAAATAAATATTTAACACGAATTGAAAAAAATAAAAGATCTCGTTTTTCATCTTATATTACATTCTTTTAATTAAAATATCAAAATTATATAGATTCGACTTAGCTTTCAAAATCAATGTTCAACATGAATTGAGACAATAAAAAATCTTGTTTTTCACCATATATTAGATTTTTTTCAATTAAAATATCATAATTTTATAGATTTTATTTAGCTTTCAAAATAAATATTCAGTTCCACCTTGTATTAGATTTTTTAATTAAAATATCAAAATTCTATATATTCTACTTTAATTTTTAGGCCCCATTTGTCTTGGCTCTTTTTCAAATCCTTAGAACCACACATATAAATATTTGTGATAAAAACGTTTTTAATTAATAAAATATTACTTAGATTTTTAAAAAATTATTTGTGAGAATGTATCGAATATGATTCTAATTTTAAAAAGTTAGAACAACGAATATTAATATCTAATCCATGCTATCAATTAACCAATAGTTACGTTTTAAATAGTCAACTATATATTCGGAGATGGATCCCAAATTATCGTGCCATTTTTATTGATTTTTTTCCCTAAAAAAATGTGTCCATAATTTTGGCAATTTTTTTAATTGATTTTTTTCCCTAAAAAAATGTGTCCAGAATTTTGGCAATTTTTTTATTAATCTATCTTCTTTTATTTATTTATATTTGGTAATTAGTCAACGAATGTACATGTCATATGTCGTAAGCCTTGGCAAACTTTGCAAATTAATTAATGCAGTATATTTTCCAATTTTTAATTTAATACGAAAAACTGGTACCATCAAAGATAGTGAAAAGATGATATATACTTTTATATTTTTAATTAGAAGATTCATGGATTACTTTTCATATAATTTTTTACATAAATTCAAATTAATCAAATCTCAAAATAGATATCAAATATCGAAAAAAAATAAAACTTATATCCGTGATTTGCAAACTTATTTTAAAAAATTGAAAGGAAGATTATTTACTTAAGAATGATTTCGTATATATGGAGAATATCACTTTTTTGGTTCTTTTATTATTGATAAATAAATTTTGATATGTTTACTGCCAAATGTAAAATAACATTATAAGTTGAACATGACACATATGTGGACGGCAAATTCTAAAAAATATTTTTTTTTTGATCAATATTCATCAGCAAAAAGATAAAATGTAGTTTTTCAATAATTAAAGGTTAAATATTATTAATCAAGTATCATAAAAATTGAAATTATAATTTATTAATAATCAAGTTACCAAAAATGTCATTGATTTGAATTCGTGTTAGGAAGTCTCATTAAATCTTTTTTATTAAAGACAATTTTATTTATACGATTCACAAATTTTCACCAATATTTTGTAAATATTTTCATGATCGATTAATTTAAGTTTATGTTAAAAAGACTCACTTTGAACTGTATAAAATAATATATAAATTTATACGTAACTAATTTTTATATTATTAGTATGTGCATATATAATTCTAGTTAGTTATCAAACAACTCCAAAGGGAATGAAACTTTAAAATATATTTTACTCAATCTGCCACTTTTTGCCTTTTTATCTATTTCTACAATGATTTAACCGACCAAATATTTGGACGGCTTTGTGACTTGAGTGGTTATTTATAGTCCATCAACTTTTCTGTTTGTACTTTATTCTATGTTTTTTTATCACATAAAACATGAGTTCAATTAATCAATATATCCACACATATATATATCGAGTTAATTTTTCAAAAGATCATCCAATTAATTGTATTTATCCTAAAAAGTTAAATTTTTTAAGTCACTTAACTAATGATAGCTATTTTAAAAAATTGCTCAATTTTATTTTATAATTAAAAAGTTACTTAATCAATTCAGATAATATTTTTAATAAATATTGTCAATGTAAAAATTTTTGTAAACCAAATTTTTTAAAATAAAAGGCTAGTCAATTTAGTGGTTAGTAATTAAAATTAGAACTTTAATTAAAGACGGTCACTTAGACAGGGTCTGCCCTAAAAGGGTGTGTTTATGAGCAAATTTGTCCCTAAATTTTTTATAGTGCTTCTTTTTTGTTCACATTAACATATTAATTGGTTTGCAATATCCATGAGTGTGATGGACGGTGTGTACAGGAGTTCGAATATATATTTATTTGTGAGTTCTGGCATATCGATCCATAATCAGTAATGATTTTAATTTTATATTTTTGAGTTGCATTGAACAAAATTTAAATTGAAAAATACTCGTTATTATAGTTCTAGTTTTCGAGCATGTCTGGAAATCTATTTAAAAATTAAAAATTTGAATAAAATTTTATACGATTACAGATGTTGAATGAGAAATAAAATGAATGAGCATATAATCACGGAAATAAAATTAAAAAAACATGGTAAATGATAAATAGTTACTTGTATCCCTTTAACTAGCAATTTTGATAAGGTCAAGAATAAAAAACTCTTCGTGACAAGTGAAATAAACTATCAAAAAATCGTGATACAATGGCGTGACTGTTTTATCTTTAATCTAAGATTTTGAGTTCAAGTTTTCAATACAAAGAAAATCATGTTGGGATAGTTATTCCCGAATGAATCTTACAGTATCTGATTCAAATTTAATTAAAGCTCCAATATATCCTCCAAATATCAAATGTGAAAATAAGAACAAGTAAAACAAACCACTTGGTACTTTACTCCCTCAACATTCATATCAAGAGAGAGAATGATGTTTTCTTTTTCCTATTTTATCCTTTCTTCTAATGAAAAACTTTAATTTAATCCCACCCCACCTATCTAGTAGGTCTAACATATTCAATAAATGTAACATCTTATATTTATTCCACACTATATAGACACGGTCACAACTTTCAATCAAAATCTATTATTAGACTTTTCTCATATTGGCGTCTAGACATATGAATTCGCGCTAATACAGATTTATTATTTAGTGTATTTTTTATTTTAGTTTATATCACACAGATAACATAAAGTCAATTTGAAGTGTCAATCATAAAAGCTTGATATCTTAATTCATTTAAAATTTACGGTTTAATTTCTCACTAATTAAGCCTACTTTTAGTTTTTTACATATCCAATTTAACTCATTTAAAATTAATTTTACTTACTCATTTGACACTTAAATCAATATTTTTTTTCCTTTTTATCAATTAGTGTAAATTTTTGTTTACACATTCAATAATCTCCTTCTTGAACTACATTTATCACTTAATTCATAGATTGAAAATCAATTTGTCTTATGCGATACCCACACCATTAGAATATTAGCTTCTTGTTATGTTTAATTATCAATATAACAATTTGTTGGTACACTTAATAATTTCATATATATATATATATATATTTGTTGACTAGACTAGGATATGATATTAATTCTGAATGCACTTGTCTAGAAGAGAAGACATTTTTGGCTACAAACTAATGGTCAATGCATCACTTTCTTGACTTTTTTCTTATACATACTACATATCATATAACACATAGTAGTAACTAATAATAATTTGCCGTAAAGAGATATTCTATATTAAATTTTAACATGACGGTAATAAAATATTCTTAACTTTTTTAATTGATGAACGCGCTACAAGCACAAGTGGATCTCAAATTTCAAATTAGACATATGATTAAAATTCTATATTTTCCAACTAGCTTATTTTAAAAAGATGTTTGTCTCTTGCAATAAATATATCATTATACTTACTATTTTTTGATAGACTCTAAAAAGGAATATGTCAGCCTAACATCAAATATCTGTCTCTTGGACAAAATTAACATTTTTTAGACGAAAGAGTCAAAGGTATGCATATAGTCATTATCTCCAGACGCCAATAAACATATTTCCAGTCAAACAAATACAAAAATAACCCACCCCCAAACTAGTCATTTTTCCAAAAATGTCGTAATTTTTTTTTACTTACCTTTTATATTTTAAAAATCATGTATTGGTGTCATATTTGGCCACGAATAGGTGATAGGCTTATTTCTTGTACTGTTTAGGCTTTCTAACTAGTCACTTGGATTTTTTTATGAGTAAACAAGTGAAAAGGATAGATTACTACTTAGAATTTTGATTGATATTGAACTTAACATAATATTAAAAAATTAATTGTTATTATTCGCAATATTATTTCGAAAAATATATGATATAGAGAGGTCTAATAATATACATTAATTGATGGTATAAGAATTTAAATATTTTAGCATGTATAATTCGTTACTCACCATTTATTCTAGATTATGAGTATCAATTAATATTATTAAATAAAATTATTTGTAGATTTGCAGTTACATTTAGTGACCTGATTATATAATACGTTTACATCATCCATACATAAAATTCAGAGAAATAGGACATTTTTGACAGTTGGATTAAAAAAAGATTTTTAATAAATGCTTTATATATGAGGACTAATTAATTAGCAGACGGCATTTTGTTTATTTGATTTTAATAGATAAATTTTAAAAATCAATTCATTTGACTCTTGACTCAATATATTAATTATGTTATGCACAACTTGTGGTATATGAAACAAAAATAATATTTACTACTTAGTTGTCAAATTGTTTTCACGAGTAAAATCCATATACTATCAAGATCTCCTTGGGTAGCCATCATGCATTAAGGATGGTCCATTTGGATAAGAAAAAACTCTCAAAATTATTTTAGAATAAGATTTTTATGTTGATTTTTTTCCTTGAACTAAAATCGAAAGAGGACGTGAGTAAAAAGAAGATAAAAAAATGTCTCATCGATAAAATTCAGACTTTGTTATTCTTTCTTTACAACCCCTCTTCTCCTTATTATGTGATATTTAACTAAATACATTTAATCTTCAATCATATATTTGAGATGTGTACTTTTGATTCATTTGTGTATAAAAAATACTCACAAAATTTAGAATTATTAATTATTTTATTATTTTGATTATCCATGTATTCCGTTAAATTGTTATACTATTACATACACTCTCTATACAACAAAAGCATGTATTGACTTTGTCTTAATTTTTTTTTTAGTTTATCATAATTAATGTCATTGTCAAAGAATTTAATTTGCCCACCCAGTAATTAATAATATAGGTATTTAAATGGTCCATCTGTTAAATAGTCTATTACTTTTATCATCTAGGGGATTTGTTTAAGTGACATAGACATGTAGTAATAAAATAAAACTTTGTTATAAAGTAATTAATCCTTTCTTGTGAGATCCATTTTTTCTTGAATTATTTGATTATTTACAGGAGTTATTGAATAAAAGAAGAAAATTCATGTTGATTCGTCTTATATTATGCAATAATTGAGAGAGAGTGAGAAAATTATATCGTGATAATTGAGTTCTAGAAAGAAATAACTTTTTGATAGAAAGAAAGTTTTTTTTTTTAAAAAAAAAAATTCTATGTGATGCGTGTTTAAAGGGTTAGAGTCTTAAATAATTATTTTTCAACTTTAATAAGTTTTTTTTTTCAAAAAAAAAATCACTATCATGACATTTTTTTTTCAGAGTGGAACTACTCCACAGCAATGCTATTTTTAGAAGACATTGCCAAAAAGTAATTGATTGTTGGATGTTGTTTCTATGAATATGAATTAATTAGGTTTTGAGTATCAGAGACTAAATTAATTATTTTTTTTAATTTTTTCATCTCCTCTTTCTTGAATTATTGATTATTGTAAGACTTAAACTGAATACATGGACAATATTTATCTCGGCCCATTATATAGTAATCGATAATTAACCTAAATCCGTTTATTTTGTACTAACAATTTCCAAAGAAGAAATTTAATGAGGAAAAATACTTTAGAGAATAGATAAGCAAGCCGTCTAGATAGACTAGTCTATTTTAATTAAAGTATGTCCTTTTAAATTGATGTGGATTGTGATGATATAGATGGGATTTTAACTTTATTTTTAATTATATATCTCGAGTTTAAATTTTTGAAATTAAAAAAAAATTATCAGGTTGCCGTCCCTAAAAATAAGCTTTGCAATTACAAATTCAAATTTTATCAAACTCCATCTTCAATACAAATAACAAACACCATTAATATTTCATGTCTTCAAACAAAGAAGTTTACCAAGTTGAGTTTACTAGTTGCAATGTTGCATATGGCTGGTTTAATTGCAACATAAATCACCCTCACCATGCCTACAACTAACTAATTTAGATTATGACAAACTTATTAGCCCTAACTAATTAAAATTTACACTACGTATTGAGTTTTTTAAGGGGAGTGATCCCTTTGCATATATATTAGAAATTTATTCATTTTCAAAGGCGAAAACTCTGCGACGTTTCATAATGGAAGACAAATTGATGTGTGTCTAGATTGACAAGATTATGAAAAAATAGTGCACATGATACATAAAACGAATTTTATATCAAAAAGGGGGAAAATGTAAAGTGTTGTATAACATATAACGCAACTTCACACAATAAGAACATTATTGGGCTCGATAATAGTGTATCTTAATTTATAAATAAATTTATAAATTCTGTTGGATCAAAATGAATAATATGTATTATGAGTTTGAATTGTGACAATCTTACTAAGTTTAACTAATATAATTTATTTTGCATATAGGCTCATTTAAAGGGGTGGTGGGTTGCTTCTTATATATTAGAATTTTTTTTATTTTCATAAAAATTTAAACTTGAGAATACTAATTATGAACGGAGAAATTACTTCTCAGCTGTCACATCCCCAAGCGATGACATATTGTCCTACTTGCACCCATATAAGCCAAGTTCCAATCTATACATTTATTACTATCTAGCTCGATCACTTTTTCAATTTGTTGATTAATTATAGCAATGCTTTAATTTTTCTCTAAATTATTAGAAATATGCTTGGATGATTTATCTTATTTCTCACCCAATTCAAGTCTTCATATGAATCCTCAATGTTTATATGTTGTTCACTTTTTTTTAAATAGTAATATCTATAATACAAATTATATTTTAACTCATAATACTATTATTAAAAATTTTCTATTCTAAAAATATCAATCATTTAATTTTTCAAACGTCAATACATAATCTGTTACTGTGAAATACGCCTATAATAGTCTATAGACTTCCATCTGAGTGTGACGAAACCAATAATATTTAATAGTAGTATAAATAATATTATTGCAACGCATACTTTGTAATTAAAATATTTGTTTTGGTCAAATAATTTGGTATACGAATGCCACTAATTAAATTAAATATTCGACAAATTAGAGGACTATGACGT
>JAABOM020000084.1:4153764-4173088 GCA_011800125.2 Solanum clarkiae | reverse complement strand
ATCGGATAAAGGAGATCGTCTTGCATTACGTACGCCGATATCACTTTCAGCAACTTGGAATGCAATGGCTCGCCGTTCAATTTTATCTCCCCTTTCAAGCTCTCCTTCGCAATTCGACAAGCTAACGCATCAATCAGAGTCGATTTCCCCGAACCAGACGCGCCGAGCACAGCAAGTAGCTCTCCGTCACGCGCCTCCCCTGATATATCATTCAAAAGCACCTTGGTCCTCGTGATCGGAGCTTCGTCTGTGCCCCGGCGACCGGATATTGCCGGGAAAGCAACTTTCCGGCGGACTTTCACGCTGTACGTGAGGTTACTGAATGACAATACAAATGGAATTGAATGCTCCGGCGCCGATGCTTCCATAGTTAGAACTTGGTGAACTGGAGTTTCAGCTTCAGCGTCGGTGACATCTCCGACGTTGTTCCACAACTGAGCAAACGTCGGCGACGACATTTCTACCATGTGTCTCCGATCATATAGAGGTACGCAATCTCTTTCCGGTGATATATTTTGCGCTACAATTTTTGACATTTCTTGTATAGGAATAATTTTCTTAAGAGTTTTCCCAGGGTGGAAGTGATGAAAATTTTGTGCATGAAACACGTAAAGAAAAGCATAGTTATATATATGTATATAACTGTAAGATATTTGGTAATAATACTAATTGGAAAAAATAGTCCTTCCTGTCCGTTTACGTGGCATTTTGGAATCTTAAAATTCAAAGAAATCTATCTTTAATCATAAATTTTTTATATATCTTTGAATTGTCAATTATCATGATTCATGACTTATAATACTTTTTATTTAGTTTTCAAATAAATAAATTTCATTTCAAAAAGTTTGAAAATTTCATGCACAAAATTTTTGGTCAAACATAACTGTTTAACTATAGAAAAATGAAAAGTATCATGTAAATTGAAATAAAGGGAGTAAATAATTTTTAAAATATAACAAATACAATAAAAGAACCTGACCGTTAAAACATAAGAAAAGTAGCTACCGAGGTACTAGGGGTTTTGAGAGGGACCTTTGGTAGACGTCAGGGCGACTGGTCGTGGAATGATGAAGTTCAAGGCAAAGTGAAAGATAAGAAGGTCACTTACACAGAGTGGTCAGAGTGTAGGGATGAAGATGAAAAGCAAAAGTTTAAGGTAATCTATAAGACGGCCAAGTCAGAAGCAAAGGTGGCGGTGAAGAATGTTAAGTCAGCAGCATTTGAGCGCCCTTATGAGGAGCTAAGTGATAAAGGCGGGGACAGAAATTGTATAGGCTCACTAAAGTAAGAGAAAGGAAAGCTCGTGACTTGGACCAAGTGAAGTGCATCAAGGATGAGGAGGGCGAGGTGTTGGTGGATGACACTTCCATTAAATTAAGGTGGCAAGCTTACTTTCATAAACTCTTAAATGAAAAAGGAGATAGATATATTGAGTTGCGTAAGTTGGCACACTCTGAAAACCATCGTGATTTTGGTTATTACAGGCAGTTCAGAGTTAAGGAGGTAAGATGAGCTATTGGTAGGATGAAGAGGGGGAGGGCGATCGGGCCCGATGAGATTCCGGTAGACTTTGGAAGAACATGGTCAAGGATGGCATAGAGTGATTGACTAGACTATTTAATGCTATTATGAAAATTGCGAAGATGTGTGATGAATGGAAGAGGATTACAATGGTTCCATTGTACAAGAATAAGGGAGATATTCATAACTGTAACAATTATAGGGGTATCAAGCTGTTAAGCCACACGATGAAGGTTTGGGAGAGTAGTGGAGATGAGGGTGCGAAGAGTAGTATCTATCTCGGAGAATCAATTTGGATTCATGCCGGGCAGTCGACTACTAAAGCAATTTATCTTGTTCGGAGGTTAGTGGAGAAATATAGGGAAAGAAAGAAGGACTTTCATATGGTGTTCATTGATCTCGAGAAGGCATATGACAAACTCCCAAGGGATGTCTTATGGAGGTGTCTAGAGGTGAAAGGTGTCCTAATGGCATATATCAGGGTGATTAAGGACATGTACGATGGAGCCAAAACTCGGGTAAGAACGGTGGGAGGAGACTCAGAGTATTTTCCTGTTGAGATGGGACTCCATCAAGGATCTGTGTTGAGCCCTTTCTTGTTTGCCTTGGTGATCGATGAACTGACGCGATCTATCCAGGAGGAGGTACCATGGTGTATGCTATTTGCAGATGACATAGTACTGATTAATGAGACTCGGACTAAAGTTAATGATAGATTGGAGGCCTGGAGACACGTCTTGGAGTCCAAAGGATTCAAATTGAGCAGGACCAAAACTAAATACTTGGAGTGCAAATTCAGTGTTGAGAAGAATGAAGCAAACTTTGATATGAAGCTTGCCACTCAACCTATCCCCAAGAGGGAAAACTTTAAGTATCTGGGGTTTATCATCCAGAATAGTGGCGATATCGACGATGATGTCACACATCATATTGGGGCAGCATGGACTAAATGGAGGCTTGCATCTAGAGTATTGTGTGATAAGAAAATACCACCTAAACTCAAAGGTAAGTTTTACAGATTGGTGGTTAGACCATCTTAGTTGTATGGGGTGGAGTGTTGGCCAATCAAAAATGCACATGTCCAGAAGATGCATGTCGCAGAGATGAGGATGTTGAGATGGATGTGTGGTCACACCATGAGTGACAAGATTACGAATGAGACCATTTGGAAGAAGCTAGAGGTGGCTCCGACAGCTGATAAGATGAGGGAAGCTAGATTGCGATGGTTTGGACATGTGCAGAGGAGAAGTACCGATGCTCTTGTTAGGAGGTGCGAGAGGTTGGTCTTAGGAGCTACACGGAGGGGTAGAGGTAGACTGAAGAAGTACTGGGGGAGGTGATCAAACATGATATGGCGGAACTTGATCTCACTGAGGACATGGCCCTAGATGGAAAAAAGTGGAGGTTGCAAATTAGAGTAGTAGGCTAATTGGTTGGTAGGGTTAGGTGGTTATTTAGTCATGGGGTACAGTAGGGTAGAGGAATAGTAGTGTTTTATAATATGTGTTGTCATTATTTGTTGTTCATGTGTTAATTGTATCATATTTATATATTTGTCATATGTTTTCCGTTATTAGTCTTTTTTTTTTGTTGTTCCCTTTCTTTTACCTATTGTCATGTCTAGTTTATTCTACTTATGGGTTTTTGAGACGGGGGACAGTCTCTCTACTTTTATGATGTAGTGGTAAAGTCTGCGTACACTACCCTCCCCAGACCCCACTTGTGGGATTCCACTGGGTATGTTGTTGTTGTTTGAATCCACCTTTTTGTAGTAGTATGTATCCATTTTTTCGAAATTCTGACTTTGTGCTTACTTATGTCCCAACCTAAATTTAAAACATGGCGCAACATACAATATGTATGGTTTTTTCCATTCAATATTCATATTGAGATCTTAAATAATTTAAATTTATATACAATCTAATTTTTCTAATATACAACAACATGGGTGTTTTAAATTTACACTCGTTGTAAACATGCATGTGTTGTTGGAATGTTAGTTTTAATTTGCCAATACTGAAATAGATGAGTAGTTACGAAGAAACTCTCCTTCTCACCAATCATCCCTTTTTATCAATTGGAAAAAAACTACTCACCTCTAATTTATATCAATTCCATAAATATATGACACATATTATTATCTCAAAATTGTTTTCATTCTGCACATGCTATATATGTGATTTTTATATAAGAGGATTATTTGCTTGACGTGAATATTAATTAATTGAAATTAGTGAATTCTAACTATTTAATAGATGTAAAAAAGAAAATATATATTTGGTGCATGTGATACATCGGCTTTCCATTATTCAGCGAATTAATGAATTTCGACTGCTTATTGCGTGTGGTTATGAAAGAAATGTGAGGATATGATTGTTATAAATACAGCCTATAGGAAGAGTAGAATTAAATTTATAAATGGTATCTTGTGCACCACTTCCCTTATCCTTAAAGACAATAAGCAGAATTATATTGAAGCAATATGATTTTGTGTGTTCAAATAAGTCAAATCACCCCCAATTTAATTAATGGTTATTTTAAAAAAAAATCCACATATTATGGTTGAGTGATTAAGAAAAAATTATCAACAAAGATTATCAAAAGTAATTAATTACTCTTTTTAAATACTTATATTGCTTATATTCTACAATAACAGCTAGTGTATTGTTGGATTATATTGCTTGAAAAATTAAATCACATGTGCATTTAAATTGGCTAATTTTTTTTTTAAGATATCACGCTTATTCACTAATGAGAAACTAACACGAGAATCATTTATGATAAAATAATTAAAATTTATTCTTGAACTATGTAAAATGAAAATCCACAATTTCACTTTTAATTTTGTGAGATTTTGTATATTTTCTTTATTTCAGGCAATATCTATCATCACTTTTTAAATTAATTTCATGATAGATGATTTGTTTTTCTTCACTTTTGAAAATACCACTAAAAATAGCTATTGCTTCACCATTAATGACTCCTCCCTACTCAACATATCAATTATAGTCTAACAAGATATGAAAGAAAGATCAAATATACGTAGATCTTATCCCCTCGCTATGTTGTTTCCGTTGGACCCTCCCTACTCAACATTTTCTATATATATTATGCAACAAAAGATGCATGCCTATTAAATGGCAGAAAATATCAGAGCAGAGTAAAAGAAGGCAAAACGCACAGAGCACAGGCTAATAATTTCTAGATAAAGACATAAAAGAAGACTGATAATGTAAGTAGTTGCAGTACTGTCAGTCAACTTCCACTGGACAAATCTTAGAATAATGCAAATAAAATCTGAACCTGTGAGTGGATAATTTCAGGCTTTCCCGGTCTAGTCGACTACATCTGAATAGTATCATATTCTAGAAAAGTTTCTACATGATTCAGATATGAAATGCAGTTTCACAAGTTCGCGAATTTACACAGAACAATAAATACATGAAACTACATCCAGACATTATTAGACATGGATAGAACATTTGAAGTTCAGTAATTAGGTGTTTCTATCTTTTCCGGGGATTGCCCGAGTCCCAGAATTTAACTCATTTTCTAGCTCATCAAATTCCCAGCCACCAATCTCTTCTCCAGAGAAATCCTGGTTAATGTTTCCAGACTCAGATTCCAATTTTGCTAACTCTGCTTCATACATTTGCTCGGCTTTGGTAGCTGATGGTTTGTTTTCCTCCTTTACGCTAGCTGCAGGGGCTTCTGCTGCCTCCCTCGCAGGACTTGATACATTTTCATCTAGCATTTTATTGGATGCAGCGTCAGACACCTTCTCTCCTTTGATAGATGGTGGTTTGTTATCCTCCTTCGTCCCTGTTGCAGGGGCTTCGGGGTTCTTTGCAGGATCTGATATATTTTCATCAGGAATTCTATGAGATGAAGCATCTCCCTCTTGGGTGGGCACCTCCTGGATCTCCATTTGCAGTTCTGGTCTTTCAATAGATTCAAATTCTTCTCGCAACTTTTCAATGTTCTCAAACAGCTCTTTGATCTTGGGATCATCCTTCCTGAATGAAAAGAGAAACAAGTAGATAACTTGATGGAGCTTGATATCCAATAAAAGCTACCGGAAACAGTAAAAGCATCAATCAAACCTGGATACTTTCCCGCGTTGAGCATAGAACTGCTCCATCATGTTGTCGACTACACTAAATGTGGTTATAATCTGCACTATGATGAAACATATCATATCTTAGAAATCTGGCTTGATATTGCAAGGCAGATAGAAGAAAGTACAAGAGAAGAGCAAACAAAACAAATGGCCTCTGCACTGGTTTTTTCAAAGATTTAACACTTTGATATTGAAACTTAGGAACATCACGGATTAAGTGCTATTTGGAAGGATAAAGAAGATTTCCAACTAATAAAATGAGGGAAAGGTGAAGATCACCAGCTTCAAGCCTCAGAGATAAGGACAGTGGCACAAACATAAAATTATCAACCAGAATATATATTTAGCTGCTCCTAACTAGGCAATTGATATAATTTTCAACACTAAGCAGAAACACAAAACAAGGGGCTCCTCCACTAGATTTAAGTCTTGGACAGAGAGTGGAGGCACATCGAAGCTTGTGAGTTGTGACTCAAAAGGAATACCAATTTCATGAAGTTCATCAGATTGACTCGAGCGGTCAATTTTTACCTTGGCTTCATAGTCCAGGTACTCCAACTCCAGACTTTTCCTAGGGCTCAATGCTTTTGATTCACCAGAAGCCGGACCAGATTCTTTTGCTGAGCTGCTATGTGAAAACAAAATAAGCAATTAAGCATGTGAACAGAAAAATAAGCAGGCTTATGGATGCAAAGAAGACTTTACCCTTCACCTAAACTCTTCAAGTTTTCCACATAGTTTCTAATACGATCAATAGAAGGCCTCAACTCTTTCTGTGCAAGAAACACATATTAGATCAAAGAGTTATTTAACATACTTCCTCACAAAAAAAAGGATGGCATAGAACAAAGCAACTATAATCTTTTTCTAAACAAGTACCTCATAAGCAGAGAGAAGTTGCAAGACCAAGTTCACAAAATAATCTTCATGCCTTTCCAATTCAACGCTAGAAGAACACAAGACAGAAACAATTACCGAAAAAAGAAAAAATAGCAAGTTCCTAGCAAATCCATTTAGGATAAGGTAAAACAAACTATAATATTTGGTGAAGTAAAAAGTTATTTTCTGAAATTTGGAAGAATGATCATGTGGTACATCCTGTAACATACCTGGCCTCCTTGTCTTTCATCTCTGTATAGGAGGACTGAAGAACCCAAGCGTCCTCCAAAAATTTGATCCATGAACTAACAACATGTTCTTCCACTCTACATGAGCCAATGGACTTAGATAGCTCGCCTTCCTATGACAATGAAGAGAATTCATGGCCAAATGAAAAGGAGAAGAATAGAGGTCCATAATCATATCGGATACAACTTCGGAACTGGAGGTAGAAGCTAAGCATAAGAAGAATTGATTGTCAAAAGCAAATAAAAGACATACTCTACAACTTCGGAACTGGAGGTAGAAGCTAAGCATAAGAAGAATTGATTGTCAAAAGCAAATAAAAGACATACTCTAGTTTTTAAATGAGCAACAATCTGATCATTAGCTTCATAGAATTGGTCCCTCTCTTCTCGGACATTCTGAAGCCGTGCACTAGCTGCTGCTAAGGAGATATTGACCTAAGAAACCCAGTTTAGTCAGGATAGTGACATGACAAATTAGCACAATTTTAATGGAGAAACATAAAGCTATTTCAAACTCTCAGCTAGTGAAGACTTATCATGAACCTTCTTTACTATTCAACTTGACAGGTATCGCTGAGAGATAATGGAAAAATTGTGCAGAACCGGGTGGGGCAAGTCAATTATGTAAGTTGTTAGGTAGTAAAGTTGATTGAAGAATGCATTATGATTAAACCTAAAAAAATATGCATTTCACCAATCACATCACAATCACGTTGACATTTAGGTTATGTTCCACCAGAACCTACACATACAGTGAGTTTTTACCACCACCATCTTCAGAGACAACTGTTTGCCTATGTAAGGAACCCAAGTATTTTTGTGAAAGGTATATTACTCTTCTTAAATTAACCAAAACCTACGACCTATGCCCTATTACGTTGGAAACACTTGGAAGATAGGAGGGGGAATGTGAAAATGTCATAATTATACTCTTTGTTACAAAGAGATATAGAAAGGGATGATTGATAAAACAGATTATACTAAAACCATAGTCAATACTTCACCCTGAAATAATATCTTATTATAAAACTGCTCAATAAAGTAAAGGGATTTGAATCAAAATCAGTTTGACATTGAAGATTCTAGATGTACCATAATGGATACACTAAAACTAAAAGAAGGAAGGAACCTTACATAGTTAACATTTTCTGAATTCCATATGTTTAGAAACTTTCCTTTAGAGATGATAATTTTTCTTGTTGAGACCTTGTCTCTCCATCATGCCGCTTTGTATCATTAAGACAATTGATGCAATCATACTTGTATGAATTGTCTTCTTTGATTAGCTCAATGTCAAAGCATGAAAAAATTATTGCAGAATTAAGGAGAGGAAAAGGTATCATATTATCTGAAAACCATAAATGAGCACACTTTGTCTTCGTCTAACATATTAAACCGGTAGGTCTGTCTATGGCCATCATCAATCTAACCTAAACACAGTGTTTAGCATTCTCCTTTAAAATACAAGTATGAAACTCCATACAACTTGAAGTTCAACAACAGCATACCGAATTAATCCAACAAGTGGGGTATGGTAGGGGTGTGTACATAGCCTTACTCCTACCTGGTGACAGTGGAGAGGTGGTTTCCAATAGACCCTCGACTCAAAATACAACTTGAAGTTCATATGACAGAAAAAAGATTTTAAAGGTAGCACATATGTTCCAATAACACATCTTAAACGTCCAACCTTTTAACCGTATGAAGGAGGGATTTTGTTCTATTTTTTATAGGTAAATGATTAAAATACTTTAAAACAAGGTACGGGTGATGACTTCCATCAACTGATTACCTGCTTCAATTGAGCTTCAATCTCGTCCCTTTGTTTCTCCAGAGCTGAAACCTCAGCTGCTAATTCCTGAAAACACAGGCAAAGGAACCACAACCTCCAAATTTTTAATACAGGCAGAAGATCAAACTGTTTTCGCTAACTTGTCAAGGTTAATGCAGCAAATACAAGGAAATATTACAAAAAATAATGTTAAGGAGGAGCAAAGCATAAGTAGACACAATATAAAGAGTATTCCATCTTCTTAGTCTCTTCTTGGACTTTTTTTTAACTAATTATTTTTAAAACTAAAAGTTATTACAACATACCATAAGCAGCCACATCAGGAATTTTCAAGAAATGCATGGACAATCCATGTCTTTTATATCGCTACATTTGGAACATATGAAGCATTCCAACAACTATTTAATGTCCTATAAGGACATTACCTTCTCTATTTCACCAACTTCACTGGTCTTGGCAACACGAAATTTTAGAGCCTCATCTTTCTGGATTCTGCCGACGGCACGAAATGGCAATAGAAGGATTAGATATGTTGATACACATTAGCAATTTTTACAATCAGAAGCAGAATAAAACACTAGATACAAGTCACCATTGTACAGAAGGAATAAGGAGTTACAATATTATTGTATACGAAATCATCAGACAATTCAGGCTTATAAAGCCTACAAATAAACACATGATCAAATAAAACAACAACATACCCAATAGAATCCCATAAGTAACACATGATTAAATAAAACCACCTCAATTGAGATACTTTGATTTGCCACAGAAAATCAGAACCTAATATAAAAGAGAAACAATTTCAATTGTCTAATATCCTTTGCACAAGAATCAACAAATTAGATTCATCAGGTCCAAGTACAGGTAGCCCAACCAGTCTGGTCTACTAACCACTTAGAATCCATACTACATATAGGTAGGTCCAACTTCACGAGCCCAGTAATTTTGATGCTTCTCTCAGCAAGGATAATCCAGCTTCTCTGAGCCAAACATAATATTTTTGGGAAACAGACGTAATATAGATATTGTTTAAAAGAATTATCTAGAAAGATATTGATGAAAACTTTTCAAAAAGCAAAAACTCTTTTTCAAGCCTTTCTAAGGTGAGTTTCCAGTTCATGAACACATACAGAACTACTCACATAAGTGGATAATCAAACTCTAACTTCAGTTCCAACCTCAGGAAAATAATAAGTGCTTTTAACCAAGATGCAGATATTTCCACAGGATAAATGATGTTATTAATCATGCTTGCCAAAAGTATTAGTTCCAAATTATCAAAACAACTTATACAGAACAATGCTAACATGGTATCAATCCCCCAAGCAGAAAACCCAAGTAATTTCACATAAATGAGGCCATGCGCTTTATCTAGAAATATATCAGAGATGGTGATACAAATGCTCTATTTTGGTTTAGAAAGAATCTAAATTTTACCCATGCATCAAGCCTCCTGCATTCACCTGCTATGCACTTGAGGGAGAGATACCCCTGCCATTATACCATTATGCAATACGAATAAAAGCGCCAAGGGTGTGACCTAGTGATCAATGGAGTGGAAAGAGAGCCATGAGGTGTTAAGTTCAAATCCCAGTGGAGGCAAAAAATACTTGGCGATTTCTTCCCATATGCCTAAGCCTTTAGTGGATAGAGTTATTTGGTACCTATGCTGATGGGAAGTAGCAGTCAGCAGGTACCAATGCAATAGTCAGGGGTGCATGCAAGTGTTGGCTTTGTTGGTGACTAATCAAATAATTTGCAACTTTGTCAACTTTAAACAAAACACAGACAGAAATTGAGATGCACAGTTTTAACCTGTCATCTGAGATCTCCTTTTCAGCTTTGGTGACGGAGCTAGCAAGAGATTCAGATAGGAGTTTCAACTTATCAACCTGCAAACAGTTGAATATTGCTTGAATCTTGTGGAAGATGCAAAGCACCTAGTATTTTGTAGAAGAATGGATATTTGCTAGCCTCATCAATCCCACTGGTCTTTTGAGTTAATAAAATTTAGTCAAAGAATCAGAAGCATGATCCATTCAGAGAATCAAAGGAACTAGGACATGCTGACCTTACAAATTCAAGCATACTGGTACAGGAAACAAAAGACAGGAAAACAAAGTGAAAGCTTGAGGTAACAACTGAAAAGAGCTGCCTTGATATCCACCACACCCTATGCCAACATATAGTAAGGGAAGAAACGAAGCGGCTATTTCACAAAATGTAGTTGCAGAAGTAGAAATGTAGAACACTAAGCTCTTCATCAAAAGTGTAGAGCACTACTCCCCAAAAGAATAAGAAAAGGAAAGATTTCAATGAAACCAGGATCACTCGATGAGTGAAAAATTTTGAAATATGGTGAACTCCGCCAACAATGGCATGCTTGACAAAAAACTCAATCATGAGTATGAGCTTAAAGATATCTAGTCCCATAACAATATCGAAGTCAATGAATACTAAATTAGAAGTAAAAAAACAACTATATAAGTAATGATTAAATACTCAAGAAAATTTAAAAAGAAATATTTCACAACATACAGGATGAAAAACCCAAGGTGTAAAAGTATATGCGGGCAGATAATATCACTCTTGGGGCAAAAGTTCCAGAGACTTACAAGACCTTATGTACATCACATATATGATATATTGAGTTTTTGACAGACAACATATGAAATAGAAGAGAAGCATGATGCACTCCAAGAAGGGAGACCAGGCCTTTTGTTTCAGGAAACAAACATGATCAGATTAAAGGGATAGAATACCTTTTGAGAATGGACTTCCGGAGAGTCCCCATATTTAAGAGATTTTTTCTTCAGTAGAAGCCCTTCTAATCTAGAGCAGACACGAATTTGCGCAAGTGCCACTTTCAGAGCCTATTGGCAAAAAAAACACAATGATCATTCAACTATGTCATATACTTCTAATTACAAAAGACAAGTACGTTGACCTAACATATGCAGTGCTAGGAAAATTTCATCCGCCTTGATCTGTCATTCTTTAGATTAATGAAAGCCCCTAATGCAAATATGCAACATCCATCTTCCATAAGTTAATTTATAAAATAACACGGTTTTCGGAATTACGTGTTTGTGGTAAGTTTAACACACTTATATACCAATTAGTTTTAAGTATAGAAGTCCACTCCTGATGCAATGGAAAATGAATCTATGCAGTAACCTCATGTACACTTGCAATGAACAAACACTACAATGAAAAAGAAAAATATGTAAACTTCTCCTTCCAGGTAAGGCCTACAGAAAGATAATAACTCGACAAGCCTGTCAAGTGAAGTATTCTTCTTCTCTGAAGTGAAATATTAACCATCTTAGAACACGGGGTAAGAATATATTTGGAAATTCTGAACGACAGATCAGATTTATGAATTGGAAATAAATAGAGAGAAACTCCTGAATACTCCATGTGTTCCTTTGCTACGGAGAACATTTCCATTTTATAAACGAATCAATTCTGTTTATCAAATACTAACATATCTAAAATAACACGTTCCCAAATCCCCTCGGGACAATCTCAAAATGTTTTTTCATCCAAGTAGCAACATTTTATTTTATTTTCTTAATCAGGTAACTGTATTTCATTCATAATGGCCAAAAACCAGATTGCATACAAAGGGTATACCAAAAAGTAAACAATCTACAAAAAGACATGATTCTCTACAAAATCCGACCACAAGGAACCTTACGGGTGCACAGGAAGAAAAGTGGCTGGAGACTACTCCTCAACTAAATAAAACTCGATTCTACCCACTCAAAGAATCTACTCTCTTTCCAAACAACCCACACCATCACAAGAGGAATCACATTCCATGCCTAATGTCTTCTCCTCCTCCCTCTCCTCCAACAAGACATCAAATCTTTCACAGTTTGTGGCAAATCCCAAGAAGTTCTAAACCACCATAACATGTCCCCCACCATAACCTCATGGTAAAATTGCAATGTAGAAGAAGATGATTTATGTCCTCGCCCACCTCCTTGCATATATAACACCAACTGACCAAGACAACCTTCTGTTTTCTAAGATTTTCGCGGTGAAAAAATCACCCCTCTAACAACTAGCCAAGAGAAAAAGCACACCTTCTTAGGGTGGAGCTTGTGTTTCCGTGTAACAACATTTTATAAAACTTCCATCCAACTCATTGAACAATTTAAAGTTAAACCATGATGTGTGTTCATTTATTACTCCAACCTGGGTCGAGGTTTCCACTCCGTCCTAAGACGGATAAAAGAAGAGTGGGGAATCTCTCGCAGGTTTTTGAAATTCAACATCAGGAAGTGTTTTCACACCATCGACCGACATCGACTCATCCCAATCTTTCAGGAAGAGATTGACGATCCCAAGTTCTTTTACCCCATTCAAAAAGTCTTTCCCGCCGGACGACTCGTAGGAGGTGAGAAGGGCCCTTACACCATCCCACACAGTGTATTACTATCGGACCTACCAAGCAACATCGACCTACACAAGCTCGATCAGGAGATAGGGAGGATCCGAAAAAAGTACGAAATTCCAATTTTTCAGAGAACAAGATCGGTCTATTAAGAAAAATAGAACCATTTATATTGATGACCAAGAAAGTCTTCCGAAGAAGCAAGCTTCAACGCTCCCCCACCACTTAAATAATTTAACATGTGCTCAAATTAACTTCTTAGTCCCATGCCAGATTGATTGTGCCTAATAAAATAGGGTGGATGGAGCAACAAAAAGGAAAACAGAACGCCAATCAGGTTCACCTCTATTGAAGCTGCAGTCTCTTTGGAAATTGTTTCATGATCCCCACTTGCTTCCTTTACTGCTTTTATTTCATCAAGTTGTTTATTCAATGTGGAGACTTCGGCATCAATTCTGCAGGTGGAAAGCATTAATTACAACCAAAACCAAAAACCGCAGGCCCAAAGCAGATAATGATGGCACAATATCAAGGGGTTGTGAGTTCGCTCACTTGCAATTCCCCTCAACTTCAAAAGTAATTGGAAGGTTCGAACATCACAACTGGCATCCCCTTTCCTCCTCCCCTCCCCCGACGTAACAATAGAATATTTCTCAAATGGAAGAATATCAAACATATAACCTGTATATTTTACCATTATTAATATTTGTTTTTAAATGGTCAAAGAGAATTCTTTGCTTGATAAGAAGGTCCTTGAAATGAGCTGTCTTTTACATATATGACATGTCTAGGACAGAAACGGATCATAAACAAATTAAAGATTACAAAAGTCTCAAAGGATTCCCTACTATACCTACCATATATTAATTTAAATTTTTTAAAAAAAAAAAACATTGGCATTCCGTCACTCCAAAACTTAACACAAAAGGGAAATTCCTTCTGATATTGTATGAATCCCTTTTGTCACTCTTGGAAGGCTCTACAACAACCATTTCACTTACACAGAATGAATTAAAAGGAAATAAGATAGCATCATGTTTTAAAAAAAAACATTTCTTTGAAATGTTGATGACATCATGTTTAAATATATTGTTGTTCCTTTTCCATCCTAAATAAATTAAATTAGCAGGAGCTTTCCCATCTCTCGACTTGATAAGATGCACTTATTTATCATAAGATAATAAGATGCAGTTACTCATTGACTAAATAAAAGAGAAACTACGTCCAGTCATCCAAAGCTCTGAAAGCAAGAAGGAACTTCCACTTCAAAATAGTTAGGCTCCAACACTGTGGTTCACATATAAAATATATCAAAATTTGCAGGTGTTATAAGAAGTAATACCTTCCGACGTCTGCATTAATTTTTAACCCTGTGATGGCACTTTCTGCAAACTGCAATAGCTCCTCGCGTTTTACCTGACAATGGATAGAATGGAGAGCCACCAAAATCAAGACCTTCATCAATTACGGCATATGTTTATAAAAGATGGAAAGACTGTCCCTTTACCAATACTTCGTCTTGGTAGTTTGAGAAAGCTTTTGCCAGATCCTGGATGCTGCTGACTATTGCAGTGTGAACTGCTTTTCCCCCAGTGAGACAGAGTCTGCATGTGACCAAACACAGTAAAGTTTCAGTCAACAATTGTACCCACTATACATACCACTTACTTAAAGAACAGTTTAGTTACATGTTATCAAAATCACATTGCATGCTATGAAAACCATATACTCATGGACTATGATAGTAAAAGAACTCACTCAAGCAATTCAAGAAGAAGGGAGACTTCCTCTTCATTTGGCACTTCAAGAATCTGAATCACACAAAAGAGTGAACATATGTGATCAGCAATTTTGAGACCCATATGACAAGCAACGTACATGTGAAATGTCCAAGACACCAAAAGATATTATACAACCTAGCAGACAAAACATAAAGAACCAACGTTTCTCCAGAGGAATCATCAGCCAAATATATTTTTTATAAATTTGTTCAAAATGAAACATTCTCCATAGGTGTCTTTACTCAAATGAGATAATAGTTGTAAACTTCTTGGAAAGAAAAAATCATGAAGATCGAAATTGAGTCAAAGCGAAGCAGGAACAAGAGTTAACAGGAGAAAGCAAAAATAATTGCAACTTCTTTGCCGAAAGCAAGGAGGACTTAGAAATGTAGCATACCATACATATCAATATGCCCTCCAAAGCTTTACTGTAGAGAAAGACATCACGAAAGTTCAGTGGCTCACCACCCATCTCAGAATCGTAATAGAGAACCTATAAAAATTTTAACATGGGTTAAGTCAATCTGCATGAAGCCAAATATCATGAATGCAACTTTTTAAGGATGAATGAAAAAGGCATCAACAAGCAAAGAAGAGGTATGAAAAAGACATAAGAACACCAAACTTCCATGATTGTGATCGTAAAAGTATAAAGAAATGACCTGTAACTGAAATAAGATCAAAGGGGGACAACAATCTAAATAATCAGAATTTTTTTACTGATATGGTAAACTCCACGCAAAAGAACCCCTATCCAAGAGCCCTAGAGTGGCCAATTCCTACTTTTACTCTGTCATTGACTCAAACTCTCTAATCTTATTGTTTAAGTGGATATCACTCTGCTATCTCTTCCTTGTCCAATCTAAAAGTCAACAATGATTTGAGATGATTGTATTCACAACAAGTAGATTATACTAACAAAAAACAAAACGAATTCTTTCATACACTGCTGCTCATGAAAAAGTAGCAAGAATCCCCAGATTAGAAGCAGCAAAACTCATATATAGCTCATCATGATAAAAGCAGCTCAAAAACAAAAATTGGATCCCTGATCCACATTTTTTTCTAGAATCAAATTTTGCACATAATGAAGAGGCTATTCTCAAAATTCACTGCTTCACCAATGTCTCACAAGATGATTTCTTATAGTGTGCATTGATGCTTCAACAGCTAAGTACAGGAAATCAGGAATCTAGTTGGTGCTTGAAGCATACATAATCAAGGGACATTAATCTGCTACCTTGCACAAGTTAATTCAATAGGAAGGTAATAGCAAGAGTCAGAAAAGTGCCACAATACTGATCCAGCACAGTTAGCTTGTCAAATCAGTGGAAACATATAGCCATCACAGCAGGATAGAGCACAAAGTGAAGTCAGAGGCTGCTTTACTGATTTTAAAACAGCACATAGAGATGAATGGACGAGCAAAGATTTCAAAGCAGCAAAAGAACCATGATGAAGGAGAACAATAGACGCTGCGATCAACCTTTAAAAGACAATTCAATATCATGAAACAACGGCAAACAAAATCAATGAATACAAACTGTTGGAACATTTATCTTTTCACCTCATCTTAATATCTGAGTGGTTAGAAAAGCATCCAAACTACATGGTGACTAAGATAAGAGTAATCTTAAAAGAAGAAAACATTAGTTTACTAAGATTTGTCTTTTTCTTTTTGATGAAGAAGATTGTCTTTTTCTTATATACACTTAAAAGTCAAAAATAGAGAAATTGAGTCTAGAAGGAGCATATTCAATCATGTTTCATGCTAATAGGAGAAAGAGAACAGAGAAAGAGCGTTCAAGATTAATCTGCCCACCAGTTGTTGTTTTCTTAGTTCCTCGGAAAGATGTTGCTGCTCAGTGTTTTTCTTTTTATCTTCAACAGAAACCTCTGACATGTTACCAATTGCTTTAAGTGCAGCTAGCCACCTTTTCATCAACTGAACTCTCTCTGGTCCCTTGCATGAAATAGAAGCTTCTTCCAATCTTTGGACCGTCTGCTTAAAGCTTTTGAAGTTCCTATTCCCCTGTCATGAAAAAACAAATTATCCATGATTTCTTTTACTTCACATAAAAAAAAGTAGTGCAATCACAGGGGTTACTAGACATGGAATGGATAGTTTCTGCAGTTCACAAAAGATTTTATTAATTGAGCACTATTTGAGCTCTGTGCTTATATGTGATAGCCACATAGCATTTCTTACTTTTTCCAACCAAATTTTTTTTTTCTCTTTTAGAACTGATGTATCAGCAAAGCAAACAAATTATTTAGATGCATTGGTTTAAATTATTTAGATGCATTGGTTTATTTTCTATTATTGATATTAATATTTGCATTCAGATGGTTTCTGTAGTCTGCTTGAACCTTGCCGAGGACAAGGCTCGTGCCAACCATGTCATCCTTTTTCCTTTTTCTTCTGCAGTCCAATTTATCATAAAACTGATTTAATTTATAAGAAAAACATGCCACCCAGCTCTCTACAATCCCTCTTCCTAATCATCAAATCATTTCTCCAAGCCAAACCATTCTTCTATAAGAATATGAACCAGTTCATTATCTCAATCATGTTCTGCACATATTTGGTCAAATGTCAATAATACAGACCTGTTCTATTCTTACACAACATTTGAACCTTAGCTTTCCAACAATTAGCCCATAACCAAGCAGAAATGATGTTGGACATAACTTAATATTATCTCAAAGTTCATGAAGGTTCAATATTAGTATATTACTACCTAGTAAATAATGAAAGTCTCAAACAAGTCTGCTAAATTTGATCCTGGACAACCTGCACTATATTTTCTATATTTGATTCTAGAACATATGTTAGCTCCCAAAAAAAATAATTGATTAGTAACGAGATTTACAATGTGATCCTGTAAGATTTTGACGCCCTCGGCAACTGTTAAAATGCAGCAAATTTCCGCCTTTTAACACATAGACAACTATCAAATACCAATATCACTTAAAAGCACTGTGTATTCATTACCAAGGAAGCAGTCTAGTAACTAAGAGTACACAACTTAAACCGCAGTGCACCAGTACCAATAAAAGTGACAAGGAAAAAGAAGTTAATAGTCAAAAACACACCTAAAATGTCATTTTTTTCGAGTTTCATAATTCAACTCTCCATTGTTCCGTTTGCCTATCCAAAATATCAATCTTTTGCATTAAAATACACGTCAATGCTGAGTTATACTGCACTTAAGGGGAAGAAAAACTCGATGTTGAGTTGGCTACACTAGATAAAGGGAAAAATGCAAGTTGAGCCACTTAAAAGAAAAGGAAAACTGCACTGTATTTCTGCACTTGATTCTAACACAGATTTTATTACAATGCTATCCTGTAAGACTTTGACGCCCTCGGCAACTGTAAAATGCAGCAAATTCCCGTAACACATGCACAACTTTCAATTACCAATATCACTTAAAAGCGCTGCTAATTCATCCTGAAGGAAACCGTCTAGCAGCTAAGAGTACACAATTTAAACCGCAGAGCTCCAGTTCGTATCCAGGAAAACTGCGATATTCTTTCTATATTTGATTCTAGCACCTACTTTAGCTCAAAAAATCAGAAGAAACTGAAATGAACATTGATCAGTAAAGAAATTTACAATGCGATCCTGTAAGATTTTGGCTCCTTCAGCAACTGCGTGACCGACGGAATCGGCGTAGTTCTTTACAGTGCGTGTAAGGTTGCTATTCCCAACCTCCACCGCTTTATTCATAGCTGATCTCAACCACGACATTTTTGTATTCCTCCAATTGCAAATTAGGGTTTCCGCAACAACGACGACGAAGAAGAAAATGGAAGTACAAAAATGGCGTCGATTTGGCGATTAAAGAGGAAGATCGTGCATGGAGATGTGTGAAAGTGTTTGTGCTCTACACAAAGTTAGGATTTTGTGTTTGAGAATTGCGTGCCAAGAGCACTGTTGTTGTTGACATATTCATGGTCCACCATGAAAATACTAACTTTTGAAAATTACACTTAGACCACGTAGGTTTTTTTTTGTTGCATTTCATTTGCGGTGTTAAAATTGAGATAAATAGGATTCAAACTTGATTTCACTTGACAAGTTAGAGGTGGACCCAGAATTTGAAGACAGAAAGGGAGAGGGGAGGAGAGGGGTGGGGCCACCACCATTTCTACAAACAAGCATTTGTCGAGACTCGAACTTGTGATGGTGCGAGGTAAAGTCAGAGCTTCAACTAAGTATTTAGATAAATTATGATTATGAGAATGCATCCTCACGCGGTCATATGGGGTCTGACTCTGAAGTGAGTAATTTGATTTCGAGAGTTCACATTTAGACACATCAACTTAGTTTCAATTGAAAATTAAATATTCCAACTTGTTTTCGTTGCGTCATGTGGACACATTAAAGTCAAAGTGTTTATTCATAAGTTGAGATCAAAATTAAATATCCATTTATGCATTATGCTTTTCTTTTCTTTTTTTTTGATTACTCAACTATTAATAAATTTTAATTTTATCTTGTGAGCTATAACTAAATATATTTAACCTTGGTGAAATTGCGTGAATTTAAAATGAACTTTGTATCAAGTT
>JAABOM020000084.1:4123155-4143731 GCA_011800125.2 Solanum clarkiae | reverse complement strand
ATCGGATAAAGGAGATCGTCTTGCATTACGTACGCCGATATCACTTTCAGCAACTTGGAATGCAATGGCTCGCCGTTTAATTTTATCTCCCCTTTCAAGCTCTCCTTCGCAATTCGATTAGCTAACGCATCAATCAAAGTCGATTTCCCTGAACCAGACGCACCGAGCACAGCAAGTAGCTCTCCTTCACGTGCCTCCCCTGATATATCATTCAAAAGCACCTTCGTCCTCAGGACCGGAGCTTCATTTGTCCGGCGGCTGGGCATCCTCGGAAAAATATTTTTCCTACCAATTCTCACACTGTACGTGAGCTTATTGAATGACAATACGAATGGTATTGATCGCTGCGGCGGCTGCTCCATTGTTAGAACTTGGTGAACTGGAGTTTCAGTTTCATCTCCGACGTTGTTCAACAACTGAGCAAACGTCGGCGACGACATCTCTACCATCTCTCTCCGCTCATAAAGAGGTACGCAATCTTTTACTGGTGATACATTTTGTGCTACAAGTTTTGACATTTCTATATATATCAAATATCTCTTTAATGGCGAATTTAATGGATATACGGGCTACTAGCTAGTAGAAACTAGAAACCTTCAGAAAAAAGAGCAGCAGAAAAAATGGCGTTTTTTTCAGATTGTAATGGACATTTTGTGCATGGAAACAAGAAAAAAAACACCAAGTCGCCAACCATTTTAAATGAGTGAAGCTACTTATTATTTACGACCAAAAAAAATTTAAAAAAAGCAGACAGCCTACTATAGGTAGATTATGATCTTAATTACAAGTACTACCCTATAATAAAGTGTTGGATTTTAAAATATAAGAATACATATATTAGAAGCGTATTCAATGACCAAAATACCCTTTTAGTATATAGTGCAATTAAAAACTCAACTAACGATGAAAGTCGTGGAGGTGAGAATGTTAAGATGGTTGTTTAGACATATTAGGAGAAATAAAATTAAAAATGAAGATGTCTGAGACAAGATAGAAGTAGCCTTAATAGAGAACAAGATGCAAGAAATTAACAAGGCACGGGTGGTTTGGACCTGTATAGAGGATATCAGGAGATGCATGGATGTACTTGTGCAAATGTGTGAGAGATTGATTATGAGTAGTTTCAGGAGAGATAGAGCTAAGCTAAAGCAATATGGAGAAAAGTGATTAGACGGGACATTATGTGACTTAAGTTAATTGCCGATAACATGCATGACTTAGAGGGGGGGGGGGGGTTAGCATTTTAGAAGAAGATATTATAAAGAATATCTTTAATGAATTGTGGAGGATGGGAAGAAATTTAATACCATAAGGGGTGGAGATGACCTAAATCTACTAATGTTTTGTCTACACGTCTGGTTTTACTAGGGTAGGGTGGTGGTAGGGGTATGGGTAGGAACACGTGGGTAGTTGTAATGTAACCACGTTTGGATCATTTGGTTGGGAACAAGTGATTTTCATATAATTAATTTTGGGCTAAGTTATTTTATATAAGGATAACTTATCTCAATCATTAAGATAAAAATAATGGAATAAATAATATTAGGACTATCTAATACTTCCAATAACAAATAACAACTTATTCAGAACTCAAATGTATTCTCCCATAGTACTATAAGAAAGACAATAGATATAGAATAACGAGTAAAATAAAGAGTAATGTCAATAAAAAAATAAAAGTAGCAGATCAGAATAATCGTAGAGCAATAAAAACACAACCATAATAACACAGCTAATCATATAACAAACTTAAAACTATCACAAGGCAAGAGAATATTTTACCCCTACGAACCTTCTATCATATTATGCAACTTCCGTTCCTTTCTATAAGGTCATGTCCTCAGTGATATGAAACTGCAATATATCCTATCTAATCACTTCTCCTCAATATTTTTCGATCGTTCATCATTCTTCTTTGTAGTTATTATTCATCTTCTTCGGCTCTGTCTTTCTTTTTTGTCTTCTTTGTCATTCTTCTTCTTCTTTTGACGCTGCTTCATCATCTTTTTTTTGCCTTCACTTTTTCTAAAATAAATATATAAATTGATGACGTACCAAAAATATGAATCTTTTCAAGCGAATTATTTATTATAAGTTTCAAAATATTGAGGGAACTAATTTTATATCTAAATTTTGGTATTGTCTAGTGGTGATTTTGAATTGTTCGAGATTGAATTATCATTATATACTTCACATCTGGTTATGTTATATTCTTTTTTGAGTATATCATAAGGTATAATCAGTGTATATCTCATGTATGTATAAGTTATACTCTATTGTATAGTCAATATATAATTTCTGTGATTTTTGACAAACTATTTTTTTAGTCTATTTACATTTTTTATAGTTCTTGACTTTTTTTTTTTATGTAAGTAAAATGACTATATTTATTATAAACTAATTATCTTATTGTATATATTTAATTATGGGTGTTTATTGTATAGACAACTAAAGATCAATGAAAGTAGTAATAGTAGTAGTTGACAAAAAGAATTTATGATGCTATTAAATGATGTTAAACAGGTATTCCTTCCGTTCATCTTTATTTATCCATTGTATCAAAAATAGATGTCCAATAATATTTGTTCTAGAGGTGTGCATCGATCAGTTCGATTCGATTTTATACATTATCGTTTCGATTTATCGATTTTTGATTTTTAAATATGCTAAACTAATAAAATAATTTTTATCGATTTTCAGTTTATCGATTTTCGATCTTTAACAGTTCGATTTTCGGTTTACCCGATAAGGATAATAATGAGAATTTACATTAATAAAAGCAGATGGAGTACAAAAGAGTAAAGACTAAAGACTAAATACTAAAGTGGGTAACTAATCACTCAAGTATGGTAAATATTAAAAAAGGTAAAGTACTACTATAGTATCATATTACTATTAAATTACTAATATTTAATATTAACGAAAGAGTAAAATCATAAATTATTATAATCTTATTGGGTTATCGGTCTACCCAATAACCCAATAGTAAAAATCGATATCGAACCGATAATCTAATAGTTCTTTTTTCGAAACCATTAAAAATCCGATAACCTAATAACCCAATAACAATAAACCAATAACGTTTTTATTGGTTCGATTTATCGATCGGTACGATTTTGCACACCCTTAACTTGTTCACTTTATAAAATCAAGAGATAATTTTACACTTAGTCTTATTTTACCTTTATCATTAATTATAGTCATATTTCTATGATATTTTTAAGACATTATATTTATTATATTTAAAAGATGATTTAATAAAATTACTCTCATCATTTACTACTTTTTAATCTCTATATCAAGTCAATAATGGATAACTATTGTTGAACAAAATAAGTACTAAAACACATACAATTAGTTTGGCAGCCACTCATTAATAATCCTAACAACCTCTTAACTTTTTTCTTTCCCTTTCAAAAATAAGTATTTTAACACTTTTTTTAAAAAAATAGGCACTTTTAGGGGAAAAAAGTATTTTACTATTTTACTTTTATTTAAATGCTTTAACAAAAAAAGTGGCTCATCTCATGTATTAAAACAAAATTTTAACTTTGAAAGGACAAAGTTGTTTCTTTTTAATTATGTAAAATAGAATCTATTTTGAAACGAAGAAAATATTGCAAAATAAATTTAACCATTGAGAATTCTCACATTTTTGTTATTTTTTAATCCATCTATAGATTATCTTTAACTTAAAATTTCGAATTCAATTATTAAGTGTGAATTTTTTTTTTTTAGATTTTTTGTTCTTAAATAAATTTTATTTGACATAAATTTAAAATTAATCAAATCCATTATAAAAATGTGAGAAGCGATAATAAGATAGTAGGGGGCAGAAATTAAAGGATACTTATGAGTGGGTAAAATGAAAAAAGCATCTATATATCAAGAACCCACATTTTAGTCAACTAGCCAACTCTAAAAAATGTTGCATTTTTTTGAAAGTAATTTGATTAATTTTAAATTAAATTAATTTAATATTTTAAAATAAAATTTAGATAATAAAAAATTATAAGAAAAATATTATTGATTGTACTTTTTTATATTAATATGATAAAAAAAATATATCTTAAAATATTAATCAAAATTTATATAGTTTAACTTCAAAAATATAAATCACGAAGACTAAAAAGGGACGGGGGATGTAGTATGTTTCTAAATACATTTCTCCATTTAGGAGAAACCCCAAAATACCATTGAGAAATATAGTGAGATGATCAAGTAAGATTTATTTATGCAAATTTTAAATAAATATCTCAAATTTGAACTCTAAAAATCGAAAAAACTTTGATAAAGCATATTTTCCTCTTTAATAACTTCACACGGCGTGTACATGAAGTAATTATTGAATATCAATTACTTTAGCTAATTAGTACTAGTATAATAAATCAAACATTTGATGATTTTACTAAAGGAAGAGATAATATCAATTTGGTGTACGGCAGGATAATTGAGATTCCTTCACTTTTTTACCAGATATCTCAAATTTAAGTTTCTAGAAATAAAAAAAAATCTTATTCAAAATACGAATGAACCATACCATCTGCGAATATTAATTTAATTAGATCTTGATAAAATATCAAACACAAAATATAAATATAAATTTTAAGTCTTGAAATTAGTTTGGTCAATATTTAAGAAGCTACTAGTAGTTGTATCTTTGCCAAACCCGACTACTAACTCCCCTAATCTTACCAATTCAATGTTAAAAAAGTATTGTACTTACAAGAAACAAAATAAAGTAACTATAAACATTTGTACAAAATTTAGGCAAGAACGAAAAAGACTATAAGTAGACCGTTTACTATTACATTGATGTAAAGATTATTGTAAAATTAACCTTCAATTTAAGTTTCTTCTTTCTTATTTTGTTATTTTTATTATTAGGTTATTATTTTTTTTAAAAAATTATAATAAAAACTTGTTGCATGTGTATTGGAGAATCACAATACTATTTGTGTTACAATTTGACTAATCAGATTCATGCTTTGTTTGATGTAATTAACAGATCTTGAACTTAAAATCTCTAATTAAAAATAGAAGGATCTCAATCATCCCACCACAATTCATGTTGATACAGGTATACGTTTTTGACAATTCACAATTATTGCCTCTTACTTTAAACCCTCTTTCTATTATATACTAAATGTACACTTACGTTATCATAAAATAGTATGGGAGCGCACTAATATTCCATATTCACTAACTTATCTTCTATATTCGCCTCTTTCCTAATTATTATCGGCGTAGTTAGGTATAGCGGTTGCTCATATTTGAATTTGATTTGGTTCTTTAATTATATTTAAGATTATTGCCTAAACTAATTATATGAGTTATGACATACTTGTGGATTAATTATGTGTAAGATCTATCTATCTATTATCCATGATTAATTTAAATAAGCATACAAGAAGCTCTAGTCACACACATATACTATATATATTGAAACATAAATCAGCTATTGGATAGTGAAAGTTGTCCATGATTTTTTTCTTTTCTTTAGGTTTATCTTTAATTAATTATGTCTACATTAATTTCAATAGCTCCTAACTAGTCAACAAACTTGCACATACTCATTTAACAACACCACCAATAACACATTTAGTATAATTTAAAAACAAATTTAAAGTTTTAGATATAACTATAAATTTAAATTATTCTACTTTAAAAAAAAGGCGTCTTAATTAAAGATTAATTTTATTGTTTTCACTTACTCATGAACAAATCTTCAAAGTTAAAAATAAAATCTCGTTCAACTCAAATTTTGATTCATAGCATAAGCAGAGTTAAAGTAGTTATCATGTGATCAAAAGATTACGCTTTCAAATTTTAAAAACAGTCTTAAATAAAAATATAACTAAATATAATACTCATATGATCGAACCATTTTTTGAATCTTGCACATAACAAAAATTTTAATGTATCAAACTGTTGTTTAATACAAAGAGTTAAAAATTTAAGATCAACCACTTTGAATAATATTGTAGAATTAAAATAAAAATGAAGCATCATTGATTCTTGAATGGAGAAGGGAAGTTTTGTGGTGGATACTGAGACACCTCTTTCCCCTCTATTGGCCTTTTTGTCCATTTCCAAATTTAATTAATTCTAGCACAAAATTAAAAGAACCACAAATTTCATTTTTCTTTTTTAAAATTTCATTTGAGGCTTCATATCAATATTGAAGTGTGACTAATTTAAATTTATATTACATAAAATTTATTTAAAAAAATCATTTTTTATCAAAAAAATTTTCTGCTCAAACTCAATCTTTAGATGCTACGTAGACCGATTTGAATCTAGAAATTTCTAATAAGAAAAAAATAATCTAATTCACTATATCACGACTAAAAAGAACCACAAATTTCCCCAAAAATTAAATAAATTCTTTTCAAGTTTTCGTTTAAATATAAAGAAAATTAAAAAAAGAGCTTCTTATCTAACTAACCATAACCAGAGGCACTGAAAGCTTCTAAAAAAAATGGCGACCTTAACTTCTTCCTCTCTGCAACTCACAAAGTCAAACCCCTTCTTCAGAAAATCTCCTTTCAAATTCCACGCGCCGTCTTACTCCTCCTTCACCATACGCGCCACCACGGAGGAATCCTCAGCTTCCGATACCGAAGAACAAACCACCTCCGATCCGGACAGCTTCGAGAATCGTCTCTCTCAAGTCCGTCTCCGGTACCGAAGCGGAACAGGGAAGAAAGCAGAGGTCCGAAAAACACGAAAGGGGAAAAAAGGTTCATCCGGATCCGGGTCGATCGTGTTTCTCCCACCAATTCCTCTAAAGGAACCTGTTTCCGACGGTTTACCCGTTGAATTCGGGTTCAGCCCATATTCGGAACGGGTCAATGGCCGGATCGCCATGCTCGGGTTAACCGCATTGCTGTTGGTGGAGCTTGCTACAGGTAAGAGTGTGATAAATTACCATACGCCGGCGATTGTGTTCATTCAGGTTTACTTTATCGCCGCCGTGACGGCGGTGTATTTAAAGTATGAGAAAGAGAAAGTTAGCGTTTGGCCTAAATAATTGAGCTGCCATTGTTGAGCTCTTTTTTTCCCATTTGTGCGTTTGTATGATGAACTTGTCACAATCGTTTGATATTATCGGAGCAGTGATAAAATTGTGTCGCTACATGAAATTTGATTCTTTCTTGGCTACATAGTCACGGTTTGATAGAATTCAGCTAAATCCTAAATAAACAAGATTGTTTAATATATATTCAGTATGATGGAGCATTTTCATAACGTGTGTCGTGTTGCGTAGATGTTTAGGTGCAGAAGAACAAAATTGTTTTAATTTGAATTGAACCTAATATGGAGTTGCGATCACATTCCATTATATATATGGTTCAATGTATAAGCTCATTCTACCAAGAAAGATCATTTGAATGGGTTGAGCTCTATTTTCCCCTCCAGTTTCAAATCAAATCTTTCTTATCAATCTTGAAGACTGATGATATAGATTAAAAGCAGAGTATGTTATGGATGCAAATGAAACTGAGTTAAGCGCGAATACTTGCTCCCACTCACGCAATTTGGTAAGACGAAACTGGACAAATAAAAATGAGTGCTCAATGGCCAACAAAGACGGCTGCAAACAATTGGCTCTACATTTTTTCTGTCATCCAATTATTTGAAAAAGGAAATGCCAAATAATTGACAGCTCTCGCACGATTATCGATGAACAATAAAGGTCATAGAATTCCAACCTGATAACTTACAACCTTCATAAGTTGAGATAAAACTTCAATCCCTGAGAATGGACAACTTCTAATGCACAACACTTTACCCATTTAGTGAGTATCGATAAATACTTCGATCCCTCAGATTGTATAGCACTTTGCCCTTTTAGCAAGAATCAAATCGATGAATAACACACCCTTAGTGAGGATTGCAGATCCCTTACCCCTTTACAAGAGCCTACGCGAACCTGGATTAGTTCAACTGGTGGCTTCAAATATTGAATAGCTAAAAACCAAAAAGACACCACACAAGACGGGCGACAGCGTCTCAAGAGATGCAAATGAGGTACAATGTACACAACCATCTCAACACAACACCTTACTCTTTAGCAAGCCTGGTTTAGTTCCAACCGGTGGCTTCAGATACCAAACAGTAAAACCAAAAAACAGTAAAAGAGGACGGAGACAGCGTTGTCTCAAGAGATGCTAATGAGAGCTAGTATGTACATCCATCTCAAAATTATATTGGTGTCACAGATGGTGTGTTATTGTTAATATCATACTTTTAACTTGCATAATTTACCTTGGACAAATTCCCATCACCAACCTGTTTTGTCTTACTGGCCAACACCAGCTGGTTAGAACCACTGAACCCAGTCACTTAATCCAGAAGCTTTACACAAAGCCATCATGCATATTAGCAACTTAAAACTAGTAAAAATAGCATTAAAGCCAGCATAGTAGAGCATCTTAAACTAGTAGAGTTTTCTCCTCCATAAGAAAGCAACCGTAAAAGCACGTTCCTTGGACGGCCTAAAAGCAACAAGACGTCTTTTTTACTGAAACAAAGACATGCATCAGTGCATACTTTCTTCCCGAAAAATCAATGCTCAATGAGGATATCCAGTCAAGATCTGCTGCTTTTAAACGAGGCGACATAAACCCTCTTCAGGCCAGAACCCTGTTGTGTCTAGAGTTGCCTTCTTTCTCTTCAAAATTTAAAATTCATCTGGATGCACTAAAAAGTCTATCTCTGTTCCTCTATTACACGCAGCATATCACCTGTATCCATCTGCAAGGAACAACAATTGGCTTTCAGGAACAAAGGGATGCGGAAACAGTTTTCCCAATGGCACAGCTGCTGATATTTCAGGTTTATCAAGTCAAAATCTTCTTCTCTTCAATCTGGAGACATCAACTTCTTCTTCATGCCAAAGCTGCCCACTCTGTCTAAAATTACCACCTTCTTGCTCTTCAACATTTCTCATTCGTCTAGGTAAAGGCCGATCCTTAATATTATCATCAAATTCTCTATCTCTAGTACTACTTCTTTCAACATATTCTGCATCAGCTTCTTGATAGAACCTAAAAGGCCTAGGGCCACCATTTGGGTGGAAACGGAAATTGTCATTTTCACTGTTATAAGGAGGACGGAAAGAACGAACAGGTCCTCCTCGCCTCTCACCATACTTCCTTCTCTCGTCGGTACTTCCACCACCACGAAGCTCAGGAAATCTAGCAGCATGTATCGGCCCATCAAAGTACTCATCGGCATCAGCCCTCTCCCTACGATCTAAAACCTCAAGTCTCCTATTGCTTCTAGTAAATACCCGATCAGGTGGACTTCTTCTGCTAGAAAGAGACCTTGGATGACCGTGCTCCTGTACAACATCCACATCCCTCATATCATTCAGACGCCGAGTAGTATATGAGGGGGAATCACGTCTTCGAGGAACTATCTCTTCAGTAAAAGAAGTTCGTGGAGAAGACCTCATCCTATCTTCCCTGTACATAGCTGGTGACCTGTGATGAGAGGAATCTGGGGGGCCATTATATCCTTCATTCAATCTCCTCCGAGGAGATGACCAAGGGCCAGGAGAACGTGTACGGGATCTAACAGGAGATTTAGACCGCATTCGAGGGAAGCCTCTTCTTTGCATTGTGGTAAACTTTGTATTACTCCGAACGAAATGACCATCTGGCCCATCATTACGTTCAATTTCAGATTCTCCAACAACAGGTCTACGTTTAGGCCTAAAGCGATAATCAGCTACACCCCCATAGCTTTCAAAATCACGTGCAGAATCCCATTCTCTACGTAAACTGTCAAACCGGGCTGAGCCCCTCCCTCTTCCCCGCATGAAGTTCCCCCTTGAGCTGCCAAACGACCGGTCCTGAATCCTATCTCGCACAAATTTAGGACCATCAGCATAAGTGTCATCTCTGAAAAAAAATACAGAAAGAAAACGTCATAGTTGAGCAGCATTGAAATTTTTTTAAAAAAATTTATGGATCAAACAGCAATAAAAAGAAAAATCACCTATTCCTCCGTAGATGGAATTTCTCCTCGTCCATATCTGAATACCTGTCTCTTCCACTTCTTGAAGACAGTGATCTACCTGCAATAGGTCTGAAATTACTAGGAGATGTCACACTGGATCCACGAGGTAAGCTGATGATCCGGCTCTTGCCTCCAAAATTTGACAAATCTTTGGTGGAGGTAGCATTAACAGGTGTTTCAGCATTTTGCAGAGATGAAACAGCTGTTGGTAACGTATCAGATCTTCCAGTATACTCGTGATTAGCCCCACCAACATTTCTGCCAGCCCCACTGCTTCCAGCAGGTGCAGAGTCACATACGACATTCTTTTCACATCCCTCTTGCACATCCGCTGTTCCTGATTGATTAACCGATCCTTGATGAATAGTGCCAATAGACCTTTGCTCATCATCTTCATTTGTTTCCTCTTTATCTAATAATGGACTCTGCAGCTTACCATCCTTATTATCAATTTTGACAGCTTTCTCATCACAGCCTTTCACAAAGTCACTATTAGCTTCAGTATGAACTGGTATGCTGTAATCTTTTTCATCATTATTGAAGCAGCCGGACTCCCCAACGCCAGAAACGCCAGAAGAAGGAGCATTTTTACATGAAGATTCATTATTTTCCTCTGATTCCATCCCCTCAGCAATTGGGTCTTCCTCAATCGGCGGCATCATTGGTTCTCGGACCTCACCGTCTTCATACTCCTCATCCTCTCTGACACACCCCACACTCTCATTGTCAACATGTCCCACAAAAGCATGATGACCATCAGATTCACAATCAGAACCATAACATTCTTCATCTGTACCAGCTGATATACTTACCTTTTCCTCATCATTTGCCAATCCCTCACCACTTGCAACCAAATTATGCGGGTCTTGTGTCTTTTTGCATACCATGTGATCTTCAATATTCATGTCCAACGAAACAGATGCCTCCACTTTATCACTGGATACGTTTGATTCTTTGAGGTCAAAGTTTGCATTTTTAGCAGCAATATCAGCATTTGCCTGATCTAGAGCGTTTTTACTCCTATTAGCTTCATTAGTATGGCCAGAGTACTCAGATGGAGTAGACAAGTCCCCACCACTCACAGACAAATCTGAACAGGTAGACAATCTAGAAGGGCATCCTTGTTGAGGGGTCAAAGGCATTGGCAATGTAGAAGAAGAAGAACAAGAAGAAGAACTCTCCTGAAGCTGCAAAACCCTTCCAACAGATTGGTGCGCAATCACATTTGATGTCATCGATATTTCTTCGCTAACTTCGTGTGGTTCACATTTCATTGGTTTTTGCTCAAGTAACTCCTGAGGTCCCTTAGTTGACAACTCACTAGACTGCAAATTTTGCCTCACAGCTTCAGGTTTTCCTACATTAGCCTCTAATGTTCCAGCATTAGCTTGTATCAAGGCTTCTTCAACAGGTTCTGATTTAACAGTTTTACAAGTAGGGGAATTCATGCTTCTACTCGATGCTTGATTTTTCAGTAAACTCGAGTTTGGACTAACCCTGCTGGATTCTACTTTAGACAATGACTGCAATACTGAAGAGTCGAACCCTCTTAAGGTACTACCAAGACTAAGACGAAGCACATCCACAGGCTTGTATGGTAGGCTAGGAAGCATTGTTATGGGAAAATTGAATTCCTGCTCACTAGCTCCAACAACTTTCTTCCCTTTATCACCATGAGAACCAATAACAGAAGCAGAACTAATAGGCGGCTTTAGTTCTAGTGAACTAGGTGTCTTATATAACTGATCAATTTGACTTGCAACTTGAACAGGAACATCATCGCCAGAACCCTCCCATGAATCCATGGGAGTATTCAGATCCCAGTTAGATCTATTAGTGCATGCAGTATCATCAGCATCATTGTTATTCAATCCATTCTTGCAACTTCCGTCCATGAAAATGTCCTTCCCTTTGTTCAAAGACAGAGAAAGCAATGAAGGATTTACAGCTCCACGCATCAGGCAACTCCCCTCAGCATTCGGATCAACCAAAGAAGAAATATGAGGGTTCTTTGGGCCTAATGACAGTTCAATGTGGCCTGAATCAGCGGGAGGTTCAAGTTTACTGTGGCTTTCCCCTTGTTTGGCCATAACTTCCTTCTTGACAGCAGTCACTACTGTTGTCCCTATAGCTTCCTGGCTAGCTATTTTTTGGGTCAATGCTGGTTTCACAAGATTGTCAACATATCTTGAAGGCCCTGAGGTAGTATTAGGATTTGTTTCCCGAGATATAGATAAAAAGGGTAGCATAGTAGGCTCAGAGTCAACTTTGGCACCAGAAAGTCTTTCTTCTTTTACCTCTCGAAGAGAGTTCTTGGAAGTGTCAGATTTACCTGTACTATCACAAGAATTCAAGGTCGATCCATGGCTCAAGCCAGAACATTTGGTCTTGGATTCATTTTCACCAGAAAAAGAAGATGGTTCAGCAAGGACAGGTGAAGGAGGCTGGAACATAGAGTACCACCTCTTCTTAATAGGGATACCTGACGAAGAGTTACTAGACTGCCGAGCAAGAACCCCAGGCTGCAAATACATGTGAAATAGAGTGATATTAAAACGAAGCAACTATAACAGAGTTAGACCAATTCAGCAGCAAATCAGAAATCAGATTTGTGACCTCTTCGTTCCCGGAAACCGGCATGGTTCCAAAATCAGCTAAAGATAAAGCTTATCTCCACAAAATATCACTCTAGTACATTCCAGTGGTAGAACACATCTGAAACACTAGATCACGGTCCTCTAAATATCACCCTGCAATCAGATATGCCAAAATATTTCAACACAAAATGAAGAGAAACAGATATATGCTCACAAATACACCCCCAACCCACTGCCACACACAGACACACAAACAAAACAAAAAGATGACCGCTATTTTAGGAGATATCAAGAGCAGATCCAGATAAAGAGCAAAAATTTAAGCATCTGAACCTCATAAACGTAAGAAAGAAAGACATAAATGACCAGAGAAAAAAGAATCTAACAATCTAATTAACAACTAGCACGTTTTGACCATCAAAACACTTCACATGAACTACAGGGGAATGGGGAAAAATCATCAGATTTCAACAAAATTTAGGAAAACTAGAACCGTTACCCTTAAATACAACACTACAATAGTCAAAAATCATGAATATTCTAAACCCAAACTACTTTCGGATCGAGGCATAGTTGATTGATTGCAGATATACGAAGCAATCAAGACGATCCACCGCATTTATACTCGGTCATCGTTCTCCTCAAATCCCTCACCAAACACAAAAGGGGGAAAACCCAGGAACAACCCCACCCACCCTCTGCTCTCTATAAAATTTAGGCGATTTCGAGTTCTATCCAAATCAAGCAGATCATAAAGGAAAGAATGGATCAACAAACACGACATCCATCACCATTTACAATTCACAACAGTCAAATAGTCCAAATATAATCGATTTCCACGAAACCCCATCTCCAAAAACCTCAATGAATAACCAAAAAACGCATATTCATCACTCATCAGATCCTATTTCAGGCAAACCCCAGCTAATCAAGAATCGAAAAAACATAACTTTACATAGACAAAAGATCAAGATATGCATATTCATCACTCATCAGATCCTATTTCAGGTAAACCCCAAAATACCAAGAATCAAAAATCAAAACTTTACCTCGCAAAAAATCAAGGCATACCTGATATAAAGCAACAATTAAACATGTAGGAAATGAATAAATCTAGCATAAAAAGAAGAAAAGTGAGAACCTTTCTTTGTTCTTAGACAGCAAACAGTATTGAAGGAGGCAAAAAACAAAATTAAAAAAAAGATAAAAAGAGTGATAAACAGAGAAGAGGAAGAAGAAGAAGAAGAAAAGAGGAGAAAGACTTTGGTTATGAATTTTCTTGGTGGTTTCCTTTTGGTATATGTGATGGAAATGGGTGTTTTGGTTAGGGTTTGTGGACTACTCAATAATTGCAATCTTTCCTTTATTTAAGGCCCTTTATTGCTTATCTACCTACCCATTTTTTTATTTTATTTTTCATCTCGTGTTTGATATTTGCATTAAAATTTGACTACATAAAATTGCATCGAGTAGGACTCTATTCAAAGAATAGAGCTTTCTATCAAATTATTTTTTATGCATAGAACTCGAAATTGAGTTTTCTTTTCATTTTCCTTTTTTTTATTAATAACACTTTTGACAATTTGTTTGGTTTCATATATAATTTTCTCTATTTTTAGAGATGATACTCTGAGATCGGGTCTTTTAAAAATATTATCTCTATGTGTATGAAATAATGATAAAGTCTACATATATTTTTATCTTCTTTACACTCTAGTTATGAGATTTTACTAGATATATTATTATTGTTGCAACCACACTTTTAACTTATTTTCCCCGTTGATTTTCTTGTATGTGAACATAATTGGACAAGTTGTAATGTTGTATAGGTAGGTGGCATGCCATGATGATGCTCTCTAGTCTATTCTACATTGCTTGAAAACTAAACAAGAATCTAGAATAAAGATTGCTTTAAAAATTATCATCTAGCTTTCATTTCAAGAAAGATACAAAGTGGTCAATTTTTGGAGTGAGGGGTATTTTTAAGAGTTAACTTTTTTTAAAAAAATTGATAATGATTATTTAGTTCATGATTCATGTCAACAATTGAAAAGAAATTAATTATAGGAGGGACAAAGAATAAATTCTCAATCTCGTTTTATATATGTGTTCTATCTTATTAGAAGTGTCAAATTAATCGATTGAGCTGGAGTTGGATGGATCAAATTAACCTGAGTTAATAAATGTGCGGGCTATTGATTCACTCAAAAATTACTTGAGTTGAAATAGATTGAGTTGAAATGGGCTAAAATGCATACTATAATCCAACCAAACTCAATTCTTACTAAGTTCTAATTGTTCTGTTTATTCATTTATAAATTTTAATATCTAATAAAATTATTTTTTTATTATGAATATATATAATATATAAATTATTTTTAAAAAAAAAATATTGACAAGATTTTTATGAGTCAATTTAGATTGCATAACAACTTAATCTTTAATGAATTATAATGAATTAAATTGTGATGAATTAGGATAAAATGGATTAAACTAATAAATGAATGGGTCAAAAATCGGTCCATATTTGAACAAATTGGACAGATTGAATTTTATTCCATGGTGTCTCCATTAATTTGCATGGTGCCAATAATTGAATGGCAAAATAATTGACAAATCATTGAATTATCTTGTTTAAGATGCTCTTTCTCAGATTCTTTCTTTTAGATATTAATAAGATTATCAATAAAGATAGAGCCAATTTATTATATATGAATATTTATTATCCTTCTAATAAATAATTTATAATATTAACAAATATATGTGTAAAGAACTTAGAAGGAAAGAATGGTCACAAATTTAATTTATCATCTAATTAATATTAAAAAAGAGCCAGAAAAAGGGTGATATTTTAAGTGATATATATTTTGGGATTAGTTTGATCATCTTTTTTGACAATGATCATTTAATCTATGGTCCATTTCAACAATTTGCATGGAGTCAACAACTAGGAATGATATAATTTTTATTTTGTCTAAAATGCTTTGCTTCGAATTCTTTTACTTTCATATATTAATGAACTGAATGATACATTTAGAGTTGAACTTTTTATATGTGAATATCGTAGGATATTTTATTAAAAAACTTATAATGTTAACAAATATCCATATGTAGAGAATCCAGAAAAAATTGCCCTCGAATCTATGAGCATTAATTTTTCAAATAAAAAGAGCAATTTTGAAGTGATAATTATTTTTTTAAGATTATTTAGTTCATAATACACTTTAGCAAAACTCCAAAAGGAATGAACAATTGGATTAAATAATAACAAATTATTAATTTTGCCTTGTGTAAGATGCTCCTCATGGATTTCTTTCCTGTAAATATTAATGAGGTGTGCCTTGTCCATGGTCTACTCCACCATCTGCATGAAACCGCCAATAACAGCGACAACAGCAAGATATTCAGTGGAATGGATCTGAGGAGGGTAAAGTGTACGTAGGCTGTACCAGTACCTCATAGGGATAGAAATATTGTTTTCGGAAAACCCTCGTCTAAAAACCATCTGCATGAAGCCAATAATGAAAGATTCTCAATTTTGTCTTGTGATATCCCTTCTTATATTCTTCCCACCGAGCAAGTTAAGGGTGGCTAGAATCTGTGTTTTAGGCCTTATAAACAATACACAAAGCCAACATGCACATTATAGCAACATAAACTACCACTTGGACAGCCTATTAGCAACAAGATTGAAGCAAAAGCATGCATAAATGTACTTCCCTATAGATTCAAAGGTTTTGATAAAGAGGTAGCAACTCCACAGTGTCTAGAGTCGCGTCCTTTCTCCTCGACAACTATCACTTATCTAGATGCATTCAGAAATCTGTTTATCTACTATAATATAACAGCAAGGAACAAGAATGCTCTTTCAGGAACAAAAAGATTGTTTCCCATGGCAACTACTAATATTGCAGGTTCAATGAGCTATCAGTAAGTCAAAATCTTCTTTTCTTCAGTTTGGAGACATCAAATTCGTCTTCTTGCTCTTTGACATTTCTTTTCTCAGTTCTTTCACCATCAGCCCTCTTCCAATGATCTGAAATCTCAACACTCCTATTGGTACTAGTAAATACCGGATCAGGTGGACATCTTCTGCTAGCAAGAGACCTCGGATGCATGTGCTCCTTTACAGCATGCACATCCTTCATATCATTCAGATGACGAGCAGTATAAGATGGAGAGTCACGCCTTTGAGGAGCTGGTGCTGCTTTAGTGAAAGGAGTTTGTGAAGAAGATCTCATTTTGTCTTCCCTGTGCATAAATGGAGACCTGTGCTGAGATGAATCTCGATGACCACGATCCACATCCTTCATATCATTCAGATGACGAGCAGTATAAGATGAAGAGTCACGCCTTTGAGGAGCTAGTGCTTCTTTACTGAAAGGAGCTTGTGAAGAAGGCCTCATTCTATCTTCCCTGTGCATAACTGGAAGCCTGTGCTGAGATGAAGCTCGATGACCACTGAATCCTTCTGCCAATCTCCTCTGAGGAGAGGACAAAGTACGGGATCTAACAGGAGATTTAGACCACCTTCGAGGGAAACCACTTCTCTGCATTGATGTAAACTTTGTATCACGCTGAACAAATTGACCATCAGGTCCATCGTACATCTTGTCAGCATGTTTTCTTCCATTGGGGGACAGTTGACGTGCAGGTGCATGCCAAAATGAAGGGAAGGCATCATTTATTGGCGTCCTCCTCCTATCATGATCCATCCAAGGAGCTACACTTTTATGTCTAAAGCGATGATCAGCTACACCTCCATAGCATTCAAAATCTCTACCTAATCTGTGAAACCGGCCTGAGTGCCCCCCTCTTTCATGCATGAAGTCCCCCCTTGAGCTACCAAATGAACGGTCTGAGTGCCTCCCTCTTCCATGCATGATGTCCCCCCTTGAGCTACCAAATGAACGGTCTGGAAACCTATCTCCCACAAATTTAGGACCATAACTAGAGATTTCATTTCTGGAGAAAGTATAGTAAGAAAAGTCAAGAGTTGTGCAGCATTATAAAAAACATAAATTGCAAATCAAACATCAATGAAAAGAAAACTCACCTATTCCTTGGTGGATAGAATTTCTCCCTTCCACTTCTTGAAGACGGTGACCTATCCTTTACAGGTCTGTGCTTACTAGAAACTGTCTCATTATGAATAGCGCCAATAGGCCTCTGCTCATCACCACTGGTTTTTACCTCTTTATCTAGTGATGGTCTTTGCAGTTTCATTTTGTCATCTTTCTCATCACAGCGTTTCGCAAAGTCATCACAAGACTTGGTATGAACTGAATTCATCCCTCCAGCAATTGACTGCATCATTGGTCCTCGGATTTCTCCGTCTTCATATTCCTCATCCTCTCGCTCAGCATGTCCCGTAAAAGCACACTTATCATATTTTTCTTCTTTACCATCTGATATACTTATCTTTTCACCACTTGCAACCAAGTTATCTGCGTCTTGAGTCTTTTTGCATACCGTGTGTTCTTCAATATTCATGTTCACGGAAACAGGTGCCTCCACTTTATCACTGGATAAATTTGATTCTTTGAGGTCAAAGTTTGCATTTTTAGACAAGTCTACTCCATTTGAAGAAGAAGAACTCTCCCGAAGCTGCAAAACCCTTCCAACTGGTTGGTGCTCAATCACATCTGATGTCATGGATATTCGCTCAAGTGATTCCGGAGGGCCATCAATTGACAACTCAATACACTGCAGATTTGGCTTCACCACCTCAGTTTCTACAACATTAGCCTCAAATGTTTCAGCTGGACGAACTACAGTTCCAGCATTAGCTTGTACCAAGGTTTCTGTAACAGGTCCTGAGTTAACAGTAGAGGAATTCATGTTTCTACCCAATGACTGCAGTACTGAGGAGTCAAACCCTTGTAAAGTACTACCAAGATCACGACGAAGCACATCCACAGACATGTGTCGTACAGTAGGATGCATTGATGAGATGGGAAGATTAAATTCCTGCTCACTAGCTCCAACAACTTGCTTCCCTTTATCACCATTAGAACCAATAACAGAAGCAGAACTAATAGGCTGCTTTATGTCTAGTGAACTAGATGTCTTACGTAACAGATCAATTTGACTTGCATCTTGAACAGGAACATCATTAATAAAACCCCCCCATGACTCCATGAGAGTATTCAGATCCCAGTTAGATCTATTAATGCGAGCAGCATCATCGACATCAGCTAATTTCTCGGCCAATGCTGGTTTCACTACATCATCAACATTTCTTGAAGGACTGGAGATAGTACTAGGATTTGTTTCCGGAGATATGGATAAAGATGGTAGCATAGTAGGCTGATCGTCAACTTTTGCACTCAAAGGTCTTTCTTCTTTTACCTCTAGAAGAGAGTTATCGGGAGTATCAGATTTACCTGTACTATCACAAGAATTCAAACCAGAACCTTTGGTCTTGGATTCATTTTCATTAAAAAATGAGCGATCAGGACGGATAGGTGCACCAGAATTGAACATGGAGGACAACCTCTTCTTAATAGGAATAACACAAGAAGAGTTATTAGACTGCCGCGCAAGAACTCCAGGCTGCAAATTTATGATCAAATGGAGTAACATTAAAAAGAAAGCAAGAATACACAGTTAGATCAATTTTCAGCAGCAAACAGGAAATCAGATTGAGACCTCTTCGTCCCCCAAAACCGGCATGCTTCCAGCTTTAGGTTTAGCTTTAGCCTTAGGTTTAGGCTTAGCTTTAGATTTTGTTCTCATCTCGAAATGATATCAATCAAGTACAATCAAACAGTATATCACACTCCTCTAGTAGCACCACCCTGCAACCAGATATGCCAAAATATCAGTACAATACAAACGGAGGAAATAGAACATTCCCCCTACACAGACACATATACATCAAGTGCAGATCCAAATAACGAATGAATATCTACAGCAAACTCGGTCGTTACACAAAATGTGACTTTTTGTGGTTACCTAACGATACGATACAACAAAATTTAAATAACAATCAAAAGAAAGAGTTATCATACAATGCAAGCAAAACGAGACAATGTGTAACAACCATCCAAAGAAAGAAAAATCAAACCAACTAGTTTACGATCAACGACTTACAGGTTTAGACCATCGAAACACTTACATAAATTACTGGAAAATTCGAGAAAATCATCAGAATCCTGCAAAATAGACAGGAAAGTCTTACCATTACAATTTGAATTCAACTAGTTTCGGATTGAGGCACAATTGATTGATTTAACATATATTGAGGCAACACTTCAACTGATTGATTAGAACGAAATTAATCACTCATCCTGGCAGTCAAATAGTCTATAACACTAATCCATTTCCATAAGATCCCATATCCAAAAAAAAAAAAAAAACCCTCCAAGTACAAAAACAAAGATAAAATTTTATCACTCATCAAATGCTATATCAGGTAAAAATCCAAAAATTCAAGAATAAAGAACAACATTTTACCTTTAAAAAACCATCAAAAACAACCCCCATCCCCACTCCAAAAAAGAAACAATTAAATAACGCACGCCGCATATATATATATATATCTCAAATTCTATATCAGGTGAAAATCCAACAATTCAAGAATAAGGATCAAAACTTTACCTTAGAGAAACAGCAAAAACACCCCCCACCCCCACTCCAAAAAAGAAACAATTAAATAACGCGCGCGCACATATCTATCTATCCATCTATCTATCCATCTATATATCTATCTATGGATAAAGCAAATGAGAACCTTTTTCTCTGTTCTTAGACAGCAAAAAGAGCATTGAATGAGCAAAAAATAAGTGAAAAAAATAACAAGGACAAAAAAGGGAAGAAAAGAGTTTACTTGGTAAATATTCTTTGATGTTTGCTTTTAGTATAGAAAATGTGGCATAATTCTTCTTATATATATATATATATATATATATATATATATATATATATATATATATATATATATATATA
>JAABOM020000084.1:4074692-4111417 GCA_011800125.2 Solanum clarkiae | reverse complement strand
CCCCACCCCCATCCACACACAGCGACACATATACATCAAATACAAGTTTAAAGCAACTGAACCTCATAAACAATCAAGAAAGAAAGACAAAACAACCAACTTTACCAAATAAAAACAAATTAAACAAACTAATTTGCTATCAACAACTAACAGGTTTGAACTACCAAAACACTTGACATAAAATTACTGGAAGAAAATCATCAGATTTTTACAAAATAAACAGAAAAATCAGACCATTACCAGTATATTCAATTAGCTTCGGATTATAAAATTTAAGGCAACTTTTTTGAGTTCTTCTTATCTGCATAAAGGAAATAAATCAATCAAAAAACAAGATATAAAGACAAAAAAAGAAAAAGAAAAAAAGTCAAATAGTCCAAAATCTAATCAATTTCCATTAAACTCCATATCCAGAAAACCTCAAGAATAAAAAACAAAACTTTACCTGAAAAAAACCTCAAAAATACCAAAAAATAAAAAGGAAAAATTAAATAAATAACAGACAAAAAGTGGAGAAAGACTTGACTTGGTGAATTTTCTTGGTGGCTTGCCTTTTACTTTTTGTACTCCAATTTAAGATAATTCTCCTTTTACATATACTACTAGATAAAACAGATTTGGAAAATATATTATACTAGTTTTCGGACACATGTATTTGACACGTGTGTTGATATTTTAATTTATTTAATGTGAGTTGTAGTAACTTTTAAATAATATACATTAATCTCTTGTATTGAATTATGTGATATTGATAGAATTCAAGAGCCCGTTATATCTTCCAATTTTATTAGTAAATTACTTTCTAAGTCATTTTTAAATAATATATGTGATATTGATAAAATTTTGATAGTCAATTTAAATTTTGTGTATGTCTCTTAACTATTTAAATATTAACTATCATAATTTATAATATCTTTTACGTTATTTTTTAATAATATATATTATTTTATCTGTTTCGATTTATATAGTATTGATAAAATTTCAAGAATCCTTTAAAACAAAAGTTTTATAAGACTTTTAATTTTGAAGTTGCTTATTGTTGTTACTCATTTTACACATGCACTTTTTAATTTATGGCATTCTTTTTCATGTAATCCATCTAAAAAAGAGGTCATTTATATATAATTTTCAGAAAAAAATACTTAAGATTAATTTTATTTTTTCTGGGGCGAAATAATTTATAGTGACATAAATATTTAAGATCTGTTTTATATCACATTTTTCAATAATTATTTTTTTCCTACTGAGTCAAACGTTGACGCATTCAAAAGAAAAAAATACTTAAGACCAATTTTATCTTTCCCTGGACGAAATAATTTATAGTGACATAAATATTTAAGATTTGATTTATATCACAATTTTCAATAACTATTTTTTTCCTACCGAGTCAAACGTTGACGCAATCAAAAGAATAGTACTCCCTCTGTTCCATTTTATATGTCACCCTTCCCTTTTTGGTTCGTCCCAAAAAAAATATCACATTACTTTAATCGGAAACAATTTACCTTTAAATTTCTCTTTTATCCTTAATGAAATAATTCTCAATCACACAAATAAATCACAAGTTTTAAAAGATTTTTTTTTCTTAAACACCATGTCAAATCAAAGGTTGGCATATAAAATGGAACAGAAGGAATACTATTTAGTACCTCCCGTCAATACACATACTAGGCAAATGAAAAGAAATCTACCAGAGTTCGAACTCTGATATTTCTAACTTTTTACCAACTTCTTCGATCGTTGGGCCACACCCTTAAGTGCTCCATAACTGCTCAATAGTGAACATGTAATATGCAACCAAATACTCGTCAGATCTACTCATTGCAACTGAGCTAGGCACAAAGGGTGGGGGTGGGGTGGGGTAAAAGCATGCTATATGATTACAGGTATGCATCTTAGCTGCCAAATTGAATGGAGATTATGCCCTCGTGTATGCAACTGATATGCTGTACAAATGAAAACTCCTTTGGAAGTTCATACCCATATGAAGTTTATGTTTGCATGCAAGGATTACAGACTTGGTGGTTCCCATATATACAATTGTCCCCTAAACATGAAATCATGGGCATTGGGAAGCTCCCAGAGTTAGTTTCTTGCTTGGGAGTTGATCACTCACTACCCACATTTCTATGGTGATGTACAGTCCAACGAATAAAAGGAACTCATGAAATGTAAGCCTTAACCAGCTCTGTGTAGTTGCACGTGAGGCCTGTCCTAGGACATGTAATTCTGCCATCATTCTTCTTCGCCATTTCTTCGAGTGCCTGGAATCACATTGACCTGAATCACATTATGACTGAAGAGCGGGCAAACGTGGGAGCAAATGTTTATGAGCTTAACGCATCTATCCTTGTAATGCTTGCATCTTCTTGATGCCTTACAATGAATCTACTTCATCAAAAAAAAAAAAAAAAAAACAAGGAAGCAAATAAAGGCATACCTTGGTGCTATAGACATAGCCATTAGGCAATACAAGGGGTGGATTTTCAGTATCCATCAGTTCTTTGGTTATGTAGCAAACGAGCTTCGAGTGGTGCTGCTTTGAGTATGGTAGTGGTGATGCTAATTTACGGAAGCTCTCCTGTGACAAAGGATCCTCCTTTGTGCAATCATCTTCGTAACAGAATCTATAGGTTTGGTCAAGGATAAGTCATGGAGCAGATAAATTTAATATTTTCCTTTGTTTCTCTTTTCCTTTTCTCAATGAATATTAGGAAACTTTAGCTATGGGTGGCAGATGGAGTATGAAAATATCAGTACGTAGATCTGAAAATTGTGACCAGCTGTCACTTCCTGATTCCAATATATAAAAGCATATACAGCAGATGACCCTGATTATACTGGCACATATGTAATTGATCATTTACATTAACTTGATTCTTAATTGTAAACTACAAATTTGGATAGTAATCATCTGAATGCAATATTTCCCCAGCAAAAAATCATGTGTGAAGGATACGGAGTTTTCAGTGCAGATAGTCCTGCTTGCAGGTATATATTCAGCAAAGGCTCAAGAGTCATGCCATATAACTTGCAGAACTCTTGTTTGAATTGATCAATCAGGTAATCCCACTGCTTCGATTCAAATAAAACCTGTTAACAGAAACTAATAGATGTCAAGTAAGTTCCCGTTGGTGTATAATTATCTTGAACTGCTTGCTTGTATTCTACTCAAGAGTGATACTTCATATATAGTAGACAACATCTCACAAGATCATGAAAGAACACAAGAGCAATGAAGGAAAGTGAAACAGACATAAGAATTTCCATATATGATATCTGAGAGTTGCAGAAACAATGCATAAATATTATATTGCCATCACTTAAAACTATGTTGCTCGGCCTCTTCAACAGGTAAATAGGTGCACGCCAAATTCTCAAAAAGTAGTGTATTTTTGGAGAATCCAACACGGGTGCGGCATCAAAAGTGAAGAGTCCGCGCAACTTAGACTTAAAACACTTCAGATCACCACAATAAAGAAATTATCAGATAACCAACCTGTACAACACATTTTCTTTATGCTTTTTGACTGAACTGCCTTACATAATACTTTGTGTTTTATAAACACATGCGAACAAATACATGATAAAAGACACGCATCCACAAGCATGTATTATTACAGATAGTAGGATAGTCCATTGCTCTAATTTGTGCATATGCAACAAACTTGTATAGCATCCAGTAATTTTGCACAAATTAATACTGCATCCAATAGTAAGTTACTAAAAATATGGACTATATGTAATAATTCTTGAAGCGCTGATGGTGAAAGAGTCTGACCAAATCAAAGAAACTAGTTAAGTCTTCTAGACTCATAATATTCCAACAAAGAAGTGCAAATATACAGAAAACTAGCATGAAAGACGTTAACCTTGTAAGTTGTACATTCTGTATTACTCTTGAAAGCAAGTGTCGCCAAGACCCGCTGCAACTCTTTCATGTGGGTAGATCCCCAAGGTGCAAGATATTTCCGAGCATATGTAATAGCCCGCATCATGTTTTCAGCTCTTACCAACTCTATGAACTCCTGCAGTCTCAGCTGGAATTCAAATTTGCTCTGTCAACAAGAGAAGTAATCAGCACCTTGAATTTGCAGTACAATGATCGAAAATACAGCACTACCACCAAAATCCTAAGAGAACACTGTTATCCAAAGATACAACTCCCAAATTGGAGTTCAAAAATATCCTCATCACCATCTAAACATAGATCAAATTAATCTAGATTGTGTAGTTTCATAAAGGGTCAAACTGATCATTGATATAGCAAAACATGTCAAATATTGGCACAAAAGTAGTAGTTGTACGTGCAGATACTTTACTTGGTTTTAGCTCAATGATATGTAGGTTGTGACAAGTCAACATTCTGCAGTAGCCATCCAATCATCTATCCATGAACAGAGCCTAATTTAGGGACTCACAGGACCAAGTGAACTAGCAAGATTACTTTCATGACCATTTATCCTTTTAATTTGATTAGTTTCGTGATCATTTATCCTTCCAACATGTAAGACTTGAATGAAGCCTGGTATAAAAGGAAGATCAAACTTTTTAGATACATCTGACTTTTCCGTGCTCTCCGGAACATGTCGGATAGTCGCCCATCATACGGTCTCAAAGCCAACCTGTGGTGGATCCCGTGAGACAAAGTCAAAATGTAACATCCTTTGCCCTATACTTTGAGATGCTCTTATCCAGTTTATGAACCCTGCAACTCTCTTTACTGAGAAAGACTCCATTGATATCCCTACTAATGGTTTTTCTTTCATTCAATCATCACTTGTTTGATAGTTTAAACTAGGCTCCACTTTATTGATAGGTTTTAGTTTTAATCAAAATAGGTCAAGGGCGCATCGGAATACCTGATAGTTGCTTAGTCTCATCTGAGAGTTTAATCCCCTAACTCCTGGCTGCCTTTTTTAAAGGAAAAAAAAGGGGTCGATTTTAAAGTATGCTGAGAACAGACATAAGAGACCACTAAGTGCATGGCTCTCTAAAGCAACTTCATCGAATAAAAAGGTGATGGATTTCTACATTACAAGCTCAATGCTCATACACTTTTATATCCAGGATAAATGTAAACATAATTCCAAGCAATCATCCAGTTACATCTCAATAAAATGAATCTGAAGTATCTAAACTAGTACATCCTCTTCTTTTCTTTACAAGGTAAAGTATTATTGAAACAAGACCAAGAAGGTATGCAGGGAACCAACAAATGAATCAAGACCCAACCAGACAATATGCTATTCTTCTCAACTTAACAACTCCAGAAAATCCATGTACATCCTGATCAAATCACCATTAGCCTCCACTATAATTATTACCAGCTGCAATTATGCTTCGCACTGCTTGTCTAAAATGCAATGGCTATTGGCCTTACAACGGTCGTTATGCCTTACAACTATGCTTTGACTACAAAAATCGTCAACATTCTAAATCAAAAGGCATTGCATTGTCACAGCAATTAATGCATTTGATGAACATCATCCAATGTCAGATGCTCTTTTTTAGAACTTCAATCTCCTGAAGCATGAAGTAGCTCATAAAACTGCTCCATTGATAAGAGAAGATCAAGTGATCTAACCTTTGGACCGCTGCTTTTGAATCCGAGACATTAACAATACAACCAACCGAAAGTTTTACATCACACAAGCAGTCCATTCCTCAATTTTATTCAAAACTGTGTACCGAGGTAACACATAAAGAAGGTGATATACCCTAAAACACCTTTATATGCTATTTTTAAATCAATATATCTACTTTACTGATTGACAAAATGATATACCCCGAACCATATTCTTTCCTCTCTAGATCTCATAACAATCTGGTGGACATTGCTAAATTTAAGCAGGCAGATGTAGAGTCCTCATTGTATGCTTTACCAAGTTAGAATTAAGTCCCAAAGCCATCATACCCTGTGTATTGGTCACAGATTACGTCACTCTAACAGACTTCCCAATATCCAAGAATATGATAACTCATTCTGCTGGTGTGCATGCTTATGTATGCTTCACATGCCATGTTTCACATTTGATGCATTATATTGGATAAGATTACCTCTGACTGACTTCAAAATATCCAAGAATATGAACATTTAATTCTCCTAGTGAGTAAGCATCACATGCCATGTTTCACATCTGATGCAATGATCAAAATGGAAACTGGAACCAGTGGCACCATAGATGGAATGCTGTTATACAACTTCTCAGTATCTACTCTCCAAAAGATATACCAGGTAAAAAAGATCCATCCGCTTATAGTATCTCCCAACAGATAATGGTCCGCCCCAGGATTGCATTAAACCCCTTTTATCAATTGCCTTCTCTCTCTGTCATGATTGTTGTTCATGCCAAGGGGTTGGCACTACAGATTGATGTTGCTTCAAGCTTCAAATTACACAACAAAATGGATATCATTTCTTCAAGTAACAGAATTTAAGATCCATTTAGATGCTCAGTGTACATCACATTGCACATTTTTCTTGAGCTAATAGTCCCTTGAGAAAAAAGTCTAGTACTTGAAGATTAAAATCAATCATCCATCATCAGCTGTCTGCTTATGAGCTTTTGCATTATCAGGTCAAAGTTGAAGAGATATTGATAACACTTGCTTCAAAGAAAGGTGAAGAAGTAATATTTTCTTGGTCACTTTTATCTTTCTCAATCAACATGTGGAAAAGGGTTGTATATGAATTCCACTAGGGAATTTATGAAGAATAGACACTGAACCTTTCTTTTTTTGGGTTCGGTAAACAAGCACACTGAACATATCAACTGGGTTTTACAATTTTTGCAAGTTCATACTAAAGAATTTCTTACCAGTATGTTGATCAGCCCTTCCACAGACCCATGCATAGGGGGAGCTTTCTGCACCCCTTTTTGAGTTAATCAAGACAGCAATGAGAAATACAAATATATCAACACATAATTTGTGATTACAATTGTCAATAAATTTTCCTCACTTATCAGGACTTTCTTCAGGAAACCCTTTAAGGGAATGTACTCTTATTCCGTAGGTAAACAGAACACACATTTCACATTCCCTTTTTCAGGGTATTCAGAGGGAATGTTTTCTGATGATTGTAGTTCTTCATCAACCAACTGAGACATATGCATCCATAAGTACAATCATCAACTCATCATGGTTTCCATCTTCACAAAAGCAGTACAGTGATTATCTAGCTTCATAATTCAGAAATCTACCATAGTAGTAATAAAGAGAGAACAAAAATTTCTGATCTGAGTGACCACTCAATCTAAGCACTCATAGCCTTCCACAAGAGAACATCTTCATCTACACCTCTTTTTTTTATGTAAAATTTCTACAACATAACTTAGTGAAATTATTTGCCCATTGGCAGCTTTCTGACAGTCTTCCCCAACTATTCCCAAATAATACCCAGATTAAAGTTCTATGATCTCAGAAGAGGAAGGATTTGAAAAAATAATCTAATCCATACAGTAAAAACATGCAAGATGCAACTGATATTTATTCTGGAATCCATGGCATATGAGAAGTCCAAGAGGTGGCAGTCAAATTAAGGTTTCCATTATCTCGTAGAAGATGCGGTCCAGAATGGACATCCCAATCTTTACAGCAAAGCAAGGATAGTACAATTCATTTATGCAATCCATTGCAGATGAGAAAACTGAAGAATTTGACAATCAACTTAATAAAGAACTTCAATTGATGTGCCTCCAGCTTATAATCTAGCTACAGCATAAGCTAAACTGATTTGTCCAGAGAAATTTCTTTAACCCATGAAAAGCAACAAAAGTTCAAAATTCATCATCACTTTAAGCATATTATGCTCGAGATTTCCTTCTTTTTTTTTTTTTGGCTAGAGGGGGCTTGAGATATCCTTCATCAGAAACCACGAAATGAAAACAAGTAGACCCAAGCAGAACTTTTGTTCACTCTGTTGGTTTCAAAAGGGGATATCTGAGGCTTTACAAACGCTAACAAACCATCAAACACAGTGGAAATGCCTTTCTCAATTTTTAAAAAAACCATCAGGCCACATAGGTTTACACCCTTTCACTAACTTTTATCTATGTTCTGCAAATTGGCAGCCCAAAACATCTGCAGTCATCGAACTACTTTCTGTGACATACACTTGTTGAATCTTATGTCCATCAAATTAGTCAGAAGGAGATCCACTCAACCCGGTAAACAAGATAAGAGGCTGATCTGAAACTTTTCATGCTTTTTCACATTTGAGCTACACAATTGAATAACATCTTCTTGAAACCAGAATTAGTGTTTTCCATATGAAGAAAATATGTTATACTGATGGATACTTGGTTCTGCACAATGGATATGCATAGGACTAGAATGACACTTCTGTCACTTATTACAATATAATCATAGGATTGTAATCAGTAATTAGAATATTCAAGACAAAAGCTCAAAGAAACAAACATAATCGTACCTTTGATTTCTTTAGCCTGGATTTGTTATCAGCACACCAGGCTAAAGCAGGTGCTACCTCCTTATTTTGGAGAGCATCAATGACCTTTTTTGCTTCATGAAAGACATCAATGTCAACAAGATCCTATAATAGAAAAGATCAATTAAAAAATCGGGTTTAACTTAAAATCGGGCCGGGCCACCGGCCCAAGTTTATTTTTTTTAAAAAAAAAAAAGAGAAAACAAGAAATAATTGACATTTTACTTATGAAGAAACGGAGAAAACTAAAAGGAACTTCCTTTTTTGAAAGTAATTCAAATTTTATTATTTGTAGCCCACAAGGAGTGCTTACAGAAAACTAGTAGGATTTCTAAGTGTAAGATATACAGAGACCAACGAAGAAACATTCAGATACATTCATATAGAATGACCTCATTTTTAATATTATGTTATGTTTAGTAGACGCAAAAAGAGGAAGGATGAGGAGACACACATTGGTTCTCCTGCTTAATAAGGAAGTAAATGCAGAGTTTGAAACCCCTCCAGAAAATATTTAAAGAGGATTTAATTTCTCAAAAATAAATTCAAAAGTAAATGATTAATCCTTCATTTAAGAAAAGTAATACAATATCATTCCATTTCTTTACCTGTCCTATTCCCTAGATGGTTGCAAACAAAGTTCTAATGCACCTTCTGAACAATGAAGGACCATTGAAAGTTAAGATCTTAAGTCTAGTTGTGCGTGTGTGTGTTTGATTTATGATGTCAATTCATAAATCAAAAGGCCAAAATTGGCCGTATACAAGAAATACATCAAAGTAAAGAACCAAGATTTAAGTACAGTTATATACTAGATCCGAGAAAGTTGTCAAATAAGGAGAGCTTGTGTGACTCAAAAACTGAACAACATGACCCTTTAACCAGAATAAAAGGCAAAAGAACAATGAAAACTCACCTGGATGTTGCTGCTTTCAGCAAGCTTCACAGCAGTGTTATAGTATGACATCCGTAGCATGTAATCCACCAGTATCCGCTTCAAACGGGTATTATTCCAGTCTGATAAATGTTCTGGATCAGCAGATTCTAGATGATCTAGCCGTGCTCTGCATCTTTGCACTTGCAGGTTCTCTGTTCGACTCCCCTCTTCCAACTAATTGTTCTCACAATACAAAACCATATGATTCATCAATTTTAACACACTAAAAGGATTACTTAAGTTTTCAAAAAGCTTCAAGTAGGGTTGTGTTAGCTTTTCAAACATATTACTGACAAGCCGACTAACTAAATGAGTAAATGGGATACATTTTAGGAACCAATATTCAACAAAAAACAGAGAACTCAAATACACACATATAGAAGTTTCGTTTACTTTATGCAAGCTTATACAGTAAAATGATTGTTCTCACAATATAAAGCCACTTTTACCCAATTTTAACTGATCAAAAATCATATAGGAAGAATTTCAAAGCCACGTATTAGAATGTAATCAACTTATACAACGGATTAATCAGTTCATGCTCTCTCTCTCTTACAAACACACACACACACAAAAAAAAAAAAAAATAGAGAGAGAAACATTATGATTCTGTCATCCAATTTCCAATATTATACGGTCAAAGTATGATACAAGTTATAGACACACGTCTTTGGGCAGAAATTTTGCTTCCTTCATCCAATCTTATGCTTAATTGAATACGATATATACACAACGAGAAGGAAAATTTCGCTACCTATAACCGATCTTACATAGTAACAAAACAAAATAACATACCTAATTATATATATTACTATGTGTGTATTTGATAGAAGTTTAACTTCCTTAATCCAAAATTAAACAGTAAACGAACAGAGTATCGTAATTGAGCTACTCTAAGTACCTTCCTTTTGAGACCTTGCAATCTGGATACAAGTGAATGGAGATGCTGTACAGCATCATCACGGGACAAATCAGAGTCAGCAGCATCTGAAACGCCATTGATAACAGCGGAGACTTCCTTCTCAACAATACGATGATTGGCGCGGATCGCCTTTTTGTAGTGCTCAAACGGAACACGTAGGAACTGGTGTTCCAATTTGAGCGATTCCTTCAGCTGGTTCAGTTTTGACGAAGGTGCGTTAGGCGAGATAGCAGCAGCAGCCACAGCAGCAGCGGCTGCGGCAGCGGAGGTGGTAGTCGGAGTGACGGAGGCGTTGCTGGTGGTGGGTGACGATGAACTGCCGTTGGGGACTGTTTCCATATCCATTAATGGAAGAAATGGAGCTAGATCGGAGAAAGAAAACTACAGAAGGAAGATTTGCGTCGTTATTCCCGATAGATAGAAGTAGTAACACGCTACGGCGTCGTTTTGGATTAGGCAGAGTACTCATACTTTGTTTGGATGGTTTTTATATTATTTCATAACGTACCGTACTGTATCATATCGTATCGTACTTTTTTATTTTAATGAATACAGTATTAGGATCGATTGTATCATAATTTGAATCATAAACTTATGAGAAATTGTACGATATGAGTATAGTTACTCTGAATAGGTAAGGTAAATAATAAAATAAGATTATTAAAACGTCAGTAAAGACAAAAAGAGAAAAAAATCAAGGTAACAACGAATCACATCAAGTCGGTTGTACACAAAAATGAATCTTTTTGTTGTTATCTAACGGCAGATTTAAAGAATATGATATAATAGAATTTAAATAATAATTAAAACAAATATTATATTTAGACTAACAATATAACTATCCAAACAAGGTGTTAAGCATTTCCATTTAAGGTAATCATTATTTTTTCTTTTTAAGGGTCAGTGAAAATAGCATATTCTAAGATTTATAATTGGTGGAATATACCAAAAATCTTTAAGTTTGTTAATATTTTTCTTCTCCCCAACTATTTCGATCTGAGAAGATGTTTAAATGCATTTGTTTCTATAAGTCTATGAAAAGGAGTAGTTAGAGGTGTGAAGTGGAAGAAGAGAATATGCAATTTGAATTTTTAAGTTATATTTTTCATCATAAACATAATAAGTTATAAACACTATCAAAATTGCCCTACTTCTTTATATAATCTTAACAAATAAGCAAAAGTTCTTAACAAAGGTATAATACACCACAACAAAGCTTTTGCAAAGAATATAACATTTATTGATCAAACTTTTGTCCAATAAGCAAGAAGTAACATTAAACATGAGTTATAATGTGTTACTATAATTATTAAGTCGTTTGTTAGCCCATATATCATCATATTCATACTCCATGAATATTTCATCACTCCTTTGGTATTCTCGCAAAAAAACACGTAGATATAAGTGGTGTATTCTTTTCAAAATATAAACTTGTGGATCAATTTTTGTATTTGAAAGTGAAATCACGATATGAAATTATCAAATCAAGCTTTTTGGAGAATGTGGAATTCCATCTCCTGATTTTAAATCATGAGATGAAATCGCTTGTTCAAACATCTACTAGGAGTCTCGGTGAATATAGAGACTATATTAAGTAAATTTCTAAACACAAATAGACGATCCGATCCCATTAACTATAGATCTATTCAATTAAAAGTCCATGTAAGTTTTGAATGAAATTATCAATATAGTTACTCATGAAACCAGGACTTGATAGAACTTCCTTCCATTTTCTATGATTCTCTTTCACTAAACAACCAACTCGGCTATCTTTGTCCATGACACATTTCACAGCCTTGCACAAACTTTCCTTTGAAAACCAACCATTTTCATCCTTCTCCACTCCAACACCAACCTTAAGTTCTTGTTCCATCAGTCTAGCATTTAAAGTTTGATCATTAGCACTGGGCAAAAGTACTAGTTGACAATCACACAGTGCCAAAGACTCCCACATGGACCCATATCCACAGTGACACACAAAACAACCAACTGATTTGTGGCTTAAAATCTTCAATTGTGGCACCCAACAATCAAGAAGCAGTCCTTTTTCTTGAACCCTTTCTTTGAATCCCTCAGGCAAGGCTTCTTCTACTGAATTTGTTCCTTCAGGTGGCTTAACAACTAACAGAAAGGGTAAGCCAGTTAGTTCAAGGCCTAAAAGAAGTTCTTGAAACTGTTCTTTCTCAAGAGTCATTTGGGTTCCAAATGCACAGAAGACTACTGATCCTGGCTTGAATTTCTCGAGCCAATTTGATAATCGATGTTCTTCTAAAGGACCCTTTTCAGGATCAGGAAGAACAGGTCCAGTGTAAAGGACTGGTTTTCCAAATTGTGTTGCTATGTAGTCACCAAATTTTCCTTCAATCTCCCGACATGTTTTCAAAGCTATTGCATCACATAGAGTCATTCCCTTCTTCAATCTTTCGTATATTGTCACTCCCTTGCCATATTCATAAAACAGAAATGATAACAACTTAGCTTCGTGTTCGTGCAACACCACAGTAGTAGAAGGGTAACCTGGAGATCCACCAATGGAGCATATTTTTAGAGAGCATAATAAAGTTGCAAACTTACTAGCAAAGCATGGCACTATATGATGCATAATATTGGTACTAAAGTTACAAGTTTGACCGTTCCCCCTTTGTTCGTTCCGATCAAGTTGGAAGCAGTTGCGAAGTCAGGTTTTCATATATAGGGTTCAAAAAAATAGCTGATATTCAAACGTGTGACTTAAAACAACTTTCGGAACCGCGTTAAGTCGTTACCATATACACAAATTTTCTTATGTCAAGGGATTCATGTGGTTTAAAAGCTACACGAAATGGTAGGTTATTGAGTTCAAGGCCCAAGACAAGTTCTTGAAACTGCTTCTCTTCAAGTTTCAATTGGCTCCCAAATGTACAGAACACTACTGATCCTGGCTCGACTTTCTCGAGCCAACTCAATTATTGATGTTCTTATAAAGGCCCCTTTTCAGGCTCAGGAAGAACAGGCCCTGTGTAAAGGACTGGCCTGTTAAATTGTGTTGCTATGCAGTCACCAAAGGTTCCTTCCATCTTGTTCGTAAATTGTCACTCGCTATATTCATGAAATAGAAATTAAACAACTAACTTTCCTGTTTGTGCAACACCACAACAATTCACTTTGTATCTATTATTAAAGCGAGTTTTCAGAAACCCTATAATTATCCAAATTATCGCTATGTTTTGTTAATTATGCCTCAAACTATAGCTATTTTTGAAAATTATCCGAAAAGAGAGGGATAACCTGGTGGTGGCCTAACTTTTTCAGCTGCAGTTGATGCCATAAAAACACTCTTTTCCGGTGATCGAATCAATGAAATAGCTGATGTAGCAGGGCAAACAACTTTATAACAAATAGTCTTGATCCCCCCAATTTCTAATGCTATTTCAGGAACCCAATGAGCAATATCAAAGAAAATGAAATGGGGTCTTAGATTTTGAAGAAAAGATTTGATTTCATCATATGATTCATCCATAGCTGTTGCTAGTAGACTTTCCAAAGATCTAGGTATATCAGCTGTAGTTTCAGCTCCATGTGGAAGGCCATGGATATGTGGGATTTTGAGTGTGTGGAAAGTGATGAGATTAGGGTAAAGATTGAGATTTTGAAGTTTGATTTGTGAATTTTTGGGTAACAAGAATGAGATTTTGTGACCCTTTTTAGCAAGTTCATTGGAGAGGTTGAGAAATGGAATAATATGGCCTAAAGCAAGCCATGGGAACATGACTATTTGGAGCTTTGAGTCTATGAACTCTGCCATTCTTTTGGTTGGTGATGAAGTAGTTACAATAGCTTGACTTGAAAATGGAATCTCCTCTTTAATATCTGCAGTGGCAAAGCCAAACAAATATATATAGATAAAAAGTACTGTAGTAACTTTGACCCCAGATATATTAGTAATAACTCTTTGATGAAGGGGTTTGGATGAACCCCTTATGATACCTGGCTCCATTCTTGATACCTCCCATCAACATAGGTACGTACCATATTTTGAGATCATCTTACCAGAGAATCCACGAGCATCTGAAGCAGATTTAGCCCGTGTTTTCTGCATTTTGTGTAGTGTCACGACAAGATTAATAGATTGATCAACAAGAAACAACATCAGTCAATGTGTTCTTTATAGGTATAGTTCTCTAATAGTCTTAGCAGTCAATAACAGCATATCCACAGAATGACCATTATCAGATAAATGTGTTGGAAAACTATTGATAATGTCAAGGTAATTCTTCATTTCACAGCTCAACTCTTTGTTAATTGTGTCTATAAAATACTAGAAGGAGCATTTAAACTAATACTCACTGTTACAGAAGGATCTTAAAATTTCATACTACATGTTTAAACAACAATTATACAATGTCCTTGATTAAATACATAGGCAGATGATTACAAAGGTTCTAGTGACTAAAGCTGATTAAACATAAGACATCATCTTGGATGTTTAGCACCAAGTGGAAAGGATACTCGTTGAGGAGTACCTTGAGGTACGTCTGTCTTTTCATGAGAAAGACTTGGATTTTTGCTTGGAGCTGGGTTGGGATCAGCGCTTTCTTCGTCCTCCTCTGTTTCTTCTGGTTGGTTAGTTTGCTTCTTTGTAATAGCTAGCTGATAGTTAGGGTTGATCAATGTATCTTGTTCAGGAGGGAGTGGTACTCCAGACTCAGCAATTGATTTCGGCAATGGAATCTTGTTTCTGTTCCTAGCCAACTCCAGTAGGACCTGATAAACACGAGAATATTAGAATTTCTGAAATGCAGAAGAGTAAAAATTTGAGCAGGGAAGACAAGTGAAATTGCTCCAGTAGAAACAGCACTTCCTTTCCAACCAAAAGATCAAGAGTTAAGAGTCACGAAAAACAGTTGGAAAGGAAATAATCTGAGGCAATGGTTTTCATTTTTTGCGGGGTGGGCAGTGGGTGGGGGTGTTGGTCTTCCATATCCGAAAGAGAAAAAACGCCATACATACAATGGAGAGTACTAACTGGATTTAATTGGAGCTAGATGGTCAGTTGAGCTCCATGAACTACCAAGAGGTATCTACAATGAGGCAGAAGGTGTCATATGTAGTTAGATGAAGCTAGCTCTTTGCAATGGATCCATATACACTGAAGATGATATAAACGATTTTTAGTACTGCATTAAAAGATAAAACAGAAAAGGGAGGCTCCATACTGCTAAAACTTCAGCTAAGAAAATGAAGATTCTTCCATGCCCATGCCTGCCATCTGTGGTTGCTTCCCTTTCATAGCTCAAGTCATGTGTAGTCAACCAGACTCCCAATAATCATAATCTGCTAATCTTTTACTGCGTTGTTAGCCCTATTACTGCATCTTAATTTATGTGCAGGCCCAAGTTGATCTTCATGCTCCTCCAGCCCAACCCTTGAGTAGAGCTCATAATATTACCTCCCTGCCCTCAATAAGAACCTTGTCCTCAAAGTTCGAGACAGGGAATTCGTACTCAGTGTTGAGACACAAAGTCCCACATTGGTGGTTAATGGGATGGGCGGTCTTTTTATAAGGCTTAGGCAATCCTCCTCCCTTTGAGCTAGTTTTGGGGTGTGAGTTAGGCCTAAGACCTACTTCAACACTCAGAAATTTTCTCGGCTTCATTGTGCATGGTGAATATATCACCAGAATTGAATTCATGCCAGGGAAGTCTCAAAGCACAATCTGCCGCCATTGAAACATAATGCAGTAGTGAACCTTCAGTAATATAGTTAATTGTTTTAATTCTATTGGACTTCTGCTCAATGCCCATGTTAACATGATGTATGCCTGAATCATTCTGGCAATATCAAAACTTGCACCAGTATTGGTCATTTCTTCTAGCATTGCAGCCAACGCATTCCTTCGTTCTTCTCATTTCTCAAAAGCAACAGATGTATATCTAGGCATATCTTCTTCTACTAATTTCATCATTGAGATTAAGAGGGAATGAATAATCCCAATAACTCTAATACTACCTCCCCACAAATTGTGATAATGAAATAATTTTTTGTCTATCCAGTGTCTTGGCAATTTCAAAATAGTTTGAGTATTCTAAGAGGCCCCTTTGTTCACATGTGTAGCATCATGAGCAACGTGACTAAACATAGTTAGTGATGCACCAAAATTAACCTGGCCACTTATACTATATCACACGAAGAACACCCCAGCAAAGCACAAGTTATAAATGAACCTGTTAATACCTGAGATAGACTGTGCCGCATTTAACAATCCAAGAAGAGACACAACCTCACTGAGGGTCATAATGTAGTTCGTTAGATAAAGAATAGCTTGTGCAGAGTCATCCAATTGTACAACTAAGTTGTTGAACATGATATCTCGAAGAACCTTCATTTTTCCAGGGAATACTAAGTAAAGCAAGGGAAACATATCTGGAGGAAGTAGATTGTTGTTAGACCAGTCGAATCCACTCACTAAGAGCACTGTTGAGCAGTATCCTTACGACCAATTTTTGAAAGCCTTGTAGGTGCCCTTTTCTCTCCTCCAGACTCATTATGAAAGAAATATGCAAGTGGATACTTAAATATGCAAGTTGGTTTTTGAGACGAGGGTTCCCGGGAAACAGTCTCTCTACTTCTATGAGGTGCTGGTAAGGTCTGCATACATTCTACCCTCCCCAGACCCCACTTGTGGGATTCCACTGGGTATGTTGTTGTTGATACTTAAATAAACTATCATTTGCTTTCATTATTAGTCGTTTTCCTTTTCTTTCTTTTCTTTTCCCTTTTTTCCATATCTAGTATCTTCTGCTCATGGAGCTTGATTTGTTAGACGAGGGTTTTCCGGAAACAACCTCTCTATCTCTATGAGGTAGTGGTAAGGTCTGTGTACATTTTACCCCTCCACAGACCCCACTTGTGGGATCCCACTAGGTATGTTGTTGTTGTATACTTAAATAGACATGCATAGTGCGCAAATAGCCAAGACATAAGAATGAAATCCTTCAGTGTAAAGTGTGTTAATCCAACTAGGTAGAACTGATATAGCATAGAGGAGCATCAAGTCTGTCACTGCAAAAGCCAAAACCCAACTGACTCACCAATACAGGAGGAACTCTATTATTGCAAGCTGGACCATCCGGTGTTTATCCTCTGTAAGTTCAACAAGAATTAGCAGAAACGGTTGGGAGAAGATCGGATCAAATCATCTAGTTCACGTATTCAACCTTACTAATAATATTCAAACGAACTTGACAAGGCCCATCCATCAGAAGAGAAAGGAATATTTGATGATCTTCCTTGAAGTAAGAAGTCATTCCCATCATAACAAAAGATTTAACAATAGAGCATGTTGGCAAGAGAAATCGTGCATAGTACTGCTAGGTGCTCGTGAAATAGATCATCTGGATTTACTAGTGAATTACAACTTTATTGTATAACATTTGGGGCATTGGTCTTTGCAGTATTAATGCATTTTGCTGGTCAATTTCTTCTCAATAAGAGGGCTCGGATCAAATCGGTATGGAATTGGAATAAATTCGGCAGCAGTTGTGAAATCTTCTTCGTCTAATGAATGGGGAGTCGCTAAAAATGAACAAGAAAACTTAAAACATGACTCGCAGCTAGAAGGTTTTATGTAGGAAAAGTGTAACCAACTTTTTTCTCTAAACTGCAATGAAGGAACCAATAAATTCCTACTCAAGTGAGAAGCCAAGAACAGATAATTTCAAAAGAAAAGAACACCTAAAATATGTAAGGTGATTTTGGCAATGTTTTGGTCTATGAAAGCTAATGGTCTAACTTTATTTTTTTTAATTACAAAAAAAATCAGTTTGATTTGGTCAAGTTGTCTTTGCTTATTTGGGAGTCTATGCAGATTAAATGTGTTTATTCTACTTTTTTTGTTGTATTTTTAACCACTGTCCTTGTAATACATGGTTAAAACAGTTAAGTCAGCTAGCATCAGAAACTTGACCCAGAACGCAAAACCTGTTAAGAATTCCAATTCCCAGGACCCATTCACACCATAAAAGTTTTCCTGTAGAACATCAACCTTCAGCATCTTCTGTTCTGCTTAAAAATTTCTATAACACTACCCCAACACTCGGCCACCAATACCTAAATGATTTTCTACACCACTTTTCAAAGCTATGGTAATAAACCATATATGATAGCACCAAACTATGACCTAGTAGTTTGATAACTTTTCATTGTTTTCGACAATAATTAAAAATCTATAATTATGCCAAGTGTCAACCGAAGTTCTGAAACACGTTAAAAGGAAACAACATTTGACTCGAAGCCAAAAATTTAGTTACATCATATGATTCTTTGATTCAGAGAGTCTCCATTTTACTTACCCTTCCTAGACAAGAGAGGGCTAAAGGTTATCAACTTCACTGCACACCTAAAAGGTCTCTAAGAAAGCTACAAAAAATGCATTACCAGCAATAATGAAGGATCTAATAAGACTTGGTACCTCACGCGGCGGGGGCTGCGAGAAGCTGAAATTAACTTTCGACTGAATGGCAAGCTTGATATCATCAGAGTCAATGGAAGCCTTCCCTGCATGCTCTGAGTAGACTTGAGCATCTGTCAGTACATCAACAACATAGCGATACCACAGTTCCAAAAATTGATGCACAACTCGAGGCTCATAGTCATCAACACCCATTGATTTTAGCAACGTTTTGACAATCTTTGCATCCCTTGGCAAGTCCTCTTCTCCACCTTCAGCCATTTCTTTCCAGGTTCAACCTACAAAAAACCATTAACCATCAGCATCATGTCATACACGTCACCAGTGCCAATATAGAATAGAAGAATCGAGATGGAGATGGAGATGGAGATGGAGATGTGATGTACTACTAGTTGTTATCAGGAAATTGAAAAAAATATACAAGTAAATATTCTAAAAGCATCAGAGTAATAGCTAAAGCAGAAAGACATTTGTCAAACAGACAAGCTATTCTCCATATAAGCAAAAGAGCAATTCGGAAAATATTTAGAGGTATAAAGTAAGAACTGTATGAAAAGGAGAAATACCCAAATTCCATCTGCCTAACTGAGTCCTGGTGAGATCAAACACACACTCAAACACAGCTTAATACCAAAAAGTACATTAAACGGAATTAATTAGGATCCATTCTCCACTTCAAGCAGGGGTGGTAATGGAACCCTAATTGTTTTGTAATTTATAAGCTGGAGGAACATGACGACATTGGACACCCTTAAATTTCAGACATAAAACCATTGAGGGAGAGAGCCAGGGAATGAAAAGCAGAGACAAAATTATTTATTTTCTATTTTCAGAAAAGGAAGCAGTGACAAGTATTATAACACACATCCCTCACAAACTATATCACACATTCCCTTGCTAATAACACAGGAAAAGAGCAATCTTTTCACGTTCTTCAGCTTCTTATGACCATCTAACTAATTTAAGACCAAATTAAAGCTTCCACTTCACGAAGAAATAGAACACAAAACACCACAAGAAAAGTAACTGGGACAAGAGGAAAAAAAACCAAGAACCCATATCAACAAGCAAAGGAATAAAGGTGCTACTTCAAGTCAACCAATTTCAACTTCACCAATTCGATTATTAGAATGACATAGTAAAAATACTTTATATGTTATGACTTTCACCCCATATTTAGTGGCCGAATTGTTCATCATGACAGGTACCAAGAGTCCATATCAGTAAGCAAACGAATAAAGGTGCTAATTTAAGTCGACCAATTTCAAATCCACCAATTCGATAATTAGAATGAAACAGTAAAAACACTTTGTAAAGTTACGACTTCCACCCCATATTTAGCGGCAAATTAGTACATCGTCACAGTTTTTTTTTTTTTGGAGCCATTTTATGACATCAAAAGCAATTAACAATGTAAATGAACCCGCTGAACTCAAAAAACAGAAAATTACACCCAATGATCTTGAAAATGGTGGTCTTTAACCTTTAACCCTGCTTCAAGTTCAAAAAGTTTTGACCTTGAAGGCTTGCCGATGTACCAAGGGCTGGTCCAAAGTTCACACCAGCAACCTCGCCATTCTTGTAAATCACTCAAGAAAAAGCTCATATGCAAAACAATAGTTGGAGCTTCGGTATGCCCTAGCTGCAACCCCAAATTCAGAATTCGTACTCCACCCATAGAAAAGGTATTTGAATATGGACTCAGTTTTAGGAAATAGATAGAGGAGACAATCCGGCGAGAAGGGAGACCGGAAAACTTACCTCAGATTTTCGCCGATGAGACAATCGCCGGGAGAAGAAGCAGAGTCGACTAATGAAGCTTTGTGATGGAAGAAAATATAAGGAGAATAAATTTCCAAAATCTTTTTTATTTTTTATTTTTTCACGGAAAAGAAAAGTAAAAAGTACCTGAAATGAATAAAAAATATCCTCAATGAGAGTTTAGTTTTAAAAAAAATATTTTGTCCTCAATAATTTGATTAAAAAAATATCTATTAAGAAACTGTAGATACTTAAATTTTGAATTATTGATATGGTCTTTTCCACGGAAAAAAAAAATCTTCTATTCCAATAGAAGCAAAAATGATGTGAGTTATTCAAGAATCGAAATCGATTTGCTTTATAAAAAGAAAATTTTAATGAACTTCCATGAAATAATTTTACATAATTCAACCAATTGTCTTGATTGTAGAATATCATCTAGAGATAAAAATCCGAGTTGAATTATTATAATATTTTCGAATTGAATTAGTATAATATTTTCTAATTGACAAAATTATCATTGAGAAAACAATTCACTGTGTTTGTCCATTTCGCCATATAATTTAATTCACATATAACTTTTGTATAATCTTGCATAACATTTGTATAAATAACATAAATTATACAAAACTCGAACTATAATTACAATTAAATATTTACCGCAAGCCATAATTAATTCAATAGCTATGTTAAGTTAATTAACTCGTATATGTGTAATTTTTCCTTTGTATAAATGAGTTGAGATTGAAATTTAAAGGCTAAGTTTTTTCCACTCAACAATCAAAACAAATTGACTTGCAAACTTAAGCACTAGAACTGAAAGCAAATAGGAACCATGTATGAAATCTTTCAATCAAAGAACACAGTCAAGAGTCACCATCTCCTCAATTCAAGTGGAAACACTCACATATTCATTTCATGTGAAGCTACGTATAAATTGCAACAATTTGGGGATGGCAGTAACATAAATAATAATTTTGTCAAGTTCAAATGTCTTTCCGAATTGCACACATATAATATATCATTCCTAAGTGTAAAATGAGAACTAACATCTGGTGGCAATGAGTTCACATGTGAATATATCATCCAAGGTCGATAAAGACCTCCCAGAACCCAAGACAGGAACTACATTTAAAATAGGCTCAGCGTCTACTTTATTTCTCCAACTCATCTGAACTAGTTCATTAAACACATCAGAGAAGATCTGAGATAATGTTCCATGAGAGATATTAAGGTTACTCGCAAAGTAGAGCCTGAAATTCTGCAAAAAGGAGAGGAAGTGTTTAGTGGACTAGAATACTTCATCTGGGACAAAGAACAGCAAAGCAAGAAAAGGGGTCTTTTAAACTGCACCCTATAAGAGAAAAGCTCCAGCTTTAGTGACTCAAAACTTTTTCCATTCTCTCCCTACCATTACTGAGAAGCAACCGAGCCTTTCAAACAGTTTATTCCAAAGGGGACTGAAAGGACAAGATATTTCTTTTTTCACCATTTACTTCTTTATACCACTCTTATCCTTTCAGCACCTCAAGCTTAAACAACCAATTGTTCATAGAAATAGCTAAAACATGCTGAAGGCAGAATCTTTTTCGAAAAAAATCCACGTAGGCATCTACAGAGAACTTCCCCATATTTTCAATAACATGTCTGATACAAAGAGAGACTTGCTATTGAAGTTCATTCCCGGATATTGCTCTTCAACCTCCTAGAAAAAGATATATTCCTCCACAGCCACTCCAATTTCACCCGTGTAGTTTATAACTACAAACAATTTTATCCATATTGCATATGAAGGTCAAGAAATGTGATTCCTTCCTAGTTTTCTTTTCTTTTCTTTTTTTCCCCCGACAAGTATTTTTACTAGTCATATCTTGAAAGAAAAGTGAAAGTAATAGTTTTAGCTATTTAATTGAGGAGATCTTGCATAGACTTATAAGTAAAAGTAGGATATAACTCCAGGAGAATTGGTGAAATAAAACAGTTGGGCCAGGAAAAAGAAACTAACCATTACGTCGTCCCAAGAGAAATTATTCTCCGAAAGGACTTTATCGAGATGAGAAATGCAAAATCTTGCAATCATTATGACTTGTTCCTTCTCAACGAGACCTTTGGACAGAACAATGGCAGGACATGCAACACTATCGAGGGAGCAAATTTTTGCTGCGAGCTCTTCAGTAACTGAAAGAATTGCTGTGCATATTTTGCCGTAAGCAACACATTTCTGAAGGCAAATGTCATGCCCCAAATAATCTTGTTCTGTGGATTGTGATTGCTTGGCTAAGTCACTTGGACCCGACAAATACTCTCCCGTGTAAAACATAGGCTTTACTTCAACCAGAGCTCTACATAGAGGAAGTGCACTCAATTAATGAGAAAGACAGATAAACAATAGGCCCATTTTATTCTCATGTCAGACTGACTTAAGACAGACAACACATAGCATAAAAAGAAACATAAATACAAAGGGAATTAAAATGGCGATAGCAGTAACCCAATAGTCTACAGCTAACTATTAACATCACAGTTCTTGGAAGCACAAATATTAGAAAGTGTCAATATACTGTGGTCAATGGAGCACCCCAGAAAAAATTACCTTTTAGGCAGATCAGGAACAAGAATATATAAGAAAATTGCATCTAGGACTTTGGACTTCTTTGTGTCCTCAGCATGGGTCGGCTTCATTTGCTTAAGAAGTGTTTCTGTTTTCTTTTGGACAATAATTCTTTCTGATTTTTCCATAGATTCAGAACAATATATCACAAAGACTATGGCTGATGTGGATATTGAACAGTTAAAGCTTCTAGCAACTGCTTCACTGTTTTTCAGTGCCTGTTCAAGTTCTGCAACAGGACCTCCTTCACAGAGCAACATAGTTGCTGGGTCAAGCCCCAGCTGTCCTGCCATGTGTAGTATGTCATTGTGCAAAGTTGCCTGCAACATAATGATGCAGTAAATAATCAGAAGAAATTCTTCAACATGATGATTCTCCTGATAGTAATAGAAACTGGAAATATCTAGTTAATTATATGCTTCATATTCAAGTCAAATAGCTAGACAGATTAAAAATGATAATCGTGCTGGTCCCAGAATAATATGAATGATTTACTATTTAAGAAGATAAGTACCTGACTGTATGGACCAATACAGCTAGGAGCCCAGCAAGAAATGCTTTGTACATGCAAGACCTTTTTAGTAGAATCATTTGCCACTAAAACTTCAATATATGCCCTCCCTAAACCAACTAGCAATAGAGGGAGCTCAATGGTGGACCGTGATGGTACACCATAACGACACTTCTCTTGAGTAATAAATCTGACATAGGTTTCATTTGCCACAGCAAACTCATCCATATCAGCAATATAAAGATGGATATACAGTACATTTTCCCAAGAGGAATCATTTTCCACAAGCAGAGCTTCAATTCTCATCAGAACAACCTCCAGATCCTCCTGCAGATCTGGCAATAACAAGGCTAAATCCATCGAAAACAGAAGTATCCAAAAGCACGAAGAAGAACTAGATCATAGAGGAAGTTAACATATAGCAGGATATCCAAAATGATTCCACTTACAACATTAACCTTCTACAGTAACTCCAATGTTTTACCTGATGAATTTTTACAGGAGTCTTGGAGCCAGCAAGAAATAGAAAAAACATTATCCTTCATTGTTTTAGAAACTTTGAGCTCCTGTTTAGCAACACCTGACCGCTCAGAGCTTATAGCAGCATATTCACTAGCAGCTTCACCTTCTTGTTGTTGGACATCTCCTTGCACTTCAAATACTGTATCCACGTTGCTCTGACAGACATTGCTGCGTTCATCACTGCCATTTGAAGATATTGACTCTACCTTACTTTCCAGATGGAATGCCAGAGGGTGGAGGATGCCAACAGGGGCTATGGAATCTGAAGAATGCAAGACGATTTGAAATTCATCCAGCACAATTCGAGCATTCTGAGAGAGTTAAAAGATTAGGCGAGTGACAGAAAAAGAAGAGGGATGTAACTTCTAAGCACTAAATTCATACTCATCCTCACATCATTTTTGCATCAGTTGACTTTGAATGTCAAATTTAGATTTTTTCAATTCTGTCTCACATCTGAAAGAGTTGAAAAACATGATAACGAAAGAAGAGGTATGTAATTCTAAAGCAAGGAATTTCATTCTCTGTTTCACATCTTTTTGCTTCAATTGACTTTTGAATTCACAAGCAGCTTTTTATTAAATCCATTTAGAGGACTAAACTCTAATTTTTCCCACCGAAAAAATTACAAAATAATGAATCCCAATAAAAAATGCATAAAGATGTACCATCACACGAATGCATTTTTGAAAATGCAAAACAAACAAAAATCATGGATCAGATGGATAAATATTCTCCAAAGGTATTTGGTAATAATTTATCATGGAAGTAGTGGTAAAGCTAACTTTCTTTTTGAGACCATATATTCTCTCCCAGAACCATCCCAACGGATAGAGAGAGAAGGAATACTTGCCTTAAATAGAGGGCAATCAAGGGTTAACGTTTCATATTCTCCACCTTCACCACAGACATTTATTCCATATAACCTGCAAAAAAATAGAAATTAAAATGCGAAAAAGAGAAGTAAAACAAAGCCAAAATTTTTCTAACCATATCATACTCTTTTAGCTTGTGGAGATGGGGCTCCAGATATACTATCTCTTTGCCCAAGTGTTTTGAGGGGTTCAGTCCAATAGCAGCAACCTGAAATGATTCAGAAGTATAGCAACTTAAAAGGGAAAATCATCACTTCACATCCTATGTAAATGACATTTTGGTGGTGTTGTCAACCTAACTTTAAGTGCCTTCTTCCAAATAGCAAGGCATCTACTGATTTCATTTAGAATGACCAAAATAAAAATCATGAATCCCACCAAGTATAATATTTACATGCAAAATCTCAAATAAAAAGACTTCAGAGATTCCTACCTTCACTGCTATTGCGACAATTCCATTTCTTATCTGCCATGGGAGTGGAGGGACCAAAAAAACAAAAAGAAGACTTCAGATTGAAGTTGTAAAAGCAATTACTATTTTCTCTATTTCTAACACAAATTTACCATTTCCTGAAGAAGAAATGATTGATCTTGCTTCCATAGGTACGCCAATGAAACAAGCCCTAACCTTGAACATACACTTTCCACTCGTAATCTCTGGTAGTCAGATGCAATTGCACCAGAAGATACTGCTGTAACAGAGGGTATCTGTCTTTTTACTTCATTCAACAATATAAACATATCTTCAACTTCATCACCAGGAGTCATACTATAGCTTAGGTCATGATGCCTGCGAAATCCAACTAGAAAAGTTATAAATAAAACATTGTGTTGTACGTTTGAAGCTACTTCTAAATCCTTTTTTTATAACAAAGGGGAACCCGCAACCGCTACCCTTTGGGTGCGCACAGGATAACCCCCGCTCCTATGCAATACCTCACAAACCACACAGGAGAGGTAACCCACACTAGGCAAACCCGGTGCAACGAGCTCAACCCAAAAGGCAAACCCCTTGCTTTCGCTAGCAAGGGGTTTCAAACTTGAGACCTCCAATATGGAAGTCTCAAGCCCAAATCACTAGGCCACTCCGAAGGGTTAGGTACTTCTAAATCTTTGTCATAAGCAAGTTAACAATTACATTAACATAACATCTTGCAAAGATTAGTCAGGTAAAAGTATTAGGGAAACATCATTTGCCCAATTTATCAACTTTATCATATTAAAACAAGGCAAACCAAAATTAAGACTACTTTCACATATCTATCCTTCAACAAGAAATAAACTTCAGCTATGCAGTTCTTTAATGTAAACCCAATAATAAAATTTTCAAACTTAGGCAATTGACTGCACAAACGAAATCCTGTAAAAAGACTTGCCTTGTGGATCCTTGAATTCGCCTACGGAATAATGGGAGTCCCATGCATTTAGCATAGCTAACAACTATCTGATGCCCAACCTGCAGACACAGTTGGCGAACATTCTAAATGAAAACATGGTATTAAGAAGAGGAGAATATCATTTATCTTTATTATTAACAAAATTTGTGATCAGAATTCCAGTAAATAAGGAAAGAAATTTAATAGATAGGAGACATCAAGATGCTAGAAAGTGGACCAATAAACTATAACTCCATCTGAAATTAGTTCGCGTGTGGCAATATGAATTCTCGGCATTCAGGTTCTATCATTCCAATACTAGTTAATTTGTCTTTGAAACAAATGTTGGATTCACTAAGTCAGTCTCATACTTACTGCAACTGAAATATACAAAGTCTAACCAAATAAAAGGAATCCTGAAAAACACTAGACCAGTGTTATTAAAAGCGCTCGCTTCAGCGCAGGTCTGGCGCTTAAACTGGTTGAAGCGAGAAGCACAGGAAAAAGCGCTCCAGGTAAGTTCTTCTTCTCCTCCTCTTCTCTTCTTCTTCTTCTCAGTTCTTTTTCTATTTCTGTGCATCGTCTTCTGCTAGGGTGTTTCCTTCATCAGTTCTTTTCAGTTTCTCTGCAGTCTGCACATCTGTAACAGAAGTTCTGTATATATTTTATAGTGCTCTATTTTATTTTATTTTTTTAGAAACATTGTTGCTCTAACTTTTGCTGCTCTGTTTTCAAGTTCAAGTAGAAGTAGAACCCTTGTTGATGAGCCCTCTGATGATGAAGAAGATGAGGACCAAGTAGGACGTGGTTATGACACTTCAGGAGTTTGACGACTTCATTGAAGAATAGGATTTTACTCGCTTTGTCTTTTGGTTATGTACTAGTGTTATTTGCTATATGCCATTTGACTATCTATTTATTTTTGACAAGGTAAAATGATTATCTATTTACTTTTTAATCTAAGTTGAAACTTGAAAGATTTGCTTAATATGTTACCTCTATTGAATTCTTAATTGTTTATCTATGCATATTTAATATTTTTTATTTTTATACTAAATTGCGCTTTATTTGAAAAATGCGTGCGCTTTGCTTCACGCTTCTCGCTTGTGTGAAGCGTCGTCGCTTTTTTCTGCTTCTTGCTTCTAAAAACACTGCACTAGACATGTTGTAAGTGTTACACTGACTAACTCAACTATTATTATCATCTATAGAGATATTTTACTTCAACTGCATTTTGCCTTTAGCTAGGTCCATATTGGTTCTGAGAGATTTAGGTATTCTGAAACAACTTACCTCTCTGTGATTTTTTAGGTCTACATTCATTCCTTTAACAATCTTATCGCAAATGACCGCACTGCACCAATACCCCAATGCATCCAGAGGTTTATATAGGACATGCTCAATCGACAACCCATTTAAGGGACATACTCTCATTTTTTTTTTTTTGTTTTCATACCCTCATTTTATCCTCTAGAAGTACAACTTTTACTCTCTATTGGATGTGATCATTTATTTCTTATCAATCATGTACGACCGCACATCCATCTAAATGCAGGAACTTCTACAACATTTGCTCTATGTGGATGTCTTCGCCTTACAAGCCCAACATGCATAACATTGATTTTCTCACAGTCACAACTGGTTTAGCAAAAAATACATCAAAACATATTCTAGTAGATACATTATAGAAAGTTTCTGATTGTTAACAATAATCGCCAAGCAAACTATATAAACCCCCCAGGCAAAATAGAACAGAAAGGAAATCAAACTCAAAAGCAACTTATAACTAACCAAAAGATCAAATTATTCATTTTGATAAGCTTCAATTAGCTTGAGTTTTGCAAATAAGTTGTTCCCCTTAAGCATTACGTTTCATTTTCACATACACATTAAATGAATCTCTTCAATGAAAAAAACCATGACAAATCATCTGAATGTTATGCCTATAGAGAATTCATATGTTGGACTTATAAAACAGAGCCAGAATTTTTAGTTTATGGGTTCGGGATTCTAATCCTTTAAAGGTACAAGGTTCTAAATTACTCCCCCCATGTTAATTTGTTTGCCTTATTTTCAATTGACACGAAATTTAGAAAGTACGAACTAAGAAGACTTTAGAATCTCGTGTAAGCTAAAGATACATAGAACGTACCAAAACTCCACATGCAAAGTAGAAAGTTAGAATTACAGAGTTGCTCAAAAAAAGGAAAGAAACATACTTTTTGAAATGGAAGACTAAATTGAAGAGTTGCTCAAAAAAAGAAAAGAAATATACTTTTGAAATGGAAGAATGTAAAATAAACAAATCGAAAACCGGATTAACAATTTGTATAATTTTCAATGAATTATTAAATAAAGGATTCGGACCGAAGTTATTGGCTTTAGTCGAACCCATAACCGAAGAGCTCTGCTCCTGCCTAGGAAAGCGTCACCTCATGAATAACATGCAACAAATAGATATTTTTCCAGCATTTTAAAGAGGAAAAAGAAAAAAGCTCACAGTTTGATACATGTAGCTATCAAGCTCATCGGTTGCATCATCAGCAGGAATCAAATTAGCCAACGCAACAATCTGAAAAATTACCAGAATAAGAGCACACAATGACAAGTGACAAATTCATCAAACACATAATAGGCAAAGAGACGAAAATTGAGAACCTCGTGACCATATTGAATGCATTTCATCATGGCATAGCAACTGTCTTTGCCGCCACTGACTAAAGCGACGACTTTCATATTGCTTATCAACACCGCTGCCGTCCAGTAATTGTCTCCGTCGCCGACAAGATGGCGCCGCCGGCGAAGTAGGGTTTTGGGGGAATTAAAAAAAAGGGGGAATTTATGCTGCTTATTTTTGTCTTTTCTTTGTTTGACTTGAAGAGTAAAAGTAACGATGTTGCGTTGATTCTTTAGTTTCTTGTGTCAATCAACTAAGCCTTAAATTTTTTTGAAATAATAACAAAGAATTCAAACGGGTGGGTATCCCGACTAATTATGTGAATAAGTAATTAATTTGATGAGTTGGTTGATTTGATTTTTTTTAAATCTTTTATTAAATAATAAGAAATATTTTCTTTCCTTTTTCGTGAGTTGGTTTACTTGATTTCTTTTTTAATCTTTATTTTGGAGAATTGTATTTTCTTAAAGTTGTAACTCGCTTGATGCAAGGATCGATTTCAAATTTGATGAGAAGAAAAATAAAGATCGATGAGAATAGGTGTAATTCAAACTAGAGATTGAATAAGTAGTTTATTGAGATAATTAGTCATTTGCTAATTACTCCTCAAGCATAATACGCAAACATGGCTCTTAACTTGGTATTTATGTCCTTAATTCTAATGTGTGCAAGTAAATACTTAACAACAACAAATTCAGTGAAATCCCACAAGTGAATTTTGAAGAGAGTAAAATATACGCAAACCTCACCGCTATCTCAAAGAGATGGAGAGGTTGTCTTGGTATTTATGTCCACAAACAACAACAACAACAAAACACATAGTAAAATCTCACAAGTGACGTCTAGAAAGAGTAAAATGTAAACGGACCTCACCACTATCTCATAAAGATAGAGAGATTGTTTTCGAAAACCCTTAGAAGAAACAAGTAAATACTTAAAACTTATATAAAATTGACCAAGTAGATACATACATCCTACGTGATGTTTAACATGAAATCTTATGTATATTATACCACATACAAAAGTTAAAGGTCTACATGTCACTTGGTGGTTTGTCCTGATGATCACCTTATGAATCTTGATGCAGATGTGTCGGTGGCCTGTAACTGTTCAAATAGCATGAGTATTAAGTAAAATGTAGCCATTCTCTGAAATTAACCTCAGAGAAGAAAGGAAGACTGATACAGAGAAGCCATATTATTACACAGTCAATACAGAACTACTATGATTCACATGCCACTAAAAGAAGAGTCTAATCCACAAAAGAATAATTAAAGGAGCAAAAAGGGGATCACATGGACTGTGGGACTAGCCATACTAAACCTCTTCAACAAAAAACTGTATTTGCAACCACCAAAATCGGCACTAGAACAAATAAATAAGAATATGGATTTCGTACAGCTAAAGAGGGAACAAGCGCGGACACAAGTTCTAAACTACTGGAATCTAGTTTTTCATTAATCATCTATCACCAATCGGCGCACTTGCAAAGCCCTTGATATTTCAAGTCAGAAGCTTCCAACACTAGCATGTCCTTGTACTTCATGAGAGCATGCTTTATGCAGATCAAACAAATATTTTCCTCCTCAGCTATCTCATAAAAACATCTTGGTGAAACACACGGACAAGCTTGTCCCACTTGACTGTTCCGTGCAAATTAACTCTTTGTGACTCAATAGCCAGCTTGAAACAACATTTGCTATAGGCACACCTGGCTGGACAAAGAACAAAGCTTTTAAGAACAGCATGAGGTCAGGCTGCTTGACAAACGGAGAAACAATATATCCACATCATGTCTACCTGACAAATAAAACTAACTGCATCCTGAATGTGACATGAACAATAGATGTACTTTGTGTCAGACTGAAAAATCTAGAAAACATGGATACTATCCTGAACCACCTAAAATCTCTTTTGAAGGTGGATTCACATCAACTTGGGTGACAAGTGACAATCCATTTTGTTTCATGAATTTTCAGCAATTGACAACATTTGATATTGATGCTCGGTCAGGGTATGTATTTTTTCTCCTATATTCAAGTAATTTAGCAAAAGCATTTTTTTAAAACTATAACAGCATGACATTATATGCAACCCCATAAACATGTATCTTACAGCAATGGCTGTGTATCTATGAAGAAAGTTTCGCCAGCTATTTTCAGTGATAAGTTGAATCTAGTCAAGTATTAGACTTTCTTCCAGAAGTAATATTATGCATCAACAATGGACAAAATGTTTACAGCGTCATCGGAGACATGGCATGAGAAGAAATAATGGGTTAGCAGAATTATCAATGTATGTAGATGCACGCTTACGTTATTCTAAGTAACTGCATTCTCCATACCATTTATAACTCACAGACTAGAACTCAGAAGGGAGCCTCAAGTGATTCATCCCAAACATCTGCACTTCCATTGGAAGCATCCTCAGCGTCTTCCTCCATCGAGAGCCTAATATATTCTCTGTGTGCGAAGCGATCCCATTCAGTCAGATTTGGGTTCTCACGCTCCTGGAAACAAGAAGAAACTCACGTCAACCATTGTAACACCAGAACAACATTATCAACTATATATTAGCCTTCCAATTACCTGACGAATTAGGAAGGGATCACGAGTTTCAAAGGCCATGAACTTATTGAGGTTAAAAAGTATATTAAAAACACTACCGGAGAGCCTGCTTCCCTTCAAATCACGTAACGTAAAATAGCTTTCATTCTGCAAGAAAGAAACTTGAATTATATCTGTTATTGTACTTGGAGAAAGAGCAGATGATACAAATTACAACTATCAGGTTTTTCTAAACAAGAGTTCCCCTTCTCAAACAACCTAACAAGTTCAAGAATCACAACATACATCTCAAGGCACCAATAGCAACAACTGCTACACCTCAATTTCCGAATAGTCAGAGTTTGCTAAATGAATCCTCAAAATTCATTCTGCTCCATCTGGGCCTCATTTCATTCCAATACTCAATAATTCGCCTTTTAAAACCAATTAGGGTAGCCCTAGAGATTCTCTACACGTAGTATAACATACAACAAACAACATACCCAGTGTTTAAAAAACAGCATTTACATACAAATTCTCTAGACAAATTGACACAAACACATAGCAAACACCCAGGGAAAAAAGTGAGCGTGTCAACAAGACAGAAACTTAACCAACAAAATTAATGTAAACACATATCTAAATAAAATTCAAAAAGAACCTCTCACCACACCCAAAGGGAAACTATAGACAAATCTTACTCACAGTATTTGCCTTGGCATGAAAAATGTCTGATCATTGTAAGCGTTCTAACAGATCAGATGATTATCGAGCAATAATTACAACATCGAAAGGACACAAGATAAGAAAGGATTGGAAATGTGAAAAGTTCCAAAATTACCTCTGGACTGACCATGTCGACTATTTGACACAAAATATCCTCAAAAAGCACTGGCTCTTGGGCCATGCATTCCATTCTATGCAATTGCTCCTCATAAAAGAATTGCATCTCATTCCTAGTTATAACCCCATTTCCATCAATGTCTATGCATTTGAACCTGATCGAGAAAGAAAATGGCAAACCAAACAAAAGCAGGGTCAACAGATGTGTGCACACATTGCATAACAATAAGCTTCCCAAAAACTACTTTTCTAAAGTGAGTTGACCATTCTATAACAACTCTACTCAGCCTAACACACGTCAACGAGCTTTTGCCTGATGGTTGCAACAAGTATACAAGGAGATACCCATGATTAGCAGCACAGAACCAGCAATGTAACTTAAGCACATTCAAACAAGCCATTTGTTTCACCAACACTCAACAGTGACCAAACAAGAGAGTTGAAAGAATGCCTTTAGTGTAATTAAATATAAAAAATCCTACTTGGTTATTATCAAATCGTCTGCTTCAAAAGTTTTGTGCGCTACTTTACAGCTAATTAATGTACATACAATCAAAAAAAAAAAATTAACCACTTGCTCTTAATGTGTCCCAACATGGCACCTTTCTATGCGTAGGAGCAATTTAACTTTGAACTTTCATTTTTACTCTTAATAACATTACTAAGTGGGATCCTCATGCCCACTCTCATTTAAAAGGACAATTATGCTCTTTACATATATTTGTCTTACATGTCAAAAGTATTTGTTAATTTCTCAACTCTATTCCCAGTCAAACACCGCCACATAAAATAGGACGGAGGGAGTAGCATTCTTTGAGAAGGAAAGGAAATGAAAAGTAGTTAATTTATTTGATATCATATACATAAATGGACCGGAAAGTAGCAAAAAATCCATCATAAGGAAATTAACTGTTTTTTGTACATTATAAAATCCATCTATAGCAAATATTTCGATGAACAACCTTGTTTCATGTCTCAATTAAATCCCCACTAGAATTTTCTAAATACCCTCTTCCTAGGTTTTTTGTTTGGTGTGTGTTGGGGAGGGATCTAAAATTATGTAGTGGTGTTTGATTGAGCACGGCGTATAAGAAAGAAAAGACTTTTGAAACTTGTGTCCTAAAACAAACATTAGAAATTTTGTGCAGCTATAAATCATCTTATTAAAGGTAAAATGCAAAACTCAAAGTTAAATTGCTTCTAAATAAGTATTGACATTCTTTTTCAAAGAGACAAGAAAGGGAACATATGCCTCATAAATTGGGATGGATGGAGTATTAAAAATTGCTTGGATTGTCATCTACAAGCTTATAATAATTCGGTTCCAAAGGTGCTTCAATCATAATTCAATCTTGCACCCTATAAGAATTATTCCATGAATCTCAAAATCAAAATAAGCAAATAATAGCACCTATTAGTAGGCATTTTTGCAAGGAACTCCTGTGAATCTTTATGAATTATGATATCTAAGTTACTCAAACATACTACGGTTAGGAATTAATATTTAATGCATCTGTTATCTAACTCCTTCAGGCATTTCCGCAACCAAATGACAGACAATTGTATAATCTAGAAGACTATCCTTTTTACGAAACATTCCACCATCATTTCTTCTCTTCTCTTTCACACTTCAACGAATTAGCGAGCACAATAATACAGAAGTGAATCCACGATCAACGTTAGTCGCTAATATTTATTGGGAAGGGTGGTTATAACAAATTGCTTTTTTCACAAGGAAATTTCTTCTGTAACATTGTCTCCACTCAGCAAAAACCAAATTCTTGAGTCACACTAGCGCCCCATGTAGGACTAGAAGGGGAAGTCAAAAAGCGTTTCTGGGAGGAGTTGGATGAGGTAGTGCGGGGTTTTCCGGCGGCAGAGAAAATCTTCATTGGGGGCGACTTTAATGGGCATGTGGGGGCGACTAATAGTGAGTTTGAAGATGTGCACGGAGGCTTTGGGCTTGGTGTAAGGAATGAAAGTGGGACGTCTCTTCTGGATTTTGCCAAAGCCTTTGAATTAGTGATTGCTAACTCGTGTTTCCCAAAGAGGGAAAGCCACTTGGTTACCTTTTGCAGTTTAGTAGCAAAGACCCAGATTGATTACCTTCTCATCAGAAAGGGCGATCGGAGTCTCTGTAAAAATTGCAAGGTTATTCCGAGTGAGAATATCTGCACTCAACATAGGCTACTAGTGTTGGAGGTGGAGATCAAGAGAGAGAAGAAAAAGAAGGTTTTGTTCACCCAACCTAGGATTAGATGGGGTTGCCTGACTCCTGCCCTCATTGGCGTGATGGAAGAAAAGTTGAGATTCCTTGAGGCGTAGGGTAGCGAAGGCACTGCGAATAGTATGTGGGACACGATTCCTTGAGGCGTGGGGTAGCGAAGGCACTGCGAATAGTATGTGGGACACGACTGCTGGCTACATTAGAAAGTTAGCTACCGAGGTCCTAGGAGTTTCGAGAGGGCCTGTTGGTGGTCGTAAAGGGGATTGATGGTGGAATGCGGAAGTCCAGGGTAAGGTGCAAGATAAGAAGGTCGCCTACTTAGAGTGGCTAAAGTGTAGTGAAGACGAGGAAAAGCAACAACTTAAGGAATCCTATAAGAAGGCCAAGTCAGAAGCCAAGCTGGCGGTAACGAAGGCCAAGTCTGCAGCTTTTGAGCGCCTTTATGAAGATCTTAAAGAGAAAGGCGGGGACAAGAGACTGTACAGGCTCGCTAAAGTAAGAGAAACGAAAGCCCGTGACTTGGACGTAGTGAAGTGCATCAAAGACGGGCGAGGTGTTAGTGGATGACACTTCCATTAAATTAAGGTGGCAAACCTACTTCCGTACTCTCTTAAATGAACAAGGAGATAGGGTTATCGACTTGGATAAATTGGCACACTTCGAAGAACATCACAATATTGGGAATTGTGACCCGATCGTCGCAGAGGAGGTAAAACTAGCTATGAGTAGGATGAAGAGGGGGAGGGCGATCGGACCCGATGAGATACCAGTGGATTTCTGGAAGAACTTGGGCAAGGATGGCATAGAGTGGTTGACTAGACTTTTCAATGCCATTAGGGAGACCAATAGGATGCCAGAGGAATGGAGGAGAAGTGCAATGGTTCCATTGTACAAGAATAAGGGGGATATTCAAAATTGCAACAACTACAGGGGTATCAAGTTGTTAAGTCATACGATGAAGGTATGGGAGAGAGTTGTAGAGAGGAGGGTGCGTAAAGTAGTTTTCGTCTCGGAGAATCAGTTTGGATTCATGCCGGGACGGTCGACGATGGAGGCAATCCATGTGGTTCGGAGGTTAGTGGAAAAATATAGGGACAGAAAGAAGGATCTCCATATGGTGTTCATCGATCTCGAGAAGGCGTATGACAAAGTCCCACGGGAGGTCTTATGGAGGTGTTTAGAAGCGAAAGGCGTACCTGGGGCGTATATCAGGGTGATAAAGGACATGTATGAGGGAGCCAAAACTCGAGTTAGAACGGTGGGAGGAGACTCCGAGTATTTTCTTGTTGAGATGGGTCTTCACCAGGGTTCTGCGCTGAGCCCTTTCTTGTTCGCCTTGGTGATGGATGAGCTGACTCGACATCTTCAGCAAGAGATACTGTGGTGTATGCTATTTGCTGATGACATAGTATTGATTGATGAGTCTCGGGCTAAAGTTAATGAAAGGTTGGAGGCCTGGAGGCACGCCTTGGAGTACAAAGGCTTCAAATTGAGCAGGACCAAAACTGAATACATGGAGTGTAAATTCAGCGTGGAAAGAGAGGAAGATAACTCTGAGGTGAGACTCATCACCCAACCTATCCTCCAAAGGGATAAGTTCAAGTATCTGGGGTCTATCATCCATAATAGTGGCGATATCGATGATGATGTCACACATCGCATTGGGGCAGCTTGGACTAAATGGAGACTGGCCTCTGGAGTTTTGTGTGACAAAAAGATACCACCCATACTTAAAGGGCAGTTCTACAGAGTGGTGGTTAGACCAGCGTTACTGTATGGGGTGGAGTGTTGGCCTATTAAAAAGATACATGTTCAGAAGATGCATGTCGCAGAGATGAGAATGTTGAGATGGATGTGCGGCCACTCTAGGAGTAACAAAGTTAGGAACGAGGAAATTAGAGAGAAACTGGAGGTGGCGCCGGTGGGCGAGAAGATGAGGGAAGCGAGACTGCGATGGTTCGGACATGTGCAGAGAAGGAGTATCGATGCTCCGGTTAGGAGGTGTGAGAGGTTGGA
>JAABOM020000084.1:4057821-4074592 GCA_011800125.2 Solanum clarkiae | reverse complement strand
AGCGGTAAGGTCTGCGTACAATTTACCCTCCCCAGACCCCACTTGTGGGATTATACTGGGTATGTTATTGTTGTTGTATTGTTGTTGAGTCACACTAAAAATGCAAAGATTGCAAGAAAGTTGAATGTCAATTCAGAAACTAACCAGTATTCAAGACTAGGCTCTGATGATTTATCCTCCTCTGACAATATAAAGTAAACAAAATCTTCGTACCCCATCTTCCCTTCAACTTTACTGGTGAACTTCCTTGGAACCTGATAGCAAATTGAACCATAGAACTCCTTATGAAATGATGAGCAAGCATTCTTACGAATACATGATTTATAAACCCAAAACAGGCAAGATAAAACTGCAAACAACAAACAGTACATGAAACACTCGGACCTGAGAAAATATTCTATCAACAATCCTGTATGTAAGGGCATGATTGCCATATCGAATGAGGTTCTCTTTATCAATGAGAAAATCATGATCGGTGTCAAGCTCCCAAAACTTGCAATATATCACGTAAAAATGTTCATAGGAGAAGTACCTGTACCAAAAATAAAGTGTTCAAGAACTTAAAAGAGAAGATGCCGAGCTAGATTAAGAGTATCAAACTCCAGAAGAAATATGAATGTATTAATATCTGCCTCAGCTGATGCCAAAATCCAGTATTTTAAAGAAATCTGCAAAAACATCGTTTATGTAGCTATCTAGCGCCCACTTTTCAAAATAGTGTCTGATCTTTTTCCAGAAGAAATATGAATGTATTAATATCTGCCTCAGCTGATGCCAAAATCCAGTATTTTAAAGAAATCTGCAAAAACATCGTTTATGTAGCTATCTAGCGCCCACTTTTCAAAGTAGTGTTTGATCTTTTTTAATAACTGACAAATTTCCGTGTGCCACTTGTTGGATAATGAGCCTGTGCCTCTACCTTCCACAATTAAATGCCAGACTTTTGTCTAAGGAACGATCCAAACCAGTGAAGTACACTCTTAACCCAAATATTACAAACTACACTCTTACCACTAGAACAACACTTGGGGGGCAAAAAGAATTTTGCAAATTGCCTTTTTCAGAGTGTCTTCTTAAGACATCCTATGGAGTATGATTTCCTACAATCAGTGTCTCATAGACATGTTTGTAACTAAACTAAACGGAAAAGACATTTGAATAATTACATGGGGAAACTATATTGAATAAATGCTATCAAATGATGTAAAAGAACTGAATCGATTAAACTTCTCACAAAAAAAAATTTCCTTTATTTCATATCCATATTATAAGCAAGGATTACCTTAGGACCTTGTTAATGTCATCTTCTTCATCCGCATGTTGCATTGCAGCAATAAGGTCAGAACGTCTCAGCTCCCTGAGGGTAAGACGGCCATTACCCGATCGATTCACGTAATAAAATATTCTGTATACTACAGTTTCGGCTGGCAAATGCAACAAAATTAACTGTTAAGAAAATAGGCTGCTGCCAGAAAGAAAAATGAAAGCAAGAGTTATCCTAAAAATAAAGAAGACGGGAAAGTGAAGGCCAAGTTAACTGGGGATAGAATGCTTATATAGAAAAGGAATTCTCATAAAGATCTAAAAAGGTCTTTGACAAGAAACAGCTTTTCCAATACAAACAAGTCAAACGAGTTGTAATTGCTACCCATCCCAAAAGTCCATTTATGATGTAAGCAACTGATGGCATAAACAATGGAGGCAACAGAAACAATACTGAACATACACACAAACATTTAGGAAACAAGAGACTACAAATGGATCTGTCAAAAGAAGTTCATTTATCAGTGCAGGAGTCTGGAAGATAAGACTCACCCCTTGTTCTCCAATATCATTATAAATCTCAGTTGAGGCACAAAAAAACCGCTGGTTGATTTCTTCCTACTTACCTAAGCTTGGTAGACAAAGTCACCTGATTTTTATGCGGGTAAGAGGTAGTTGTTACCACTGAAATAGTCGAGATGCATGTAAGATACTGAAACTAAAATTTCACCTTCTTTACATACAGTAAGCGTGAGTACACATTCACTCAATTCAAGTTCCACATCCACTTCCCGATCCCAAAAAGTCAACATCAAGAATTAATTGAGCACCAGACTTTTTTTTTTTTTGGTGTGTGTGTGTGTGTGGTTTTTTTTTTTTTTTTGGGCGGGGAGGGGCTAATAAAAGATGAAGAATTTAACATTCTGAAGCCTAAAATGTCCACCTGCAGATTATGAGTGAAGTGAATCATACTGAATAAATGCAGCATGTGAGAATGAGAAGGTACCATAACGCTCTTGAAATTCAGGTGTGCTCTGTAAGAACTCCAACCCTGGATGTGTTGCCAAAAGTTCCCGAAGAATGGGTTTGAAGTCATCCTGCAATCCAGTTGATAAAATTCATTGGAGAGAAGAGGACAATTTATTTTCCAAACAACTGCGCCTTAATCCCAAATAAGTTGGGGTCGACTATATAAATCCTCATCATTTAATTTCGAAAGAAGAGGATAATTTAGTAATCCACAACACTTTGGTGCGCCTTAAGAGATTGTGTGCACAGAATCATAAAATCATACCAAAATCATCTTTACCTTCTAAATTACGACACTGTATACAGTGTGAATGAATCAGAAAGAAACTTAAACATCAGCAGGAACTAGAGAAAGTACCTGCACGAGGTATTTAAGGTCTGGCTTCTTCAAGATTGTGTACATTTGAGTTGCTATATCTTTTGTCAACATGTTGCCATGTATCCAATAATCAACAAAGGCATCCCTGCAGCCACGTGAAGCAAAATTGCATTCAACTCACTCCTCAAGCGCTTCAGAAATATTTCACATCAATTAACGAATGCTTCGGGCACATTGCACGTAACTCTGCTACATTTGGTTTCATTTCATGGATTCTCTTTCTACCTCTTAAATATTCATTTTGAATAGAACACACCACAAAGGTGATTCAGGTGGCAATAGTTTGGGAAAAATAGAAATCTGAACTAAAATGCAATTTTTTGAGATTATTATTTGAATTGTAAGATTATGGATTGAATCTCGGATTTAAATTTTTAAAATGTTAAATTTTGGATTGCATTTTGAATTTGGGACTTCCAATTTGGGATGTATCCAGAAAGTAAATGAATAATCTTGTTAATAAAAAGACAGAAACATGTACCTGGTTATGACGCCAGTGCTGTCAACATCAATCTTCTTAAAAAGGATTGTGGAGAAGAAAGATGGTAGCTTGCATATTTCCTTAGTAATTGGTTTAAACTCTAACAATCAATGAAAAATAAATTAGTTTTAAGTTATAACTCATATGCACAATAAGTAAACGAAGGGCTCTTTAATCAGGTGACTTCATTCCAACAACATAACCCCAACAATTGCAAACTATAAGCAATATTGCAAATTTCAGCATTAAAAAATTTGCGTTTAAGTGGTACGCAGTTCCAAAAATTCCAATAAAAGTGCAGCAACTATTCCAATGTAGTGCTTCCACATAGCAGTCTTTGACCCAAAATAATATTCTTCTAAGGGACTAACTTGAATGAGATGCCACTCGAAAGGTTGAGGTTCCAATCAAATCAAAAAGTTGATAAAAGAACAATCTATGCGAAGGACATGAGAAAGTTAAAAATAACAACCTACCCAGTGTATTTCCACAAGTGGGATCAGAAAAGGATAGTGTGTTCACAAATCTTACCCCTACCTCCAGGAGATAGAGAGGTTTTTGAAAAACCCTCGACTCAAATAGCACATAACAAAGCAGTTAAAAAGGCGACTACAGAAGTAAATAGGACATAGCAACTAAGTCACAGCAATTTTATATTAAGCATAACATAGCATCCAGAGCAAAATAATGCGACAACTGAAGCACACGAAACTTTAGATAAAACAGAAAAAGAGAGAAAGAAAACTCTTTATCAGATTGGTTTTGCTAACAACAAACGAGAGGACTCCCAAATAGAGCTTTGGTCTACATGAATATGGTTCCCAATTCTCAGGGATTTCAATTATGGCCTAGTTGTTTTTTTTAAATACTCTTAATCTTTTTTGATAGGTAATCAGAAAATTCTTTATTGTTCTCCTGACAAACACAACAATTACTATATAAAGTAAATGATACTTTTTGTGATTCTCTTGACTATTGCCAGCTGAAGCCGTCACAGCTCAGTACAAAACAGATAATAGCTGGGACAAAAACTGCCAGGACTAGAGAGTGGACAGATTGGCTCAACTTGGAAAAATTGGAGGAGCTAACCTCTAATGAGCCTCACTGAGTCAATGTACGGGCAGTAAAGAACGTAGTCAGTTTACTCTGAGGTCATGCCACAACATATCATTGACAGTAGCAAAACAAAAATGGCTAACAAGACCAATGCACCTCTAAAGGTGGCACACTGTGGCACTGGGCATCCCCATATTAGGGACTATCGGGTACGTCAACACGCAACTCATATTTGGCAAATTGGTGGCTTCAATTCCCATGGACACACGCCAATGAGACCCTCCAATACTTCTACTGGAATCGGCTTTGTATCAATTGTATCTCATCACCACGCATAACAAACTGATGTCAATAGTTCCTCATATTATGGATAACGTAGTCGACATCTCTTATGTTTCCTCGGGAGAATCTTTAATCCACTGCTTTGGCTGTATTGCAATGCAACCAACATGCCACAGATTGACTGGGATAGATGTTACATATATGAGAAGGGTGAGGAACAAAACTTTCTGTATGACACTGAAGTCACGCGGACTCGAAACATACTTCTAAACCTGCTTGGAGTTTAGTGGGTAATGCCTATAACATTGAAAGATGCCCTCACAAACCCAAAGGTAAAGATACTTTTTTAATACCACCCGCAAGATGCACGATGTTACCTTTTCCAACTTAAGTTAATTTGTATTCAGAGGTAAAGTATTACAAATATACATGCATAGTGCTTTAAATAACCCTGTACCCGTGCGAAACCATGCCTGGTGCACTTTATTCCTTCTCTTATATCATTATTGTTGATCTCAATGGATCGGCAACAGGAAGTATTTATTTTTTCCAAATGCAGTGAACACTGTCTTAAGAATGTCAAAGGCGGCAGTCCATTGAATATGTCTACCACATCTTCCGGCACAAATGTTGCTGCAACTAATTCTTGTGGGGGTTCATTAGAGACCTCCGGAATAAAAAAGTGTATCTTGTGGGTGGTACGAAACGAAAGGCTTCACAGCTGCATTGAAGGAAGAGCTGAAGCACTACATAGTTTGAAACTCAAAGCACTAAATGCTATGATGAACTTCAGTTAAAAGGGAGATAGGTCGTTTGTGGCAATTTTATATTGAACTAGCAATTAGTTGGTGCTTTTTACAACGATAACATAATCAATGAAGAAAATCCCATCACAGATAACCCCACCCCCTTTTTTTGCAAAAGAAAACAGTTAAAGAGGATTTAATCTAGAACACGAAGCCTCAAAATTGAAAGGTTGCTAACACATCCATAATCATCTCAAAAACCTTCACAAATCGATTCATAAAGTACAACTTACCGTTCATTTGTAGTCCATCCGTGTGACCATAAAAGAACTGATTTATCCTAAACAAGCAGCGTTCCTTCAGTTCATTTGGAGGGGGGCGGCCATTTTTAAAGTAAAACTGCCATCATAAGCATTTTCAACAAAACATCACAACTATAATCTCAACACTTTGCAAAGAAAAGAGCTGCTGAGAATTAGGTACTCCATACCTGTGGTATCAGTTCTTTTGCTGGCTCATTAATTAATTTCAGAGGAGACCTCAATGAAGAGGGGGCAGCCCTGTGCTTTGAGATTCGAGGTGAACCAGATGAACTTCTTGGAGAAAGTGGAGGTGTACTTCCAGCAGGAAACATAGACGGCAAAGAATTAGTTGCAGCGACATTTGTCCCAGAAGATGTGGTAGACACATTCAATGGACTGCCACCTTTGGCATTCTTAAGCAAAGATTTCACCTGCACGTGGAGAAAATAAATATTTTCTGTTATCAATACATAGAAATCAGCAATATAACAAAATGAGAAAAGATGCACCAGACATGGTTTTGGTACAAGCACTATGCATATCATTAAGATGAGATAAGCAAGTCAAGATAAAGTACCACTATATACCTATATATTTATAATATTTTACCCTCTAAACAAAGTAACTTATGTTGGAAAAAGTAAAAGTTTCATAAAACCCTAAGAGGTGGAAGCCACTGACCATAGCCATATAAGTCATCTAATTAACAGTGTGCATTTTCTACCTACAAGTCTATTAAACACATGAATAAACACAGTGTTTCTTCAAAATAATTATTAAATTGATTATCTTCAGAATTCAGAAATATAAATGACTTTAAGCATATTAAATGATGTAGCTTCCAGAAAATAATGAATCTCTAACCGCAAGAAATTTGTTCCTCATAAAATATCAGCTATTAGACTCTTTAAGCAAAGAAACTGCAACTGGAGCTTCAGGCCAAGACGTCTCCTCGAATAACTATAAGATTTGAGCTCTTTTAAGGACCTTCATTCATTTTTTGTTAATCCAGTGGACTAGTCAACATGCTGAAAACTACCAGTTCAATGAGCAAATTGAATTCTTCTGTGATGAAGCGAATTGGAACATTCTGAATAGTTCCACAGACCAGAACTGAAAAGGACATAGAAGCCCACTAGGATGAGCTATTGAGCTGACAGTGAGTCAATCCTCAAGTCTTTACAATGAATAGAGACAGAGATTAACAGTTTCCTCCCCTTCTATACAATTCTTTGGCTAGAATATAGACAGGAACTACTTCCATTATTGACGATCTCAACACAGAGAAAAACTCAAATTATCCATGATACTACCAGAGGACAGAAGCCATATAACTTGCCATAGAAACTTCTACCAACAAGAGGGAACTACTTTCTTTTTTTTTTTTTTGAGAATTAATACTGTGAAGAGGGAACTACTTTCAACGCCCTATCCACAAACATAATTCTCCTGTTCACTCTCCAGCACTTTGTGCATCCTAGCAAGAAGCTTCTAATGTAAATTCCTAAAACGTTAATACCTTGTAGATAATGATCGTACAAGTGGTGCAAGTGACAAAGAAGGTAAAGACCTTCAATGTTATCTGCTATTGTTATGACTATATTTTTAAATGCTTTTAATAACGGTGTACTACTTTCTTAACTTATGAGAATATGAGCAATAATTTAAGTTTCTACTATTAGGGTGTTTCATACTAGGTTTCAACAAACGCTTTTTGATAAGGAAAATTGGAACGAGCTCTATCAAAAAGTCTTAAGTAAGCAATTTAATTTTTTAAGAACATAATTTTATCCAAAGGTCTACTTGTCTAACAAGTCGGGCAATAAAATTGTATATGTTTTTCTTAGGAATCCTTCCATACTGGTCGGTAGACGATAAACATATCAAAATTCTATAGTTGCCCAAATTAATGAATAAAACGCATTGCAATCCCAAACTATTCAGGGTCGACAATAAGAAATCAGAAAGCCTATACATGTTCTGTTGTATATGAGCGCAATTCATTTCAACAGTCAATAATGTCTTTTAAGATAGGTTAGAGGTTCCCCAAAACTAGAAATTTGCTTCATCACCTTGGTACCTACACCAGGCATACAGACCTTTCCTCATGTGCTAAAACAACTTTAGACAAAAGCTTAATCCTAATTGGTACTGCTTTGTTTCCATTTTGTTTTGTTCTTAGCTAAATCTGCTGGTCTTGAATTTAAATTATCTGTTTTCCAAGTGTTATTAAAGGTGAAAAGCGCAAAAAAGCTCTAAGGTCCATTAGTGCTTTAAGCAGAAACCGCAAATAAATGGTGGGCCTTAATGAAGAAGGCGCAAATAGAGGAGAAAATACAAATATGTATATGTAGTACAAGACAAATAATTTTAATAAAAAATAACAAATATATGGACATGAAATTGAAAAAAGATCATGACACAGTATTGTCACCCTCAACTAGGATAATAACACATTGTTGTACGAGATTGCAATAGCAAACTCAACATTTAGTTTTAAGGGTATTTTTATGCATTCCATGTACTCTTATCCTAGTATTGCAAACACATATTTTCTCCCACATATAATAACAAAAGATTCCACCATAAGTTTTGAAGGTGACACTTATACAGTGTTTATATCGGAAACCAAGCATTTCATTAGTAGTGCAGACCAAGATTAGTTTTTTTTTATTACGGTACATCGCCAAACCTATGAAACAGTAAGTACTCCCACACAGTACCGGTTAACACATTTAGAAATGAATCTACCTGACCACAAACAAATCCAAAATGATATTTTGACAGCTAACTCCTACTACAGCAACAAAAAATGTAAAAAATAAAGGTTGTGGAACTAGAAATGAGGATTACCAAAGCGGCAGTATCAGGGAGCGAAAGCCATTGATCAAATAGCTTCTCGGCAACATAAGGATTAGTTTTAATAGCCAAAGGAGACACCTCAGGTAACTGCAAAAGCTCAGCATCCAAACTCGCTACATCACCATTAAAATCCACATCCATCGCGAATCGCGATAACTTTTTTGTTAAAATCAAATCAAATAGAACCAAACCAAAACCACAAGATCTTCAAACACCTAAACGAACCACAATTGCTCTTCGCATCGAGTGAAATCTTCCAAATCCCGAAAAAATTAGGGTTCCGTCACCAAACAACCAATAAAACAAAAATTGCCAACGGATCTTTGCGAATCGGAAGTTCGCGAAACCCTAATACGGATTGAAAATTCAATGAGAGAGAAGGAGATCGGAGAGGAGAGAATTTACAGAGGAGAAAGAACGAAACCCTGGAAGCTAAGTATTGTGTTTTTTTGTGTGAAGGGAAAAAAAGAAAAGAAGAGAAGAAAAGAGAAAAGCGATGTAGAAGGAAGCACCAATTGTATATTTTTGATCACGTGACTAGCATGTGAACAAATGTTGGAAATCGACAAATATCAAACTTTGAGAAAATGCTCATCTCTGTCATACTATCGGTCATCAAAAGTTGAGCTCATCCATATCACATCCAAGTGTTCATTCGTGTCATTGGATATTAATGAATAACATTGTTGAATTTTCAAATATTATTTTTTTATAGGATTGAAAAAGAAACGCACCACATTCAAAATATCAAAAACAAATAAATTTAATTAACCTAAACCTACATCTCTTTTAATCCAAATCCTATATTTAATTCTAGTCTAGTTAAACAGCTATTATCAAAATTTTTCATTGAGAATTCTTACTCGTCATTGAACAGCATTAAGAAAAATTCATCTAAATTACACCCAACATATATATCTTTAGTTAATTAATAATTTAATTTAACTTCGTACCATTTTCTATGATGTCATAATAAATAACACCTAGCGATTTTCTTAGCAAGATGTATTCTAAATTACAAAATTGAAGGATGTATTTGTCTTTTGACCCCTTTTTAATTAATTCAAGAACTTCAAAAAAGTACAAGCCACAAACTAGACCGACCCGACCCGGTTTATCCAATGGGTTAAACCATTTATGGCCTTACCTAAACTATGTTATCCAAAAAGAATCTATATAACAAGATTTTTGGGATGTACAAAAAAATAAAATAAAAATACCAACCTCTCTAATGTAGCTTTTTTTTTCATAGCTCATGTTCAATTTTCTCATTCTTTCGAACAGGAATAGCAGGTACTCTTTTCTCATCTTTAATTCAATTCAACATGAATTATCTTGGAAGTCGGTAAGGATTCCTATGGTCGACTATAACTTGTCTGAGTGTAAGTCATAGTTGTAGTATCAAGTGGCCGGGAAGCCTTGTATAGCCTACTCTAACTAGTCTGAGATTGAGGCATAGTTGTAGCTGTAGTTGTATCAAGGGGTCGAGAAGTCTTGTATAGCCGACTCTAACTTGTCTGAGATTGAGGTGCAATTGTAATTGTATCAACGGGTCGGCAAATCCGACCGTAACTTATCTGAGATTGAGACGTAGTTGTTGTATCAAGCGTTCAGGAAGTCTTGTATATCTGACTCTAACTTGTTTGAGATTGAGGCGTAGTTGTTATGTCAAGGGGTCGAGAAGTCTTGTATAGCTGACTCTAACTTGTTCAGGACGTGAAAGACTTTGAGTGATACAATACTACTTGAACCAAATGACTAGGATTATTCCAGCTGAGATATTTCCTCAATGCCCCTTTTTCTCCAATACTTTGAAGCCAAAATCTCAACCAAAAAAGCACAATTTTGTTGCAAGATGTAGTAGCAATGACCAAGTAAAGACTAGAAAGGCTCAAAGGGTGAAAATTTCTAGTGAAAATAGACTTACACATGTACATTCAAATGATATGAAAGTGCTATATTGGTCATGTAAAGTAGGTAAATATGATGAAACTTTGTATCTTCTTGAATGTAAGGTGAAGAGTGGTTATAAACCTGATGTTATTCTCTGTACAAAACTCATTAAGGGGTTCTGCAACTCGAAAAATTTGGACAAGGGGGTGAAAGTTCTGCAACTTTTGGAGCAATTTGGTGAACCAGATGTGTTTGCATACAATGCACTTATCAGTGGATTCTGCAAAATGAACAAGATTGAAGAAGCTAATAAGGTGTTGAATCGGATGAAAGCTCGTGGCTTTCCTCCGGATTCTGTTACTTATAACATCTTGATAGGTAGTCTTTGTGATAGGGGGAAGCTAGGATCAGCATTGAAGTTGTTGGATCAGTTGAAAGAAGAAAACAACTGTAAGCCTACTGTTATTACATACACAATTTTGATAGAGGCAACGATTCTTGAAGGTGGAATTCATGAAGCAATGAAGCTTCTCGACGAGATGTTATCAAGAGGGCTTCAGCCTGATATGTACACTTACAATGCAATTATCAGGGGAATGTGCAGAGAAAAGATGTTAGATCAGGCTTACGAGTTCGTTAGGAGTTTGCCATCTAAGGGATGTAAGCCTGACGTGATTTCTTATAACATTCTGTTAAGGACATTGCTGCATCATAAGGGGAAATGGAGTGATGGGGAGAAGCTAATGAATGAGATGTTGTCTGCAGGATGTGAGCCAAATGTGGTTACTTATAGCATATTGATGAGTGCTTTATGCAGAGATGGGAAGTTAGACGAAGCGATAAACTTGTTAAAGATAATGATGGATAAAGGATTAACCCCTGATACATTCACTTATGATCCACTGATTTCTGCATTTTGCAAAGGAGGGAGGCTAGATTTGGCTATTAAGTTCTTGGATTACATGATCTCGAACGGGTGTTTGCCCGATATAGTGAACTATAACACTATACTTTCTACAATGTGTAAGAATGGTAAAGCTGCTGAGGCAATGGAGGTGTTTGAAAAGCTCGCGGAAATAGGATGTCCTCCTGATGTGAGTACTTATAACACATTGATGAGCGCGTTATGGAGTATTGGAGGGAGAGCTAGGGCATTGGGAATGGTATCAGAGATGATAGAAAAAGGTATTGATCCTGATGAGATAACTTATAATTCATTGATTTCAATGTTATGTAGAGATGGGATGGTAAATGAGGCACTTGATTTATTAGGAGATATGGAAGGGAATGGTTTTCCTCCTACTGTTATAACTTATAACATTGTCCTTCTTGGATTATGCAAAGCTCATAGAGTTGATGAGGCAATTGAAATGCTAGCAGAAATGGTAGAAAAGGGACGTCGTCCAAATGAAACAACGTATATTCTGTTGATTGAAGGTATTGGTTTTTCAGGATGGAAAGTTCAAGCAATGGAGATGGCTAGCGCGATTTATCATAAGAATGGTATCTCGAAAGAATCACTTCATCGTTTGAGAAAAACCTTTCAAGTACCTGATGTTTATAGTAAAGATATTACTACTATCTCAGAAACCAGAAAGTAGCTTCTTGACTCTCTTTTTTTGGGTATGTTCTTCTTTGTATCGTTCCAATTTTATCATGAAGTCCGCAAAAGGACAAGTTCCATTTATATCAATGTTCAATACTTGTACATCAATGACAGTAATAAAGATATCAGACTTTTCTTTCTGCACTCTTTACATTGATGAATTCTGTTTGTTCAAAATACGTATCATTTGTGTTTTTTGACAACCACCAAGGCATCTGTTTACTGTTGCAAATAGCAACCAATATTTATTTTTCGAGTTCAACATTATGTTATAACTATTAGGTATCAGAAGACCACTCTTGGTCTGACTAATTCAGATTCCCATCGAGTAAGACCACTAAAGAGTAAAGGCATTACTGCACATTCATCTGTTCTGGAACTTGGCAACATAGAAACAGACTTTATTGCCAGCTATGGTATTACATGAATAACTTTCATTTCCAATCAGATAAGTTGCTTCCACGGCTGCACCAGCACAGCCACCAAGTCTAGTAGGGTGGTGTGTAAGTAGAGAGACTGTTTCCGATAAGCATTAAATGGTTATCTTGGAAGTGGAAGAAAACCTTGTTCGCGTGATCTTGCAAATGAGATATTTTTGATGCATTAGCTCATCAAATGGTCTTACCCACCAGGCCTTGATCTGTGCCATAGATGAATGAATACAGCAGCAAATTTCCAATTGCACTCCAAAAGATCGTGAGTGTATGCTGACCAAAGTAGTCCATGAAACATCAAAGTTACTCATTACCATATTCTATATGTGAAAAGAGGTTGTCTGGTGTAAGGGATGATCTTTTTCTCATGATAGTGGTGTTCGAGTTAGCTTAGGACACACCTCTGCTATTCCATGGGGCACCTGCTACCTCCTCATCAACATAGGTAAAAGACAACTCTGTTCAGTAAAGCTTAGGCATACAAGAACTCATCTTGCTGAGAAAAGGATGATGAACTTTTTTCATGATGGTGGTGTCCGAGTCAGCTTGGAATGCACCTCTACTATTCCATGGGGTCTGCTACCTCCTCACCAACATAGATACCAAGCAACTTTGTTCACCAAGCTTAGGCACACGAGAAAAAATCATCTAACTGAGAAAGGGATAATGAAGTTTCTTCCTGATGATGGTGTCCAGGCCAAGCTTGAAACACACCTCCACTTTCCAAAAGGTCTGCTACTTCCTCACCAACATATATACCAGAGAATTCAGTTCACCAAGGCTTATGCACATGATAAGAAATCATCTAACTGAGATTTGAACATGAGATCTCATGGCTCCCGCCACTTCATCGATTACTAAGCCATACTTTGGATGCAGTGAAATAGATGGTGAATAGCAAGCTACTTAGAGCCTTACCATCAAGAATCCCTGAAAAAAATAAGCTCAAGATGTGCACAGGTATATGAACTTAACATGCGCACTGTTGATGGAAAAACAAACAGCTAGTCGAGCCACACAACTAAAAGAAGAGACAAAAACTTTGGAATTTAAGATGTTAGAAGAATACAAGTCCATATTGATAACAAGCGTACTGGGAAATTTCATAAAGGCATTGTACTAAAACCCAAGGCCACCTAGATATATTCATGGCACATGATAAAATATGCCTCAAATGCACTGATCCATAGCTTTTTCTATGAGTGAGTAATATAGAAATAAAAAAGTCGCCATATCAATTAGAATACATAACTAACCAAAACTCTGTCAAGGAGGCATGATACGGTCGAAATTTTATCAAGCAAAATAGAAAAGACAATGGATATGGAAAGGAACCTAATACAGGAGTAGAATTTCCTTTCGCACTGAGGTGATATGTCGAATGATTTAATGCAGTACTCTCTTTCCAATACAAAAACCTCTACTACTCGAGATTTTCATTCCCTCAACTTTTTCCATGTTTCTGTTGCTGCTTGTCCATATCTGCACCAGCGATGCCTCCAATTACGGTGACTGAGTTAAGGATCTGTCTAATTGGCAAAAAATCTATTCCTTCAGAATTTTCCATTCCCTCAATTTCTCCTGCAATTCAATAGCTGCTTCATTCATACCCGCACTGGCTATCCCTGCAAGAATATTGGAATATACGGTTGACTTAAGCTTGTGGCAACTTGATATCATCATTTTCAGCACTTGTTTTGCAGAGTCCAGTTTACCGTTTTGACATGATCTGTGAATAATAAACCTGTAACAATTATCTCTGACCCTGTGTCGCCTATTACCCATCTCTTTTAGTAACTCCACAGCTTCTTCAATAAGATCAGCTCGACAGAATCCCCAAATTAGACATCTATATGTAACATCATCAGGACAAGTCCCATGCTTTTCCATTTGACGGTATAATTCCATAGCTTTCTCCATAAAACCATGCTTTGCAAGGCCATCAATGACTATGTTGTAAGTGATTATACTAGGAGAACAACTGCTATTACTTAAACAGTGAACAATTTGGATGGCCTCGTCCAACATTGCCTCCTTACAAAGAGCACGTAGAAGTGTATTATAGGTGATTATGTCAGGTGTACAGTTTTCAGAGATCATCTGAGTAAAAAAGTCAATCGCACGATCCAGAAGCCCATGCTTGCACAGACCATTGATTAAAATATTGTAAGTCACAACGCTAGGAGGATGTGAACTTTCATTCATGACGGAAAGAATCTCATCAACTCCGTTCCAACATCCATAGGTAGTAAAGGAATGGAGAAGAGTATTGTAAGTCACAGCATTGGGCTCAAGGCCATGTGACAGAAGATTATAGATTAGTAAAGCTGAATCCTCAAAGTTCCCTTGCTTACAAGAAAAATTTACCATGGAATTGTAGGTCACAAGATCTGGAGAACATCCTTCAATTGCCAAGTCCTCCATTACCTCAATGGCACGTATAACACCACAATGTTTGCAAACTAATTCAACAAGAATTGTACTGGTGATCAGATAAGGAGGACATCCTTTTCTCAACTGATCCTTCCAAAACTGAATTCCTTGATCATATTTACTACGGTCAAACATCGCACGCAGTATAGTATTATAAGTGATAACATTTGGAAGGCAACCACTGAAGCTCATGTAATCCAAGAAATCAATGGCAGAGTTCAAAAGCCCTTTTCTACAAAGACCACCGATTAACATATTATATGTGATAATATCTGGGATACCACCAGACATAACCATGGTTTGTAGAACATTAGCTGCTTTGCCCGTCTGTCCAACATTGACGAGGCCCCTAATCAAGTTTATGCAGGAAGGATGGTCTGGAATTTGGTTTCGACGAGTCATGAGGTCAACTAATTTTGATGCTTCAAGCAATTTTCCGTGACTGCAAAAGCTTCTAAGGATGCTGTTATTAGTTGTCTCATCATTTTCAACCAATGGTCCATCTAAAGTCAACCTTAAGGAACTAGAAAGTTTCTTTAATTGTTGCTCATTTGATCTCTTCTCAACATCTCTATTTAAGCTCCCATTGGTACCCTCTTTAACTCTATCAAGGCAGACACTTCCCTGCTTGTTACAGGATAATATAAAACCAATTTTTGCTGAACCAAGAACTCCATGCCATTGGAGAGAAGATTGACGACTAAAGTTACCCCTGAATGAATGTTTTAACAGAATTCCTGGAGTTTTTATTAGCAAGGATTGACTACTTCCTGTTTGAAGGTCTACTTGGCTGGAGCTCGAGTTCTGTATATGTTGGCTAGGAGCTCCAATCACCAGTTTCGGGGCAAGTGTAGCCATTGCTTTCTTCACGTTAACACCAACCTTCAAGAGAAAGAGAGCATTTCTTCAGAAACTACTGTTTATTCCTGTGAAATGGAGGTAAGCAGGATCACATTGACATATGTGCCATACTTGAATAGCATATCTTCAAGGTGGTGTGCAATCTTAGGCAACTGATCCCGGTATTGTCAACTGAAAAAGGTAAGAAGAGGTCAGGGGGATGTAAGAGGACAATCGTTTCCCGAAAAAAAAAAAAAAAAAGAAAAGAGAACAGCAAATGCAAGATAACTTTTTGGTGGAGAAGGTTTGAAACTTGACATCTTTTATCGTCAACATCTTTTCTCAGGAAATATTTTTAGATACTCCATATTTAACCTTACAACTGAAAGAGAACATCTTTAGTAGCTAATGTTAGTCTACTCCCATATGTGTCTATAATGCCTATATGGTACAAAGTACTTGTAACTCTCCAGTCTAAGTCACACTGTCTCCCTTCTAGTTTTTTTTTGTTAAGTATATGCAATATCTTTTCGTTACACACCCCACCCCCACCCACCCACCCCCAAAAGAAATAACTTTTCTGCCAAACCAATAACTCTACACTTGGAAAAAAGAACTTCACATTCAAATTTGAACTGATTCAAGAAACTTCTCAAGAAATTAATAAAAATAGTACGAGTATTAGTTGAGGAGCTCCATGAGGAAATTCATCCAGCTCTCATAAGGGAGTCAAAATGCCATACAGTAACATCCCTCAATCAACTTACACGTCAATTCCAAACAAGTTAGAGCCGGCTATACAAATCATCTTTAACTATTCCGCTCTATGTGAGGCCCTATCATTCAAACTACAAAACAGGAACATCACACACAAACCATTTGCTCACATGGAAAACACAATGGAGATGGAATCACAAATTTTACCATTCTGTCCTATTCAAGGCCATTTAATTCAAAATGCAATACAACAACATATCTCACAAAAACACTTGCTCATACAACAACAACAACAACAACATTACCGCAATGCCTCAAAGGCTCCCGCCCATTGCGGGGTAAGGGGAGGTCGAATGTACGCAGCCTAACCCCTATATTTAAAAACATAGCGCGACTGTTTCCGAATGACCCATGATGAGCGTCGAAAGTTGCATTGACTAACTGCTAC
>JAABOM020000084.1:4046451-4057721 GCA_011800125.2 Solanum clarkiae | reverse complement strand
ATCATACCCCAAAGCCAAAAAATAGTGAATCTTTGGCTCCATCCGAGATTGGTGGGAAAAAAAAAACACTTGCTCATACGGGAACACAAAAAGGCAATGAAATCACACGTTTAAACTAATTCTTCATTTTACTTTCCTATGCACAAGCGATCAACCAAACACCTTTTCTGCAGAGAAAACAAGTCAATTTTATCCTACATTCTTGCCATCATTTTTTTTAATCAATTCTTCCCTTCATTGAACAAAAATTAAGAATGTGACCTCACACACCTAGCTCTAAAGTAAGCAAAACTTGCATTTCTACCATATAAAACCACACAAGGAATCTAATTCCAACAGCATAAAGCTATATATTGAAAGTACAAATTTAACAATCCTCATTTTGAGCAATCAATATATAATGGACAATTGTTATAATGTCCTATTTTTAGATCATTCATCTTTAACCAAGTCTTTGATTGTTTCAATTAAACTCAACGTTGTACTAACTTCTCTTTGAAACGCAAACCAAATTTACCAAGTATATTACAAATTTAGCTAATACTTAACAATCTAGCGCAGACCAAATTAACCAAGTATACCACAAATTTAGCTAATATTCAACAATCTAATGTCCAAAACCATAACTAAGCTTGTGAAAAAATGAGGGTGGGGAAAACCAACCCCACAAAGAAACACTTAAGACCACTTACTACAAATGTAGCTACAATTCAACAGTAATATCTTATATCCGAAACCATAACTAAACTTGTGAAAAAGTGAGGGTGGACAAGACCAACCCCACAAAGAAACACTTAAGTAGCATCACTTTGTTCACCATTTACTACAAATATAGCTAAAATTCAAGTATTCAACAATAATATCCGATATCCAAAACCATAACTAAGCTTGTGAAAAAATGAGGTGAGAAAAACAACCCCACAAGAAACACTTAAGTTAAAGTAACATAAATTTGTTCACCTATTACTACAAATTTAGCTACAATTTAACAATAATATCTGATATCCAAAACCATAACTAAGCTTGTGAAAAAATGAGGTGGAAAAACCAACTTCACAAGTAACACTTAAGTAACAACAATTTGTTCACCTATTACTACAAATTTAGCTAAAATTTAACACTAACATCAGATATCCTAAATCATAACTAAGCTTGTGAAAAATGACCACCAGCCTCCCAACCCCAACCCCACCCCAACAAAAGAAAATACCCTCATAAAGTTTCACCTTTTCCTACAACCTAATATCCAAAACCATAACTAACCTTGTGAGAAAATGAGGTGAAACAAAACAACCAACCCCATGAAGAAACATTTAAGTAACATCAATTTGTTCACCATTTACTACAAATGTAGCTAAAATTCAACAGTAACATCTGATATCCAGAACCATCACTAAGCTTGTGAAAAAATGACAAAAAACTAACCCCAAAAAGTTTCACCCTTTACAAGAAATTAGCCAAAATTTAACAATTTGATACCCATAACCATAAATAAGCTCGCTAAAAATTGATTTTTTAAAAGAAATTAACGCGATAAAGTTTCACCTTTTACAACAAATTTAGCTAAAATCAACAGTTTGATATCCAAACCATAACTAAAGCTTGTGAAAAATTGAAAAAAAAAAATCTAACCTCTCAAAGTTCCACCTTTACAACAAATACCTAAAATTCAACATTTTGATATCCAGAACCATAACTAAAGCTTGTGAAAAAAAAAAAAAAAACTAACCTCACAAAGTTTCATCTTTTACGACAAATTTAAATTCAATAATTTGATATCCAAAACCATAACTAAAGCTTGTGAAAAATCAGAAACTAACCTCACAAAGTTTCACCTTTTACAACAAATTTAGCTAAATTTCATCAATCTAATATCCAAAACCATACCCAACCTTGTGAAAAAATGAGAAACAAAAAAAACCAACCCCATGAAGAAACACTTAAGTAATATCAATTGGTTCACCTTTTACTACAATTTCACCCAACAACTCAACAACAACAACAAGGGAGAATTTTAGCTAACAATTAAACAGTAGCAATATATAATATTTGAAAAAAAATGAGAAAAAACCAACCCCACCCAGGTACGTACGAGGGGCGGGTGGGGCAAGAACCCAACAAAGAAAGTATTAAGAAAACAATCAGCCATGAATATACCTGCAGATCTTTTCGTGAAAAACAGAGCAGATGCAGTACCTTTGGGGAGCAAAATTATGAATATAAGGTTTTAAGAGGGGGTTTATTATAAAGTGGGACGTTAATAACTAGGATTGAAGTTTGAAGATATTTACATTTGACTCCTCTTTTTGACTTAATATGTATTTTGGTACCTAAGGGTTTATGTGATTGTTATTAATAATGTATGAATTAGTTATATTGAAAAATTATTTTGCACTGTAACTTAATTATGCATTATTTCTAAAGGTAGTCGAAGAGATATTTATATTATATTATATTAATAATTCAATACAAATTTCATGCAAATACATTTGTTGTTCTGCTCATACAAAATATGGGAGGGGATTTGTTAGTATCAACACAAAAAATCGTTGGGTCTAGCCCAGTGAGACTAGTAGTGCCAGTGGTTTTCTTGTTCTTCATTCTTATAAAAGTTCCATTTTTGTCTGCCGGCAACCTAACTTGAGGATACAAGGATGGAACTGTCATAGCAGATACATAATTTGTTATATTCATATTTGCTCCTTCTTCTGCAAGTGCATCTGCAACCCTATTAGCTTCACGAAAGATGTGCTTGACGGGGGGTTCCCTAGCTACTGGAGAAGATCCCTTCAGTCAGATACGATATTACAAAATTTAGCATTTTCATTTACCATGAGTAGTAGAATGTCGCTATAGTCCACTTCAACCTCAAGGGGTGTTAGTTTATGACTCTTTGCTATTCGTAAACCCTCTAGGAGGGCTAAAAGTTCTTTTGTCTTATTGTTACATGTTTTATTCTAAATAGCTAATTAACTATTGTAGTACCTAGCAAATATGTACGCAAAATCCAAGCGAACTACACTTAAATGTATTAAAATGTTACATAACTTGTATTAGTAGAAACAAAATCAAGGCAAATTCCCCTGATGAGAATGAACATAAGGATTCCTTGATGAGTGAATGCAATACATGGAAGGTTTACGAATGTAGTACTAGACGACCTTACCTACGACCCTATTCATGTGCAGTTAATTCTCGAATAAAGTAAAGAATTACAGCAATGTCGTCGAGCAACTCATTCATTGCTTCGTGTAAAAGCTTATACATGCTTCCTCATTTTCATTTTTTTAATCAAAATAAAAAAATTTTAAAAAAAGCCCAAATTTTATTTGTCTAAATGCTTCCTTTGACACTCCTTATAAACTAGATTTTCTCATAAAAAATGTAGAGAGATATTTGATAATTAGCTCTATTCTACAAGAAATTAACATAAAGTTTATTAGTGTTAGGTGAAATTAAGGAATAAAAAAATTTGAGCTCTACTTAAAATGTAATTCAAGACCTAAAATGTAATCCAAGGCATATATGATGTTAATATAGATCAACAATTAAGGTATATTGTAATTTTTTTTATTGTACTATAATCTTGAGATAATGTAATCAACAAATCAAATGATTTCATTAATGAATAATAAGGCTGATGCAATGGACCCATCATCTAAATATAAACCTTAAATTATATTTGGTACATCTACATCAAGTTTAATAGTCAACAAGTACATTATTAATGAAAGTATGAAACTTCAAATATATCATGAAACCAAAGTTTCCTAACAACAACTAGTTTCTCCCAATCCATCAATGTATGGTTTGTTAAAAGAGGATGATCATCCATAGCACTCCTCCTACTGTTTTTGGAGAAGAAATACATTAATCACCAACCGATGGATATATCATTGTGAATAGCACATTCCAGACATTGAAATTGTCTCGTTGCACCCGGAAAGTGACCAAAGGCGACTTAATAATATGTGTGGTCTAAAGTCAAAATTTTAAAAAGATTATTATATTTATTTGATTTTTTCATATATTTTATTTATTAATATTTTTTTAATTGACAAGAGAACACTTTTTGTAATATTTTATAAGACAAGAATAAACATATATAAATTATTGTACATTACATAACAACATAAATGTTTAAATCTCTTTTATTGATTATTATTTCGAATTTTTTTTCAATAGAGTCAGTTGTTATAAAAATTATCAATACTTCTCTAGAAGTATTTAAGAATTATTTAAAACTCTACTTGATTGAATATACCAATTAGAGTATTATTTTTTTATTTATATAATTTTTTGTATTACTTTTAATTGCAAAAATCAATATTTAGAAATGTGATTGTTATATTTAGAAAACATTCAAAGTTAAGATAACAATTTTTAAAATTTAATTATTTGATAATGTAGTTAGCTTGAGCTTGAAATGTTTTAGAAAATGTCTCAAAGAATTAAAATATTTAAATTAAAGTGAATTTGACAAATTAAGAAATACAAATATCATAAACTTTAACTAACATTTTAATATAAACTATTACTCCCTCTGTCACATTTTAGTTGTCATGTTTTTCATTTTTAAAATCAAATTGTATAAACTCGAACTAATATTTTAATATGTATTTATTAACTTTCACTATTTTTTGACTTTGGGGTATGATGGAATAAAACAAAATGACTCTTTAAACTGATTGCGCTTCTTTCAATTGTAAAATAGTAGTTAGTCAATGCAACTTTTGAGCGTTCATCATGGGTCATCCGGAAACAGTCGCGCTATGTTTTTAAACATAGGAGTCAGACTGCGTACATCCGACCCCCCTTTACCCTGCAATGGATGAGAGCCTTTGAGGCATTGGGATAATGTTGTTGTTTGTTGTATTTATTAACTTTCGAAAGACAACATGACAGGTAACATGGATTAGAGAAATATTTTTTAATTAATGGTAACAATAAATATTTTCTTTAAAAAAAACAACCTAATTTGATTTGACATGAAGTCTAAACAAAGAAGAGTTAAAATTAAAATGGTCTTAATATGCCACATGAAAAGTTAAAATTAAAATGTTAACAAAGGAAAAAAAAATCATTCTTTTTTTTATATTCTAGGGTAGGGTAGGGTATTTTGCTTTTTCCAAGTGTCACAATTTCTATTAGCCCTTGCTATTTGGGGCCTAAAGTGTTGAGTCGCCCTTGGCATTGACAATGGTGGAAGAAATTGATTAATACACGCTTAAAATAGAGTATCTTGTAGCTTGAGTCATTATCATGGTTGGTTCTCGCTCACTTGTGAAGTATACCCTTCTTTGCTTGCTTCGGTTTCTTATGTGCTCGGTTCTGCCATCAAAAAACAAAGCTAGTCAGGTAATGCCAACTATCATAAAAGGACAATCACCACACAAAAAACCCTTACCTTTTGACTTTCCAGAGCTTCATAGTCAATTCTCTCTTGCCACTTGCTCTTGCGAAGTTTAATCGGACGATTTCCAACATACTTTCCTGCAAATCGCATGTACGCATAATATTATACCAATTCAATAACCACTTCTGGATATTCATCTACCTCCCCACTTCACGAAAAAGTTTGATTCACGTTCTTCTTTTCGTTACTAATTTTTTCTTTACCTAAACTGACTTCAAAAGAAATCCTAAATGTTGTCCTCACTAAAGAGGGATTACACATTCAAAATACAAAACACATCTTGGCCCAATAGAGGGCACTCTTTATATCAATCTGAATCAATTGACATAAAGAAAGAAAAGGGCATCAACCAAACAGTATATCAAGGAAAATGTTAGATCCAATTGAAAACTGCCATCCATATCATTCATGAGCAGCAGTCTTCAAGAAAATAAAAGCTGATCAAAAAACTGTGACGGACCACTATATTACCATATTGATTATGTCTGATGTACCTGAGCATAATAAGAGAACACATTCATATAATGATTAACAGATAACTCACCATTCATTTCTTTAAGTGCTGCAGCAAGGTCTAATGGGTTGGAAAAACTCACAAATCCATATCCCCTAGTCTTACCAGTCCGTTTGTCTCTCACAACCTGTCAACAAGCATTGTAGACAGCCTTTGTTACTGAACCTTGTACGATACAACATACAATAAAGTTCCAAGACAGCAAGACGAATATAACAAACTTATTTTTTCCTCTTTTCTTTTTCTTCAGGCGAAGGAGGAAAGAACAAAATTAATTAACATCAGCATGCTGAATCTTGAAGTACAACTAAACTACACTTCTTTATAACACATTACTACAGCACTTTTCGGCAATAAACAAATTACAATTAGATTATGTACCAAGGAAGAGGTTAGTGATCACCACCGCTACAATCTTCTCAATTAGATTCCACTGATACGGAAATGGACCTTGACCTAACTCAATCCCAAAAACTAACTCACGAGGGAAGGATTGCCCAGGACCATGTAAGGAGATTAAGGACAGAACACTCACCCCCACACCCTGGACTGCATATCGGTGGGGGACACTCTCACACATGTCCATGACCCAATATGTGGGGCATGGACAGTATAAGATGGGGGTCCAACATTGGATGAAATGATGCATTGGGCTGGGCCTGATACCATGATGAGAAAATGGATCTTGGCCCTAACTCAATCCCAAAAGCTAGGTCACGAGGGGAGGATTGCTCAAGACCATATAAGGAGACCAAGGACCCCAAAATCCCACCAATATGGGACTCAACAGACACCAATCTACAATCTCCTCATAAGTTACTCACTGCTTTAGACATCCAGAAACTAGCAATATCTCACACCCTTTGTATTTGGCTTATGTTCGCTGTCTGCAGCGTATCCCACCCCAAAAGAACAAGGGAAACAACACACACAAACATACAACCTGAGGAATACAATTTTTTATCCTACATGCACAATGATACTACTAAAAAATAATTGAAGTCCAATTTGAAAGCATTAAAAGTGAGGAGAATCCTCTCTCAGAACTAGATGTATGCACACCATTTTTTATGTACCCACACTATAAATAGATGTCTAAGCATATACAAGAATTTCTCTCTCCCTTAATGACCAGAAATACCATTACTCGTGTATAACAATCAACAACATAAACATGTAAAATTATTGAAAAATATAAAGAAGACATACCTTAGCCATATTAAAAGTCGGAAACCTTGAAAAGGCTTTTGATAGGACATCATCATTCACCTCATTCCCGAGATCGCCACAGAATAAACGATAATCATCTGTGGCAACATCAGAACAGTAACTTGGTTATTCTACTGTAATAGGATTTTGCACCAATTCTAACAACAAAAGCACAAATAAGTGAATAACCATGGGAAACAAGTGCAAAGAGCCATTGCAGGAGGAAGTGACATAGTGAAGACAACTGGGTAAGAAAAAGGATCAGCAGCAAATACAATTACTTGAAAGACCATAATCCATGAAAGTGGACCAACAAAGCGTAATACTTAGGAATCTTATCACAAAAAAAAATCATAATACTTAAACATGTAAGATCTGATAGATTACTTTGCAGATTTCTTTTTTGCTTAAAAAATTTCCAGGAAAGGAAGAAAAAGAAGTGCATTTAGGAAGAGAAGACATTAAACTCCCATAACTTAACACAACACAAATTCACATAGTATATTCTCGCCTGCATCTATCATCCAGGTGAGAGTTTTGCAAAAATCTTAAGCAGATCACTCTAGGCTATGAGATCTGAAGTCTCTGAATTCTTCCCAAATTCCAAATAGTATGATTGTTGGGTCGCTCTTAACCAAATTCATAATGCCCAACAGTTCAGCACAAGATAGCATACTAGTATCCATTTCAATTGATGCCTAAAGACACGATGACAATAAGAGGACAGAGAACCATAGTAAACCAATAAAACACAACAACAACATACCCAGTAAAATCCCACAAGTGGTGTCTGGGGAGGGTAGAATGTATACTTGAACAACATAAAGCACAGCCAGCCAAGAAAAGAAGAATAAACAGGAAATTAAGCTTACTCTCAGGCCACTCTGCGAGAGTAGGGTCCTCCCAACTCTGTCCTGCTGCCTTACGTGGTACAGCTTTCTTCCTGGCCTCAGCTTTGTGCTCAATTTCGCTGCTCGCAAGTGCAGCTTTCACATTTTCAAGTGCTTCAGGTGTGATTGTTTGTGCATCTCTTTGAAATAACTGCTGAGCCTGTCCACAAGAATTACATACATTATAAAAATGAAAAAACATACCTTCCTTTTTTCAAAACAAGCTCACTAGCTTACCAGGACAAAGCTAAATAGTACAAAGGCCATCTGGAAATACTTCTATAGAAATTGCCTTCTGTTCTCCTCCTAGAGGAAACTAACAAACTTATAACTGGCTGTCATGATATTTTATCACACACATTTGACACATACAGAAGGAATTATAATCTAAACAAGCAAGCTGGCCTGGATAACACTCTTAATTTACTTTTTAAAAAGACATTGTCTCAACAATTTCACATGAAATTTTACAGAACTACCGGCAAATTCTAATTTTACAAAAATTACTTGCAGAATTACATACAAGCAACTTTTTAGAAGGGAAAATGGAAACTTAACATGTAAGTAAACTATCTATGGATTCTAACCAGCCTCTAACGCAATCAAAACTTAAGGATTGACAACCAATTTCAATAATCCCTGATAAACAACGAGCGAAATCCAGATAAAAGTGTTTATAACTTCCGCTTATTGTCGGCAATCATTATTCGCTGGTATTTGAAATACTTACTTGTTGAAACTGAGGCAGAGTGTAAACGCCAGGAATAGCAGCAGGAGCAGGATAGACGGAAGGAGCAGGAAGTTGGACCGGTGGAGGAGCAGCGCCTATGTACGGCTGAGGAGGTTGTTGTTGGAGATGAAAGGGCGTCGGAAAGTATGTGCCGTTCGAGTAGGTGAATTGCGACGACGATGAAGTAGCTGCCGCCGACGTTGAAGGTACCGATGACATTGCAACGCCGGTGAATTGGGGTTTTCCGATCGCGAGATTAGGGATTTGGTAATTATTGAGATTGAAAATTCCGACAAAAGGGGAGAGAAAAAAATAAATGAAGAAATATAATCAGTGGAAAGTTCGAATTTATACTCTGGATGAATGGCCTAAAGCCCAAAATAATAAGGGAAATTTAAGAAAATATTTATTATATTTATAATATATTTATTTATTATTATAATATATTTTTAATATAAGTGTAGATTCGTCGAATATTATTATGTATTGTTATATTAATAAATAATAATAAATAAAGAATATTATTAAAATTATTAATTATTTTAAAAAAAATATTCACTTCAAATAATTTTTTCTATTGTGAGTGGAAATTGGAGTTGGGCTTGTACTAGGATTAAATAAAACAGATTTCTATTAATACAAGGAGTTAACATTAAATATAGTTAAATTAAGAGCTTAACATTACATATAGTTTGAGTAAACTATGAATAGGAATTTCTATACATTTTATAAACTGGTTGACCAATGACTGATCATCTTTTAGGAAAAAATTTAAAACGTATTTAGAAACTGTTTTTCTATAAAGAACATATAAATTGTATTTGTCAAATGTGTTTTATGTGTATTTTATGTAAAACGTATTAAAAAAATTATTTTATGTGTATTTATATAAATTGCACTTGTCCAGTGAGTTTTATGAACAAAATTAAAAAATGAACTATCATGCCTATCGTGTACCCTTCTGATTTTACAATTTTGTTCTAGAAAATTATTTTTTTATCCGTTCGTCTAAAATACAACTGAGACCACTATCTCACACAATTTTTCATCCCTAATTAATATTTTCGACCTCAAATTTGCCAAAAAAGTTTTGGAAGATGTATTATGTGAGTAATATTTTTGTCTATGGGTATTTTGATAATTTTCAAGGTGTAGCATTTAGTTTGAAAAGACTCTTTCACCACTAACACTTCTTATACCTTAAAAGACACCCTCTTATATAAAATATACCTCAAAACGATGAGGTATTTGTCTAGGATGGATGAGAAAGTACTACAATGCCTTTACTTTTTAAAACTAAATGTCAATTATCGTGATGGAGCAAGTCTGTGAGTTACATTTGTTCCATTTCAACTCATTTTCTGACGAAAAACTTAAAACGCGCTCAATAACTATTTTTTTATAAAATAACACATAAAATGCAAATGTGTTTTATATATATTTTATGTAAAACGCATTAGACAAATACGTATGTGTATTTTATGTAAATCACACTTGTCCAGTGCATTTTATAAACAAAACTCAAAAATAAACTATCATGGAGTAGGTCGCGGACCTGTCGTGTACTTTTCTGGTTTGCAATTTTATTCTGAAAAATTATCGTTTGATCCGATTGGCCTAAAATTCAACTGAGATCACTTTTTCACACAATTTTTTCACAAAAAATTTGGAAAGATGAGTTATGTGAGGAATCTTTTGTCTAGGGGTATTTTGATAATTTTCAGGATGTGACATTTAGTTTGAAAATACCCTTCCACCATTGATGTTTCTTAGACCTTAAAAAACACCCTCTTATCTAAAAGATACCTCAAAGTGACGAGGTTTTAGACTAAGATGGGTGGGAAAGGACGAGAATGTCCTTACTTTTTAAAACTATATGTCAAGTATCGTGACAGAGCAAGTCCACGATGCAAATTTGTTTCATTTCAGTTCATTTTTTGACGAAAAACTTAAAACGCATTCAAAAATTGTCTTTATATAAAATAACACATAAATCGCATTTTGTCAAATGTGTTTTACGTGTATTTTATGTAAATTGTACTTGTCCAGTCCGTTTTATGAACAAAACCCAAAAATGAACTACCACGGAGTGCGGACTTATCGTGTACCCTTCTGATTTTAGAATTTTATTTCGAAAAATTAGTTTTTAATCCGATTATCTAAAATTCAACTGAGACCATCTTCCCACACAATTTTTTACCCTAATCAATATTTTGGCCTTGAATTTGCCAAAAAAATTTAGAAAAATAAGTTATGCGAGCATCTTTTGTCTAGAGGTATTTTGGTAATTTCCAAGATGCAACACTTAGTTTGAAAAGAGCCTTTCACCACTAATGCTTCTTAGACCTTAAAAGATACCCTCTTGTGTAATTTCTCTTCTGCATAATGCACTATTTGGTGATGCACAATGATAATTATTTATGTGGGATCACATACAACAACAACAACATACCCCAGTGCCTCAAAAGGCTCCCGCTCATTGCGGGATGAGGGGGGGTCGGATGTACGCAG
>JAABOM020000084.1:4034191-4046351 GCA_011800125.2 Solanum clarkiae | reverse complement strand
AAAAGAAAGGAGAAAGGACTTTTGAAGCTTGCTGACTAGGGTTGGCAGGGAAATTCCTAGCTAGGTTCTTCGTCTCACATATTTAATTGAATTCATATTCATTTCATGTTTAAACACATTATACAAGTAAAAAAGCGTGAGAAATATTGATTTGATGATATTAATGAATTTTTGTGCCCACTAAAATAATTTTATTTAGAATATATATAAGTTAAAAGTTTATTATTTAAGTACGCATTTCATAATACATAACGCGAAATATGTTCATGCTTTGCACAAATATTTCATGCAAACAACATTCAATTGAAATTATTGCATGTTAATTAATCCTAAATTGAATGATGTTTGATTAAAATTAAAAAAAGAAGACTTTATCATTTTCCGTTAGTAATAATATTTGTAGTATAGATGTTCAATAAAAAATAATTTTATTAACAAAAAATAATAGATATTACATTAAGTAGTTCACTAGAAATAAGATTAGTAATGTTTGCAATAATAGGATAATCCTTATGTAGGTAGCTCATTAACAAATAAAATTATACTGTTTAATATTTTAAGGTCCATCTGTTACTTCTTATGTTAAATAACTCTGATAGGTGATAATACATGTTTAATTAACTTCAATAAATTACAGAAGGACAAAATTTATCTTGTTAAAAATATATAATAAGATCAGAATTTATTAATGGTATAAAAGTCATTCAATATCTGAAAATATTTTGGTCAATTAATAATATTATTCATACTTTTATTAATAAAATACATTATTTGGATGCGATTGAAGTGTATAGAATGCGATTATGAATAAAGCACATTAATTGAATGCTATTTACGTACAAATAATGCGATTATACATAAAACACATTTGTTGAATGCGATTTATGTGTGAGTGATTCAGTTATACATAAAATGCATTCGTTGAACTCGATTTATGTATAAGCGCTATAAATATCAATTACTTATTTTAGACTATATATTTTCATTTTTTTTCTTAAAATTTATATCAAATTAAACTAACTCATACAAAATAATAGGAAAGAAATAGTCAATTGATTCTCATGTTCAAAGCAAGCTCAAGAACCATATCCAAATTCAATTTGGGCTTAAGCCCATAACCAATTTTGACATTGCAAAAATTGTTCTATAAAGTACCCTATTAAACAAAAGGAAAACATTGCCATATGTCCACATAATGCATATATTATATAGTTTTTATATCTTTTATTATAAAACTTAGAACTAAAGGTTCCAATTCCAATAAAGCATACTCCTTCCTCTCTCTTTCTCAACTCCTCACAATTTTCATGCCAAAAACCACAGGTAAGAATAATTCATTGATTCTTTCATTTTTTATTCTAAAAGCCAAAAATATTTTCTATCAATTAAATTTATTATTTTAGATCTTATTTGTATATTATTATTAATATTATACGTTAAAAACTTACTTATTTTATTCATATAAAAAAGGAAAAAAATTAAATAAAATTTACACCTATAAAGTACAAAATAAGTTACTATACTCAACAACAACATTATCTCAATGCAAGCTCTCGCCTATTGCACGGTAAGAAGAATTAAAAACTTTTTTTTATATATAAATGTAAAGTAGTCAAATAGTACTAATAAATTAAATACAAAACATTTCTCTAAATAAAAATTGGGCAAGTTCAAATACGCGTAGTGGAAATTAGCCCATAGATTTTATTATAGAACACAGAAAACATATTGTATACCAATTTTTTATTTTTAGGTAAAATTTTTGTGGTTTACCTTTTTTCAAATTTCTCGCATATCGAAAGCTTTAATGTAATATTATAAATATTTATAGTCTAATTTTTCTTCGAATATCATGCATGACGAGAGTTTTAGTGTATAGTATTTAGGGTTCTTCTTCCATTATTATTATTATTATTTGACAATTTTATTTTTTTCCTCTTGAGGTAAATCAAAAATAATTCTTTCAAGCGGTGTACCTTTATCTGAATTTAGCTTATCAAAATAAGGAAAAAAAAGGAAAAAGGAAAAAGGAAAAAAATTAAAAGGATTCATCTGTATATGATTATTTTCACAATCTGTAATTTAGGGTTTAATTTTCCTGGATTATAGATTCATCTGCAAAAATTTATTTAGGGTTTTTGGTATTTGGGTGAAAAATTCAAAGCAAATTACAAGTGGATTGGGTTATTTTTTTTGTTGTTGACCAGGAGCTGATATGGTGGGTACCATCTCTATTGTACTGGGTTAGGGTTAGTTTTTTTTTTTTTGAAAAGGTTATATATGGGATTAAGCTTAGATCTGTTGAATCTGACTACGGATATTTCGTTTTTGATTTGATATTTACTGTTTTAAATTTATGTAGTTATTTGTTTGAGATGTTTTTGTGATTTGATGAAGGTAGTGGTAAGGTTTGCGTGCATGTTATACTGTATTTTTTTTTGTTGGTACTGAACTTCTTTTTTTTGTTTTTTGTGAATGGATGTAGAGAACTGGAGTTGAAGCTTTTTAGATCAGTGGATCAAGAGAATATGTAAGTTTATATGGTTCTGTTCTGAATTTGTAAGGAAGGTTATTTTGGTGAATTTACTATTTCTATGCATGTTTGTTTAGGTTAATTGGATAATTTTTGGTGAGTTGATGATCATCCTAAAATTGATCATAGTTTGATTAGGGTGTTTTCCTGGTTAATGTTTTGGTTTGATGTATATTATTATCTACTGCTGCTTGTACTATGATTATCGCACTCTTTTGGTGTAGTTATTGTTCCTTCTTCCATTGGGTATATTGTTGTTGTTGTTGTTGTTGTTTTGGTTTGATGTGCTTCGTCTTGAATCGGGGTATATCGGAAACAACTTGTCTACTTTCCAAGGTAGGAGTAAGGTCTACGTACACTCTTCCCTCCCCAGATCCCACTTGTGGGATTACACTAGGTTGTTTTTCTTGTTTAATTTAAGAAAAGCTATTACTGAGTAATGAATTTGTTCTATGGATGAAAGCTCTACTGGGTGAATTCCTTTAGAAAAATCTGTTATAGAGGGAATATCTTCTAATTTCCTTATAAGTTATGTTGTTCAGACCCTCTTCCGGAAACAACCTCTCTGTCTCTATGACGTAGTGGTAAGGTCTGCGTACATTCTACCCTCCCCAGACCCCGCTTATGTGATTCCATTGGGTATGTTGTTGTTGTTGTTTTGTTCAAACCCTCAAAACGTTGCCGTACCCATGTCAGATCCTCCTAGAAATGCATAGTTTCTGACATACAGCCGACAATATTTTGAAGAGTGCGAGCAACATATAATTTACAAGTGTGGGTCTATACTATTTGCTCAACTGTTGAAGGTCATGCCTTCATGTTGTTGCATTTCAAAGTTTTCTAGATCTATACTTTTTTTTGGAAATATATGTCTGATAAAGGGGGTGGACTGATTCAAGAGTTCTTTTGTGTATATGTATGTGTATATTTGTGCACAAGCAGTACTCTTGAAAGATTATCATATATTTGGTTGTTGTCCTTGTGTGGATTTTAAGCTTCACGTGGGTTCCTATATTAAAAAGATTCTCAGAGACAATCATAATCATCAATTTGTGCATTCAGCTCCGGCTGTCGCCACAAGTAGCTACATGTACTTCTTGAATCTCCATATAAACCTTAGGTTCTCTTCCATATTTTATGAAGGGAACTCGAGAGTGCAGTCTCTTGCTTTGATTTCTGACATGTATATTGATTTCTTTCAGTCCGGAGGATGGGGACTGAACTTGTTAGACATCACATCAAAGAAGAAGATATGGACATTTCAGCAATTCCACCTGGTTTTGAGTCACTTGCCCCTTTCACCCTAAAAAAGGTGGAAAATGATAGACTCATGATTAATCAGTCATCCACAGCGAGTGAGTCAAAATCACATAGAGCTTGGGTACAAACAAATATTGAAGGTAATGAAGATGGAAAGACGATGAAGTCACTTAGGCGTAAACCTGGGGTAAACTATGGGAAATATGAGAAAAGCTCAGAAGATGAATCTGGTTCCGATCAGGTTGAGTAGCTAGCTTATTACTTCCAAACAGTTTACTTCTGCACCTCTCATATTCTATTCCTCTTGCGCAGAGTCCCTCTGTAAGGCCTTCACTTCCAAAAGGGGTCATTCGAGGATGTGAAGAGTGTCTCAATTGCCAAAGGGTCAGTATATGAAGTGAACTGCTTTATTTGTGTTCTATTTTATCAGCCTATTATGGCTATGATGCAACACACCATCCTCTAGGAAGGTATCTGTAAATAATTGTATTTACAAACAATAATTGCATTTAGAATAACCATTTCTTCATGGCAGCCATTTAGGATAAATTAAGCGTTCTGATAATTAAGATAAGAGCAGCACTTAACACAATGATCACAAAAAGTGTTTAGCGGCTAATGGAGTTGAAATCACAAACATAAAGCTGAAGTAGACATAAGCCAACATAGAGAGTTGTAGGTGGTCTATTACATGTACATGCTGTTTTAAAGTTTCAAGCTTGGAACAGGTAACTGCGAGATGGCGGCCAGAGGAAGCTTCTAGGCCTGATCTTGGGGATGCTCCAGTGTTCCATCCAACTGAAGAGGTCCTATTTTAGTTGGCTAATTAACTCCTTTCAGTATCTCTACCTGAACACACCACACATTCACTTTTGTTATCCCATAATTTGAAGGAAGTTTTACGAGTCTTGCCTGGTCACGTTTTCTAAACAACTTTTCCAAACTCCAGGAATTTGAAGATACCCTGACGTATATGGCTAGGATACGCACCAAAGCAGAGGCATATGGAATTTGCCGCATAGTACCACCTGCTTCATGGAAACCTCCGTGTCCTCTTAAGGAAAAAATTATATGGGAGAACTCCAAATTTGCAACCCGTATACAGAGGATTGACAAACTTCAGAATCGAGATTCGATGAGAAGGATGTGGGAAGCTAATATTCATAAGAAGAAGAAAAGAAGAAGATGCTTAAAACCTGGAGTAGACCTGGTTAATGGTAGTGTTGACAATAGGACCCCTGGTGAAGCTGCTATTTTTGATGCTGAGAGGTTTGGATTTGAACCTGGTCCAGAGTTTACTCTGGATTCATTTCAGAAATATGCTGATGATTTTAAGGCCCAGTACTTCAGGCAAAATGAAGGACAGTGTCCCTCACTGGAGAACATTGAGGGTGAATATTGGCGGATGGTCGAGAAACCCACCGAAGAGATTGAGGTGGCATTCTTTGCTGGTTATCTTTTTATCTTCTTATGGAAACCATCTAGGGTGTATGACACTTTCCTCCTTTCTGTCATTCCTTTCTCATCATTTCCCAGGTGCTTTATGGGGCTGACTTGGAAACTGGAGTATTTGGAAGTGGGTTCCCTAAACACGACCATCAAGTTGGCTCTTCTGACACGAAGTATGTGAACTCGGGGTGGAACTTGAATAATTTTCCAAAGCTTCCGGGTTCTGTTCTTACATATGAGAGCAGTGATATATCTGGTGTCTTGGTGCCTTGGCTGTACATAGGAATGTGCTTTTCATCTTTCTGTTGGGTAAGTGGTATAGTTCCCCTCAATTACTTCATAATGTACTGAGGTAAACTGAAGTTTATTGGGTGCAAGTGCGTCAGCAAGTCTTTCTGTCGACTGTGTAGCTCTGCAGGTGCTTATTTCTTTTTAATAGGGTTGCTCTGACATGTTGAAGTATAATTAGCACATACTTTTTCATTTGCTTCTTTCCCACAACTTTGTTTTGAGGCGTTAGCTTTTTTACTACAAAATTTTCTGCTTTTGCTAAAGAACTTGCAAGTAATAATTTTTCAGAAAAAGAACTAGGATAACCTTAAACAAGAATGGATATATACACAAGTGCTGATCGAGTAAAGCTCTTGATCATGTTTATTAGCACTATCAATGAGTGATATTAGTGATTGGTTGATTGTGATCATTCCTTTCTCTTGCATTGAGGAGGAGCTTCTTAAAGGCAGTCTTTATTGAGGGGAGGAGCTTCTCAAAGGCAGTCTTTTTTGAGTTCATATTTTTGGAAAATAAGTACTAGTTTTTATTGTGTCAGCTCTTGATAATACTTTTTTTTTTTTTTGTAATTGGGTAGTGGTGTAATTTAGTTTGCTTGAAATATAGATTTGGATGATCATTCTTTTCTTTAATAACTTGAAAATATAACCCCCCTTGTGCTTTTGTCTTATTTACTTACCAAATGCTCTTTCCTAAATTTTTACCCGACAGCATGTTGAAGATCACCATTTATACTCATTAAATTACATGCATTTTGGGGCTCCAAAAATGTGGTATGGTGTGCCTGGAGCAGATGCATTGAAGTTGGAGGCTGCTATGAGGAAACACTTACCTGATCTCTTTGAAGAGCAGCCTGACCTGCTTCACAAGCTGGTGAGAGCAATCTACATTTGATCAAAAAGTAACTGAGTTCTAATAACATGTCTCTTTGTTGGTAATCCCTGTCCAAGAATAGCATATTTTGCCAATGAACCTGTTCTACTGTGACGTCTTTTTAGGCTTGTGAGGTATAGGTGATATGTTATCCCATTCATATTGTTGCTATGCTATAGGTTCCTCATCAAATTTAAATGTAAACAACAGTCTGTCTTAATGTAAATCTTACTCTTCTTGTTGAAGATCTGTTTGCTTGAGTCATGTAGTAGATTATTCTTTACAGGACTGTGACAGTTAATTTGCTTCACAGAAGTTGGACCAACTTCTTATTGGTGGTTTCTTTTTTTTAAATAATAGCTTATTATTTTATGTAGGTTACACAACTATCTCCGTCCATATTGAAGTCTGAGGGAGTCCCAGTTTATCGTTGTGTTCAAAATCCTGGAGAGTTTGTTTTGACCTTCCCAAGAGCATATCATGCTGGTTTTAATTGCGGCTTCAATTGTGCTGAAGCAGTAAATGTTGCTCCAGTTGATTGGTTACCCCATGGGCAGAATGCAATTGAGCATTACCGTGAGCAAGGCCGGAAAACTTCCATATCCCATGATAAACTATTACTAGGAGCAGCTCGAGATGCAGTCAAAGCGCACTGGGAACTTAATTTACTGAGAAAGAATACCTCAAATAATTTACGATGGAAAGATGTTTGTGGAAAAGATGGAATTTTGTCAAAAGCATTGAAGGTAGAGATTTTCGAATAAAATAGCTGTATTCTTTAGGCGAATGTGCACATAGTGACACCAATATTCTATCGATGGATTGTCCTCCATCTCCATTTCCATTTTCCTCTGATTTTTCTTCTGTTGTATAGAGGGTATATTTTCCTATCTTCCTCCTTGTGTTATTTTTTTAAAAAGAGAAGGGGTGGGTGATTGGGGTTTAGACTCATAGAGATCATCACACTGATGCCACATTTAAGTTCTATATGTTCATATAAATTATATTTCTCAGCCTAGTACCTCTTTATTCAACTTCACTGCTGAGTTATGTTTTGTGCAGAACCGCGTTGAGATGGAGAGAGTCAGGAGGGAGTTTCTTTGCAATTCTTCACAAGCACTAAAGATGGAGAGCACTTTTGATGCTACTAATGAGAGGGAATGTAGTGTGTGTTTTTTCGATCTACACCTGTCCGCGGCTGGCTGTCACAATTGTTCGCCCGACAAATATGCATGCTTGAACCATGCAAAACAACTGTGTTCTTGTTCCTGGGGTGCCAAGTTTTTCCTCTTCCGTTATGACATCAATGAATTAAATGTACTAGTTGACGCTTTAGAAGGGAAATTGAGTGCAATTTATCGATGGGCAAGACAAGATCTTGGATTGGCTTTGAGTTCTTATGTAAATAAAGAGAGGCAAGGTGCAGGGATTGCTGGTAAATTATCTCTTAAACCCGAGGAATCAGTGCTAAAAGAGACAAGCACAGGACATTCTATAGCTTCCGTGAAAAAGGAAAAAGATGATGGAAATTCAACACTTTTGATGAGGCCCAGCAGCAATACTTTTTCATTGCATAAAGATAAACAATCCAAGGAGTCATTAGCTTTGGAATCAATCAAGGCGTCCTCTATGTCTGAATGCACTTCTCATGGAATTGACGGGGCTCAGAGTGGTCTCCAGAACAAAAGTGCTGAATCTATAAAGGTGGTTCCTGCTTATAGAACTCAGGTTGCTCATCTGTCCATTGAGGGTGGCTCATGTAGTAAGAAATTCTCATCAGATAAGCGTGAAGGGAAGGGAACTTCAAGTCTTCGTGATGATGTTGTGATCCTGCTCAGTGATGACGAGGGAGATGAGACTAACAATTCAATTCCTTCGAGAGATACTGTGGGAAAGCAGACAGTGAACAGGGATAACAGTGATAAACCTGTCCCAACAACATCCATTGATAAGGCAAGAGTCAGTGAAGATGGAATTAATGGTTCACCGAGTTCAAGAAGCATGAAGGTTGAGGATAATGCAAAAGATGAAATACGTTGTGGACCTAATCAAGACACTCATTCTTTCATTCAAGGTTCTTCTGTAACTATGGATATTGATAAACACGCCCAAGGCTCTCAGATTACAAGTGGGACTTCTCGCGGCAATATCAGAGATGCAGATACTTGTCCCCAGTCCCAGCAACCATTTGACTGTAAACCAAATAAAGACGATAGCCAAAATAAGACAATGGAGTGTGCCCAACCTTTATCAAGTGACACTCCCATCTCTCAAAACAATTTGGACAGATCTCGCCAGAAAGGTCCTCGTATTGCAAAAGTTGTGAGGAGACTCGCTTGCAATGTGGAACCTCTTGATTATGGAATTATCCAGCCTGGCAAGTTATGGTGTGACAACCGGGTTATTTATCCCAAGGGTATACATGTGAAATAATTACATTATTTTTATTCTGCCCTTGGAAGTACTGATAGACAACTTTGTTCTTCTGTTAAATGCAGGATTCAGGAGCCGTGTCAGATACATTGATGTTTTAGATCCATCAAATATGTCCCACTATGTTTCTGAAGTTATGGATGCAGGACGAGATGGCCCATTGTTTATGGTATTTGATATTCTGTTTCAATGGAGCGATTTGTCAGATTCTGATTTTTGCCTTTTCTTTTTAATTTCCTTTACATGCCATCTTAGTTTGCAGCTTTGGTTATTCTTGCTGTTTTGGTGTCATACTGTTATGTTATTCTCTGCCATTCTGGTGTCCTCTTTTTAAGCAGATAAATAACCTTGCAGGTTTCATTAGAGCGTTGTCCAAATGAAGTGTTTGTTCACTTATCCCCTGTCAAATGCTGGGATATGGTCCGCGAGAGAGTGAACCAAGAGATATTAAAGCAACATAAGTTGGGAAAGCCAAAGCTTCCGCCTTTGCAACCCCCTGGAAGTGTTGAGGGGATGGAAATGTTTGGTTTTTCTACAACAGAAATCGTACAGGTTCTTTCATATATATTCTTCAAATTAATAGTATATGCAGGATTCACAAAATTCTGATCTGGAGAAACATTTCACTGGCCTATTATCTTATAGATCAAAAATAGTGGAGCAAAATGTAAGTTAAAGGGAAGTCTAAAAGATCTCGACCTTGACATTATCTTCTAATATCAATGCAGGCCATTCAAGATATGGATCAAAATCGGGTATGTTCCGAATTCTGGAAATCTAAACCGTTGATGCAGACAGTACAATCTTCCCTAGCTGTGGACAGTTCAAAACTCAATATAAAATCCGAGATCTCAAATGATCCTACTGGAGCTGATACAGTTCTGAGTGGCCTACTTAGGAAGGCAAACTATGAAGAACTTCATGCATTGAAAAATCTTCTCAAACCCAATAATTTGACCCCTAATCAAGGTTTAGTGACTCGGCTTCTTAATGAAGAGATCGATAAGCGAGGTAGATGTCTTTGATTTTCAGCCTCGACGAGGCCTGGATTTCTCATAAGGAGTTAACCCTGTAAATGCTCAAGTCACGTTGTAGTTTTAGGTTAAATTGCATTAGGTTGACCCCCATTTCTTGAATTTTTAGCACTGGCTCTTAACAGGAAAAGAAGAAGGCTGGCACATAGTTACTTTTTGGACTATTGGTTCTTGAAATTCTTTGAGGAGGGTGATTGAAAATAGAAAAAAAATACATTTTCCAATCTTTGCTGTAGAAAATTCTTGAATCTATACCTGGAAATGTGAGTTAAAAACTTGTGGTCTGAAACAAGTCTTTGAACGAGTGTTTCCTGGTGTAATTGGCGATTTTAACTGAAAGTAAGTTCTTTGAATCGATATATATCACATAAGGCAGATCTTGATCTTCATTTGGTTCAACTTATATACTTTGTATAAGGTGTATTCATTCGCGCAATGAATACAACCACGAGGAAATACTAAAATATATGAGAATAGATATACATGTTTTAATTACATTAATTTTCATTCACTTCAATGTCGTTTCATATCTAGTAATTTTTGCTGTTGGGGATGATTTTTGAGATTGAGGGTCTTTCGAAAATAGCCTCTATCTCTATGAGGTAGTGGTAAGGTCTGCGTATATTTTTTCCTCCTAGATTCCACGTGGGGATCTTCACTGGTATGTGGGTGTTGGTGTTGGTGTCATCGTCATTCACTTCAATACATAAATTATAATTAGCTTGTATCCCTTGTGTTCATATGCGTTAATATAACCTGAATTGTTTGCTCTAAGGTATCAATTATAATCAGCTTGTATTCGTTTGTTCTAATCTCACTTAAATTCATTTGTATCTATTGCTTAATTATCATCAAGTCTTGTAACTAGTTTTGTAAAATGGTGAAATTAAATTATTTTATCGTTCGATTTCAATCAGTTTTGTTTGAACTTCAATCATATATATCTTACATAATATTTGAAGTTACACTGTGTTAAAATTAATTTTAGATCATGTATTTCTAAAATTATATGAATTGTTAATAAAAAAAAGATACAAATTAAATAACGATATTAAAATCGATGTGCCTCCACTTTTAGCAAGTTTTTTTTTTCCATTGAGCAAATTCCAAAGATGTGAGGACCACATTCTCCCCACACCAAACCATGCCAATAATCATAACATTTTGTTTCCCCCAAAACCCTAAAAGATTAAATTAATAATATGGAAACCCTAAATCAAGAAATTAATAATATAAATTAAACTAAATAAATTGTTTTTTGTAACATATAAATTATCACTACCCTTAAATAGCAAACATGGGATAAAGCTAAATATGGAAATATGCGAGTGTTTGTACGGACATAATCCAACGGATGAGAATCACCAACACCGCCACGTGTCATAACCAGGACCGTCGATTTTGGGCTCAAAGGCCGAGGCAGTTTGTTGTTACCCGACAAGGTGTACATGATGTAGGAAGAATTTGGATTGGTGGGCCCACAATTGGACACGTGTCATCATAAGAAGGCATTTTAGTTCCATAGATTGAGGGATTTATGTTATTGGAGGTTGATAAATTTGTTGGATATTGGTGTATTTGTGCCACACTTTAAGAGACAAAATTAGGGTTGAAAGGTGCATTTCCAAATCCTAGTATATATCCTTGGTTAATGATGTTTTTACCTATTAGATATTCGCAAGTTGAAATGAGTTTGAGTTATATATACGATTTTTTCCTTTCCTATGAGCTTGAGATCGATTGCAGCGTAAGTACACTCACACATGTAATACTAATTTTTAGATGTTGTATTGAGTTAAATCATATGCTTCATTAGTTATTGTAGCCCTCATGATTAACTCTTTTGAGTTTTAGTTACTATTCATACTTTTCTAATACGTTAGCTGGACCCTTGATTCACATAGATTAAAGACAAAAATGACTCATTGTTTACGATATGAACTATATATCATGAGATCAATATATACTATCTAGTCGATCTAATTCCATCCCCATGGCACACATCAACATCAAATGGATCCAGGGAGATGCCTTTGCTTTTGCTGTTCCTTCTTAAATCTTAAGATTTGTCAATGCACACAAAATTTTATGTGAGAAAGATCAAATACAATTCTAAACTTTACAAGAAGGGTCAAACGTATCACAAAAATAAATTTAAAATCATTCTTTTTTCACTTTCATCACTTGAAAAGGATATATATATATAGTCATTTATGTAACAATAATGGTACTTGTGAGCGAATTTTCTGCTTCCCCCCCCCCCCCCCCCCCCCCCAAAAAAAACTCA
>JAABOM020000084.1:4021887-4034091 GCA_011800125.2 Solanum clarkiae | reverse complement strand
CCCCCCCCCCCCCCCACCACTAAATATAATGCAGATAGTTCAAGAAACAATTTATCAAGAACAAGTCCATTAATTTCGGCTCAAGAAAAACCTTGTAGCAACCACAAAACTTTCTTCATGTAATGACCTATAGGTTACAGAATCGAATATATAGTAAAATTAATCATCAATTTGCATTTTGAATAAGCTACCTAAATATATTACACTTACTTAGGGTACGTACAACTCTTTTCCGAACTAAACATAAAATGCTTCGTGCACCAACTGCGCGACTGTCCTAAGCGCATAAAATGTGTATCCATAGTACATATTAGTTAATAACCAAAATTAGAAATTATGATTTCTGCCATTAGTAGCTGAATTGCATTGATTACATTTGTTAGAAAAAATTACTGCATTTGTACAAATATGAAACTTCATATATTAAACCTAAATAATCAATCTGACCCTTTGAATGAAGAACAAAAAGCAAAACACAAATCCATTTTAAAATTACTTTATCCGTTTAAACTTTTTATTTTATCTTTTATAAGATGATTGATTTACAAATAAACAAAATGTATATGTTTTGTTTCAGATCAAAAAGTTTTAACTTTTTCTTTTTCTTAAACATCGCATTCAGTCAAATATTATCACATAAAATATAACTTAACAAAAAAAAAAGTGATTGATAGGAAATAAGGTTTATAGCATTATAACATCATAGTAAATTTACAAAATGACATTCTTATTTTACATTATTGTACCAATACTTAATTAAACTCAAGAAAATTACTCAATAATTAACAATACTTTCTTGTCCACAAAGATTTGCACCTACATTATTATCATCATGAATCTTATGAGCTTCTTCCATTGCCATTCTAGGTTTTTGATTTCTTCTTGATCTTTTCCTTTTCTTATCATAGCTAATTCCTCTAGACTTGGATTGAAAATTACGAACATCGCGTAAAAATAACTTAATTGCTCGAGCCCCAAATGGGTTCATCTCCGAATTCCCTCCATGCTCTTCATAAGCAGCACGAAGACGCCCTATAAGGGCGTCCAGGCTTCCCCATGCTTGCCTTAAGGGGCAAGCACAGGGTGTCGGCGGATCTCGTATCCCGAAAAAAGGGCAAATTTGGTTATGAACTTTAGTCTTACCAAACTGGTCCAAGTACCTATTAGAATAACACAATATTGTCATGATAATGGTGGAGTCAGAAATTTATATAGTAAAAATTATTCAAAAAATATATAAGTGTTCAAAAGCAACTTTTTGAACTCCTTTATATCATCTATGCTATAAATGTTCCTTATGTCAAGGGGTACAAAAGTTTTTATATATAAACAAAAAGAATTATAATTCTACGATAACGAGATTCATCTGAACCACCTTTGTTCTTACTCACTCAATTGTAGGTCACAAACAATGATGGACCTACATTTACGCCATTGGATCGATGTTCAAACCCCAGTTATTTTCACTTGATCGAACACTATATTATAACATACAAATATATTGATCGATACACATCACATCTTAGAAAGTAAATCCAAATTAAATGCAACATAAAAATTCTAATTTTGTCGCTGATTATTAAAGATTATAAAGTGAACATGCCTATTTATAGGCTTACTTTCAAACATAAAATCTAGAAAAATCCCTTACTAATACACAATTTTAATCTAGCACATACATTTATCCTTACTTGATGACTAATAAATTGTGAAAACTAGAACCTACCATAAGAAAAAAATTTCCCTTTATTTCTAATAGTTTGTCTTAATTTGTTTTGACACAAAGTCTGCGAAAGTAAGTTTTATAGTCAATCTTATAGTTTTAAACACGTCATATGAGAGTAGAAACGAAAAATTTGCTAAACTAGGAAAGATATATTCTTTTATGAAACAAACAAAAAAAAAATAGTAAAACAAACATAAACGAGTAAGTTCTTTCAAATGCTCCTATCATAAGATCACATATAGTAAGCTAACAAAATAATGCTATATATACACACATCTTACTATAAAAAGAATTATTGGTTTAAAAATTGGATTATTATTATTATTATTATTCAAATAGTACATACCTTAGGAATTCCAGAACATGAATGCTACTGCAATGAAGAAGTGACATTAAGGGATAATGATTTCTTAAGTACTGACAAAACGTGTTCCAATCACGACGTTTTTGATTCTCATATCGACTCAACGTAGGAGATGAGAGGCTGTTAACATTGTTGCTCATGTTAACATTTGGGAAATCCATATAGTGGTGCTGAATTAGCGCAAAATATGACTTAGTTTCTATCTTATAATATATAAAACCAATGACTTTAGGGTCACAAAGCCAATGACCAAGAAAAGAAATGTACCCTAAAAAGCCAATGACTTTAGGGTCACAAAGAGGAATCAATCAGAAACCCCCCCTTTTATTGACTGAAAAATTTATTGGTCAGTATGAAGAGGGTAGGGGATTTGAGGGGGTTGGGGGGTGGGGTGGGGTTGAAATATGTTGTTGACCTAGCTAGTGTTAAAAAAAATGGTATTTCCTCTGTTTATTCTAATTTGATTTTTACTTTTACGTATTATTTTTGATAAACTAAGATGGGACAATTATTTTTTCCTATTATACCTTTAGTTTATTGTTATTGAGTTACTGTATTTGAAAAATATAGTGAATAAATATGTTTGAAGCTCTATCAATTAATAGAGATAAAATGATAAACCTATTAATAAGTGTATTAAATCAAAATTTGACAATAAAAAATGAACAAAAGGAATAGAAGAAAATGAGGAATTTAGACATATTATCTATTTGTGAAAATTTTTGTTGGGGGGGGGGGGGGGGGGGCCAAAAATAGGGAAAAGTGAAGAGAGAATGACATTTGTAGAAAAAGGAAATTCAATAAATTTGGCATTTATTTCAAGTTGCATAAATGTAATGTACGAATTGTTAGGTTTTGCTTGTTGTGTATAAATATAAATTTAGAAAATGATAACCCCTACTAGTAAGTATACTCTATGATGACACGTGTATAATTGAAAGCAACAATTCTTTATAAATTTAAAAAATTAAGTACTACCCAACAAATCCAAGGAAGCTTCATAGGAAATACTCTACCTCCCATCAAAGGTAGTGTGAACAAAGTGACAAAGTGTTTCAATTTTTGATTTCGAGTTCTGAATATAAAATAATAGGTATAACAATATTTTATGGATAAAAATATTATGTCGTGAGTTTACATTTTCAATATGACTGGCACTAGAAAATTATTACTGGTTTCAAGCAAATAATTGGCCTAACTGACTCACTAAAGTAAATAATTAAACATGCATGCAGAAGTTTTATAAAGTGAATCTTTAGAAAAATTTAATAAAACTCAAAACATGTCAAACATACTTTATATAAATAGTAATAATGTCTAAAAAAAATCTGAATGAATAGAGCAAATCGACTCACTAATTTTGTCCATGAAATGTGTATTAAATTGTAATAGGTGTCAAGACAAGACTCATGACTACCATACTATGAAAGAAGGATAAACTAAATTGACTAACTAGAGCCTTCTAAAAGCGAGGAGGTCTCACCAACTGTTGATAGAAAGTTGTCCTACTAAAAATATTTGAATTTGCATCATAAAACAATGCAGCGCCAAAAGGCATCCATATATGATATGTACGGTATGTAATAAAACTGAAATAACAAGAATTAATCTGAATGCTCATGCTGAACAAAATACTGAAAATAACTAGACAGAAGGTAAGACATGAATGTAATGAACACATGAATCTGAGATATGTAATAATAATTGAAATTTTATAAAAGAATAATATTTTATTTAAAATTTTGATCAATAAAAAATAATGATTTTCTCTTTGTTTTGAAATAAATAATAGATTTTTATTAAAACTATCATGGACATGTTTAAAATGTGTTAGTACAACTAAATTAATTGAGTAGCATTATTACGTGGGGGAAGATTTTGAGGAAATTTGGCCGTTTCTTTTGGAATTCAATGTGAACATTTTTCTATTTAGTTATTATATACGGTGGCAAAGGCTCGTGTTAGCAGGGACCTAATATATATTGTTTTTAGTTTCGATTTATCAAATATCAATAGATTTTTTTATATATTTTAAGATATTGTAAAATTATAATTGAATCAGCTAAAGAAATATTATGAAGTCGTTGAAGCAAACACGTCAATACACATCTGCTTTAAAAAGATTAAATTAAAAAGCTCACAAATTATTTTTTGTTGGCTCACAGGAAGCCGCAATATAAATTATTTTTTAGTCTCGATTTATATAACATCAAGAGATATTTCCTATATATTTTACAAGATATCGTAGAATTATAATTAAAACAGCTAACGAAATATTATGAAGTCGTTGAAGCAGATATGTCAATACACAGTTACCCTGAAAAGATTAAATAAAAAAGACCACAAATTGGTTTTTGTTGGCTCACCAGAGACCACAATATAAATTATTTTTTAGTCTCGATTTATGTAATATTGATAGATTTTTTATCTATATTTAAAAAATATTGTAAAATTGTAATTAAAGCAGTTAAAGAAATATTATGAAGTAGTTGAAGCAGACACGTCAATACGCAACTGCCTTGAAAAGATTAAATTAAAAAACACGTGAAATATTTTTTATTGACCCCACACAATAAAAGAGAAAAAACAGACAACTGAAGTAGACAGAACAATCGAAAACTGCTCAAGTAAACAGCTACGGCCGAAAGCTGCTGACTTATTTCCTTATATATAAATAGTAATATATAATTTTTTTTAATAAATATATAATAATGTTATCAATGTTTTATCATATTGGATCTTCTTTGTTTAACAAAAAGTCCACAAAAATATATTCTTCTATTTAAAAATTCATTTATTTTAAGAATAATTTTAAAATATTATAAAAAAATTTCATATTTTTTAAACTCTGTATCAAATTAAATTACACCACAGCTACAAAAAGAATATAATTTATGACATAAAAAATAGTTTCATGTACTAAACTTTTGTCATGCGTGAAATCAGAAAAAAGATCAAACAACATAGGTTGATTATAAACAGAAAAAAAAGACCAAACTACAACTGCATAATATATTCATTACCTTTTAATTACATAACAACTTTATCAATTACGCTAACTATTTCCTTCACTACAATTTATGGCACAAAACAACAAAAAAGTACTATATAACTGTTTCAGACCGTCCTGCAAATCAACATTATTTTGTAAAGTAAATATCAAGAAAGTGAAATAAATGGTCTTTAAAATTGGCAACTAATTTTATAATAATTTTAGAATTATTACAATAATAATAATTGAGTTTCCATTCAAGTATTCATAAATACTCACTAGATCTATCCTGTTGGTATTAAGGTAACAAGTCTCTTCAACATAATTTTTATATATATAAAAAGAATTTTTAGTGTAATTTCCCAACGAAGAGATGTTAGCTACCGGTATTGTACATCAGTGGCGGAGCTAGCATTTTCGTCAAGAGTGTTCATATTTTTAGAACATGACTGGGTGATTTTTGTATTAAGGGTGTTCAACAATTGATATATATATCAAAATATCTATATTTAACCTATATATTCGAAAAAATTTTCCGACCTCTGTACTCTCGACGGAACTTGTCCTACAACTTTTGGCTGCTTCACACCAGTTCACTACAGGTTATGGTACATAGTTGCACATAAAAATTTATGTAACAACGCAGTCTAGTGCACTAAACTCCCCCTATGCACGAAGTTCGAAGAAGGGTTGGACTACAAGCATCTATTTAGACACAATCATGAATAGAATTAAATTCTACTGCGCTAACAAACTCAGCTACTGCTACCAGAACAAATTTTCATAGAGTCTTCAAAAGAACAAGTTAACTTTCTCCTATAGACCATCCAAAAGGAATGCAATACAATCAAACCTCTCTACAACGATGTTGCTTGTTCAGATATTTAGCAAAATGTTGTTATAGAGAACATATAATATAATATAACATGTTATAGAGAACATATAATATAATATAACATGAAAAGACAGTTTCAAAGAAAACGAAACTGTTATAGTGAAACTTGTGTCTGAATCAATGTGCTCAACAAATTAGACACATGCTATTTCCTCAACTGAATCTGGAGCAAAGCCCATATACAATCATATGCACAGAGTACCATGAACATTGTAAGCCAAAATTGTGTTCAACAATAAGATAGTTATCATATGGACATTCATTTCCTACAATTTCTGTTTCCAAATTTGTGTAGAGAATTAGGACTCGCTGAAAACGTACCGAGTTCAAAGGTCAAATTGTTTATCTCAAGCTAGAAGTGGACTGACTCGGACAAATTTCTGATATAGCCACAAAATCATGTTGCATTTTCACCAATGAAGCCTCGCTTTTACATTCATCGGTAGGGTGGGTCCTTGTTGGATGTGCAAATTTATCTGGTCAATTCTTGAGACCAGTCAATTGCTTGATACACGAGGATTGGCATCGATAAGTGTCTGGGTGGCAGCAGCATCATGTTGGTTAAAACAGCACCAAAACCGATCCCACAATCATGAATGGGAATATTGCGTATTCAGGGAAGCAACTGATGGTATATGATCAAGGAATCAAAGCGCAGAGTAGTCATTGCCAAAAATTGGCCAGGGCTTGTAGCTGCTCGCGGGAAAAAGTTAGCACCCGTGCAAAGTTCCGTCTGAGGAATTTGACCGTCTTCCACAAGCAATCAGCATAGTCTTGATAGTCTCTTCCGCTTTTGCTTCTTTTTAGCAGCAGAACTACTTGAATTATTGTTGGTGCTGGAAGGGAGAAGAGCAAGAGCTGATGGTCTGCCAACAGATGTTCTGCCCTTTTTAGCAACCCATCTCAAAGGCATGTTATTTACTATGGTGCCAATATCATTATACTGGTTTAGCTCAACAAGCTTTCGAATTTGATCAAGCATCTGATGCGTCCATGCTGTTGACAAATCCAATGCAATTGAATCATCCACCGGTTTTTTGGACAGACCATCTAGAATCTCATTGAATGATTGAAATGACATAGAAGGTCGATAAGATTGAAGATTCCCACATATCATATTGACTTTAATAACATGCTTGCACAGATTTCCTTGCATTGACCATTCACAATCACAATGGGCAAATTCCGATCCAGGATTCCAAACTAGACGTGCTATAGTGCTATATTTCTGGCTCAAGACTTTTGCAAAGGAGTTATCCTTGCAATCCAAGGTCACAGCAGCATCAGGAATCTGCAGAGCTCTATGCCAAGAAGTGGTGGCTATATATTCCGCCTTCACATTTTGAAAAGCATCACTCTCGTCTGCATAACGGTCAAGCCAGTAGCTAGAGTGTAACTCAGTTGTCAATTTGTGAACTAACCAATCAACCCTCTGGAGTGCTCCAAGATGTGAATCATCATATAGTCTGACTTTCAGCTTGACATGATATGCTTCTATTGCACCAGATGCTTCCTGGCTCGCAAGAGGTAACGTCTTCATTGTAGTAAGCCACATATCTGTACTATGAAAAGAGCAATTATTACAGGGTAATACTGGCAAAAGATAGAAAAACATTATGAACAAATGCTTTTATATAGTAAGGTGAAATAAACTAAACATACATGTAAGTGATGGAGTGCATAGATAGTATTGTTATATTGTTTCTATCTTATTAATATGTTTTGTGCACGACAGATTATCTTCTTCTTCTTCTTTTGTGACCGAAAATCTTTTGTAGTCTAGGTAACAAAAGTAAATAACAAACAAAGCGATGAACTAACCAAATTTAGGCACCCATGTGGCTTTGAAATACTGCAAGAAGGCCATTTGATCAACAAAATCTTGATTAAGTTCTTCTAAAGCAACAAAAGGATCTCTTCCATCCCAAATGCTGTACACTATGTTTCCTAGACGCTTAAATATCTCTCTTTGATCTTCAATATTACTACATTTCTTGATGATATTTCTCAACCATGATCTACGGATCCGCCAAAGTGAAAACAGAACCGGACATGAAAATATCTCCCTGGAAAGACATTAAGATCATGTAAGTCAGTTATAGAACCATGCAGCTAACCAGATGCAGAGAAATGGTAGACTGCAAGAATTTTGCCTTATGGGGTCAATTTCTGCTGCAGCGTCGTCGATTAGAAAACCGTTGACTTTCCATGTTGGATCAACTGCATGGACACGGTCATGTAGAGCTTTCATCCATTTACTCACATCAGGCTTGGCAATTGTGCGGGTGATGATCCAAGCAACAGGAAGGGCATGCTGTCTTGAGTCAAACACAAGAAGTGTGCACAAAGGATACTGCCATTTTACACAGATCAAATTAGAACTATGGAAGATGTCATCAAGGTTTAAAGGAAAAGACATAATTGCTTCATTACCTTTAGTTTCTTTATACCAAATGTTGAATCAGCTGCTATGAGACTACGATGTCCAAAACGAATCATTTGTCGTAACTGCCATTCAGTTTGGATACCTAAGATGAATGGATCATTTTCTGATGTATCCTGATAAAAGAAAACAGATTTCTTATTGCGCTCGACCCACAATCTTATGCTAGCTTGATCATCTAAATCCAACTCATGAGTAGATCTTTTAATAATCATGCCAAGTTTGTGGACATACTGAGCAGCAAGGGTGTTCACTTTGGCATCAGAACCACAGTACCGTTGAATACCCTCTATATGCTTTGCTAAAACATTCTCCTCAGGAATGCCAAGATAGATCATAGACATAGTTTGCTGTTGAATCTCATTGCAAATGTAAGGAATATTTTTTGCACCAGGGCCAATAGCATCTCTATCAAGTGGCCCATGGCATACGAAACCCGACTTGTTTACATGACGCCTGTTGTTATATATAAGAAGTGCGAGAGATGGACGGGCATACAAACGCTTCACTATAAAATGACAAGTGCAGCCCCTCATGGACTGGGGTCTAGCGGCACGGTTTCGAGTGTTAAGCCTATATCGTCGACTTGGTAAAATACCACCACCTTCTCCATAATTTTCTGGGCCAAAGGAACACCAATACCTGAAATAGCAGCATGACAAGATATGAAGGAGAAACTCATAAATAATTTTTGCTTTCAGTACTAATCTTTGTTTTGTTGATCAGGTGCAAAGTGTATATTTTCTCCCTGTGAATGTAGCACAGAAAGAGGATGCATTCGGTCAGATGGGAATTGTTATGTTAGATAGAATCTCGAATCTGTCATTGAGAGGAAAAGGAAGAGGAGGTGAACAGGGTGTTAAAAACCTTAGGTTGCACAATGATAGATTGTTGCTTAAATGGTTGATGATGAAGAGTTGGGGAAAGAAGTTATAATCACCAAACAAAGTAATGCATATCAGCTAACAATGGCCAGAACTACAGCAGCTCTTCAGATTTAAAAGTTGGAAATGGTTCCAGAATAAGTGCTCGACAGACTTTTGATTGATGATGGGATATTAATGGAGAAATATATTGCGGTGTACATCTTAGCTGTTAACAAACATTCTACTGTTGCTGATTGTTATCCTGACGCTGGTTGGCAGTTACGATTTAGAAGGAATTTGAATAATTGGAAATTGGAAGATATTAGTCAACTACTAAATATATTGGAACCTGTATCCTGGATGTTAACAAAAAGGATTCTCGGATCTGGTCCAGAAGCAAGGATGGAAAGTTTTCAGCAAGGAGCTGTTACAATTTTATCCAGAAACAAGATGGTGACTGGGAACGGATTGGCCGTGGAAAACAAAAGCTCCTCCAATAGTTGCATGCTTGGAGGGACACTGCTGCTTTAAATGCAGTCTTTGGCACAGGCAAACTTACAAAGAAGGGGCTATGTCATCTACATTCAGATTTAGTTGCCCAGAAAATTCATTCCTAAGTTGATCCACCAAAAGATCAGGCAATAAAAACTTCAAACAAGTACATAGTTTACTTGTTAAAACAAATAGAACAAAAGAAGAGGTCAGCATGACCCACATTATTCATTTCAAGAGAAAAAAAGAAGGTAAGAAGATATCAAATGATTTATCCTGAAATGGTTGAAGCACTTACATCCTGTACTCCAAATATTCATCATGCTTATACTCCTTTAAACTGCCTGTGCTTCTTTTCCTTCCCCTCTCTATGTGAAACCTTGTTGGGAATTCCACATTACAACACTCTCCAATGATAAAAGCATCAACTCGATCATAATGAATAAGGGCAACATCATCATGACGTTCTTCATTTCCGAATTTGGTCCAACTCAAATCAGATGCTGAGAAGTCTTCTCCAGGCGGATCTTGCACGTGGAGATTAAGAATGGACTCAACTATCTCCATCTTCTGAAATATTTTGAATAATTAGTAAGGCATGTTACTAAGGCCGCCAAACTAGCAACAGACAATCAACTTCGAGAAGGAAGTCAATTTTAAAAAAAAAAAAAAAAAGACAACACGGGCTAGCTGCATCCATTGGACTACATGATCTGCATGCATTTTCATTTTAAAGCACCCAACTGAATAACTGCCAGGGGTTAGAGAAGGAGAAGAAACATTCAAATTATCTAGGGCTCAAATTCCCAAATATTTTGGAGTCTGCTAAAGGGTGAATATGACATAAGTGGTTAGATTCATAATAGTAAACAGATGGAAGGCAAAAGAGCATCCTCCATCCAAAGTATATAATAAGACGAACATGGAAGTGACCTATACATAATGGTGAAAGAAAAAGAGGGCTGGGAAAACCTTCATTTGAATTTGCTTAAAAGTAAGATTTTCGGAACATTATACTTGCATAAAGACTCTCTACTCATTCCATTTTGTTCTGTATTTGATTCATTATACTTGCACTGTTTTTTACATCGGACACCTACTGCAACATCTCGGAACAGACTGGCAAACGTAAATCACATAGACAGAGTTCAGAGTGAAAATCAATATTTCCACTTTATAACCAAAAAGAAGAAAAAAGAAATCTTAATTCTTGATCCACCAAGGCACCAAAAAAGAAGAAAAAAGAAACAGAAAAAACAAGGAACTGACCCATAAAGTGTTAAGGGCAACATTAGGAACAACTCATTTTGGTATATAGACGACAACAGAGCAAATTAAAAATCACAACAATAACAACAACAATCAACCAATGAACTACAATCAAACCTCAAACCCCTTAAATTAGTTAAGATCAGCTACACAAAGCCTTCTGTGCCCATTCCATTTTATTCAGTATTTAAAAGGATTCATTATACTTGCACTAATATTTAGTGCTGAACATCTACTGCAACATCTCAGGACCAACTCTATTTTGCAAAACTAGCTAACATGGGCATAATTCAGAACAAAAAGAATACTGTTCCAACAAACCAATATTTACATAAAAACAGAAATAAGGGTATTTACATACAGCAGAAAACTCACAAAAAGAAATATATTCGACCTCCGTCCAGGCACCGAAATAATAATTAAAAAATAACAGAAAGAGCAAGAAATTGAGAGACAAAGTGTTCAGAGCAGCATTAGGAACATTTCGTTTTAGCATACAGGCAGTGATGGAACCAAGATTTTCAGTAAGACGCTTCAAAATACCAATAACTAAACACACAATAAGCCAAAGGAGGATCACCATCTACTATAATACAAAAGAAACAATTTTAACCATATACAAACAGTACAATTTTAACAAATAAATCAACCATTAAACTACAATTAAACCTCAACCCCCCACCCCCACCCCCCAAATTAGTTAAAAATCAGCTATATGAAACCACCAAACTCACTCCATTTTAATCAGTATATTCAAAAGGGTTTATATTACTTAAACTAATTTTTACGCTGAACATCTAATTCAACATCTTGGGGCCGACCCTTTTAGCAAAACTAACAAACATAGCCAGAGTTCAGAACAAAAAACACAACAAAACAATGATATTTACATTAAAGAACCAAAAAAGATTGCATTTTTACTGACCCCAGAAGAAAAATTCTTGTTCTTGTGCAGAACTAAAAAGATTATGAGAGTATAAAAGGTGATTTTTTTTTCTTTTTGCGTGGCGAAGGAGTTTATAGGGATGAACAAGAAAGCAGCAGCGGCAGCAGAAATGTGGAGAAGCAGGTTTTGCTTATTCTTAGTTTTTTTTTTTAATTTTTTTCTTCATTTTTTGGGTTTTTAACTTTTAAGGGGTGGGGGGGGGTGGGGTGGG
>JAABOM020000084.1:3994183-4004569 GCA_011800125.2 Solanum clarkiae | reverse complement strand
CGAGCCCGTGCTTCAGAAAGCATTTCTTTCTCATCCTCATCCATATCAACAGGATCAGGACGAGCAGGCTTTGATTCTGGGTTAGGATCAATCTCTCCAGGCTTCAATTTTCTAGGATCATCATTAGGATCATAGTTCTCATCCTTACTGCATGCTGCATCGAGAAGCTTCTCATAACGTTCAAGGCACTGTGATGGTGTACGGCCAACAATTGGCGCAATTGTCCTCCATTGAGTGGGCATGAGCTTTGCAAGGTGAAGTAGTTTCTCATCCTCCTCTCGAGTCCATTCAGTCTGGAAGAAAATAGTAGCAAGTTGTGTCAATAAGAAGTTAAGATGAGACGTAAGTTCCTACTGACAGTCTGTCGTAAATTGGAAAATCTGTGTCCTCTCCACTTTCTCTATTCAGAAATTCATTAGACGCCATTTGTAAACGAAAAAACAGAAAAAGTTTTAAGAAAAGACAGAGATCTCCACACAAAAACAGAACTTTCTAGCTCACAATGGAATAGGACGAAAGCTGAAAAGGAAACAGCTATCAACAAAAACATATGCATTACAGAGAAAGTTAAATCGCATGTTGCATTCAACTAAGCAACAGAAAAGAACCAAAACAAAGAATGTTAAATATTTGGTTATCAAGGACTGGGGAGAATGTTAAATATTTTACTCAATTATGGGGGGGAATAACTTCCACACTAACTAGTTTCCTTCTCAGACAACTTTAACATGCACTTTATAACACTTTCGAATCGACACTTGAACATTACAACAACACATCCAATACAATCTCACTTGTGGATCTTTTGAGGGTAGAGTACCCGCAGACCTTACCCCTAGCTTGACACTTGAACATAGATTTATCAAATTCTAACACTCAAAGCCTATCCTTATACCTATCCTGCAGCTGGTACTATAAGCATATGTCACCTACTTTTATAAAATACCAAACTATGAAAAATGCTCGAGAAAAAAGATCTCCAAAGATAGAAACATTCTCCAGAGCTAAAATTACCAATGAACAAACATTAACAGCATATAAAACAGAAACAAGGTCAATTCGAATAAAACAACTAACCTTCTTAATTGAAGGATCGAGCCACTCATACCAACGAGCTTTACACTGCTTAGCAGATTTACGAACAAGTAAAGAAGAAATACGAGCCCACTGATTCTTCCCATACTTCATCACCGCCGCCTTTAAAATCTCATCCTCCGTATTCTTCCATACACCTCCCTTTATCATAATCCTCATGTTTGCTAACTATTTCAGTCTCCCAAAGGAGACTCCGAGAAATCTAGGGCTTTGAAGAAGTATAACTCAGATTTTGTATGTCAATGTGTTGAAACCTTCACGCCGGCAAGAAATAGGACTTTCCGATCGACTCCGATAGAGAAAATTTAGGCCGCGTCGGCGTTTTTCTGCTCCGGCGAGAGATATTTCGGAATCGCTTTTAGCTCCGAAGCTGATGTTACAAATTAGACTTGATTTGGAATTTGGGCTGGGCTTATTTTGGCCCATCAATATAGATTGTTTGCATGAAATGACCATTTAATGTTGATGATTTATAAGATGATCTCGAAGATGGATGGTCTTAAACTTTTGACCTCAATTGCATCGTAAAAAAGATTTTAACTTGTAACATATTTTGAATTTGTACAACTAATCATAAGTTTTGTCTCAATTAGCAGCGTTGAGGCGGCACGGCGCAATAGAAATTAAATGATTTTCTCAGTTTTTTGTGTTAGCCTTAAATTTTTTAGATATCAAGGTTTCGGACCTATTTTTTCATGAAAACTTAACGAAATTCTCTGTAAAGCAACCCGCTAGTTATTCCAGTAGGGTCAGACGGCTTTTAGGGCATTTAGCAGTATTTTAGGGGTGACGCAACAAGAATTAGATAATTTTTTCAGATTTCGCGTGTGTTAGCCCATAAATTTTAAAAGTATCAAGGCTCTAGACCTATTTTTCAATGAAAACTTTACGAAAACGTCCATAATGATGCTGCTAATAATTCAAGTAGGCTCGACTAGATTTTAGGGTGTTTAGGAGTGACACTACAGGAATTAAACGATTTCCTCAGTTTTTCGTGTGTGTTAGCCCACAAATTTTTTAGTTATCGGAGTTTCGAGACTAGTTTTCATGAGAAATTTACAAAACATCCACAACGATCCTGATAATAATTCATGTAGAAGTAATATCCATAAACTAAACAGGAGTTAAAAATTCAAAATCATCCATTTGCAAGTTGTTGGCTGAAATTTACACATTATATGAACTGACATTTATAATTTAGCCTTTTAAGATATTATGCAATCATAGCCAATTGATGTTTTATACAAAATATAAAAAGGTCTTATCACAAAAGTCGGATTGAGATATATATATAAGTTAACATTTCTCTATTTTTAGTCATCTGTAATACCGAATTCATATGAACTCAGTGTTTCTGGTGCAAGTAAAGATTCTTGTGTTAAAAAATATTAAAAAATTGCAATAGATAGTTAATATGAACTCATAACTTCAAGAATATAACGTGTTCAATGCAAAGAATCTTAAAGGTTGAACTCGAAGAGCGCAAACAGAATAAACTTTCCTATTTTAAAGTTATATTTCCTCCTCATTATCATTTATATTTCCACATCAACATCCATCAAATGTGAAAAGATTGTAATCTTGTTTAATCCCTATGTTGCTCAGACTCTTCAAAAGAGTTAGGAGGTATGTGTTGAATTCGCCAAAGTAGTATATTTTTGGAGAATCAGACATGAGTGCAGTATCGAAAGTAAAGAGTAAATGCAACTTAATTTAATCCAAGTATTTCCAAAACTTAGTGATCCTTACAACTGTTGGCCAATCCTATAGACAAAACAAGGCAAATTTCTGAAACAAATAGAATTACAAAATTTGACAGCTTCTCAAGGCAGCTGCTGCATCTTTTCTTCTTCAATAAGTGTAGAATGTAGACTTATCTGTAATAAGATGCAATGATGTGAAGCACAACGGCTGTGAATCCGGTTACAAGCAATTCCTGCACGCACAAATGATTCAATACGATGGATAAGCAGTGTATAAGTTGAGGTTATAATCATGGTAATGGATGAACGACTGCCTATTCGTTTTCCTAGTCATGTCGATGAACATTTCAACATTATAATCCTAGCACAAGTGTACAGAAGCATATGAGTCATTACCCGAGAAGGCTCCTTTCGAAAGAATAGATGGTTAAAAACACAGAAGGATCCAGTTTTGTGAGGTATATGAAGTTTGGTTGGAAAAAAGTCCTCATCCTTTGAGATTTGAAAACTGAGTTTTCCCCCTTACCTAACCTAAATTCGTTAGACGAAGTAATCCTAACTGAAAGCAATTTTTCCTCAGCTATTCATAGGATGAAGAGAAGTCATAATTATTTAGAGATATGTCACTCATAAATGCCGGAAAAGGATGATTCTCAAAATGGATTGAACATCGTTATATGTGAAGCCTTTTTGTTTGTGCAGCGATGGGTAAAGATCTCAATGGGAAGATGTTTTCTTACCTGATTGTTATACAGAAAGACGGGGATGAAACCATTAGCATACTCGATAAAATTGAGGAGACCAGTATATCCCTGTACAGATGAATTGAGTTAATCAAATATAAGGCAACAAATGTGTAGTACATTCCAAGATGAGAGATGATTCAGGACAAAAAAAAAAAAAAAAGATTCTTTCGAATTGCATATGCCAAGGACAAATATCTATTATCAGAAGTTCATCTGAAGAACATAACTTTGAATTTCATAATTCAACAGTCAGGTTATATTAATCTGACAGAAAACATACCAAGGATGCAATAGCTATACAACCAAAGACCAATGCAAGAGAACGAAGCAGCCTTTTTCCCATCCCCATCATCCGTCCTTCATCTTCGCCTTCCTCCTGAAGAAACGCAGATAAAAGATGAATGCACTTGAAAAGCAATATGTACATTCCCATAAAATCCACATATATCTCCGTAATATATGGCATATGAGAAGGAAATGTTGATTTTCATATAAACTTCACATCAATGATGGACATGTTCAAGAGATACAAGTGCATTCAGTAGCAGAGGAAGAGAAAACGACAGCAATGCTATTTTATGCATACTTACTGAAAACGTGGGAGTTGGAGGCTCAAATGCTTTTAATTTCTCAAATATCCTATATACAAAGATGAAGGCCAAAAACTGTAAAGGCTTCCATTCAGCATTACGCCTTATAAAAACCCACGCTATCTGCAGAAGTTGATACATAAAACAACAGAGTGCCATTAGGAGAATCGAGATCAATATTTCATTAAATTAAGAATGCAAACTGCATTTAACAGAGACTGGTGACAATGATTAACAAATTATTTCTGTTATCTTTCTTTTTTCCTGGTAAGGCAGATTACTGCTGTTATGTACTTATCTTGCACTTATGAAGCATTACTCACTGCAATACAGAGTTCCCTTTTTTGGTATTAAGTATTTACAAAAAGAGCATATCACCGAAGAGATTGAAGCCTCAAACAAATGAAGTTCAGCTAAAGGAAGGCTGAACCTTCAAGCACAAATTCTTAGGCATTACAAAATTATTGGTTTAGTTCTTCCTGATGATTGGTTTATGTAGCGTTTCCGGTAACCCTTAAAAGACCCCAAAGGCTGACCACAGGACTCCTTAATCACCAAAAGAAAGTGCATAACTTGAAAAAGAGCCTATAGAAGTGGACACAGACAGAGTGGGTTGAAGCATCAGAAAGCTTTCATGCACTTTATGTAGGTTCAAGCCATGCTTGAATGGAGACCAATCGCAGCAGTAATACTCATACGTGAAAGTTGCGAAACATCCAAGGCACCACAATAATTCGAATAAGCACATATAAACTATCCAAGTAGAAAAAGCGAACACTTTAATTGTAAGAGGATACGCAGGTCACCTAGAAAACCAACATAGAAACAGATCCATTAACATAGAAAAAGTTGAAAGCAGGCCCTAGTAGAAAATGGAATAACTACTGTCCCAAAAGATTGTGACTTTTCAAGTCAACCATATCTATTTTTGTATTTTGAAAGGAAAATAGTTCCACTTACAGAATTCTTCATATAGTTTTCTGAATTATCTAAATTACAATTCTATATAAATATATCAATGATTTTACTACCACGGTCTGTAAACAAGCATTCTAAAAGCCAAACATGATAACCACATTGGAAAGGAGGCTTGAATATTTTACTACTTACAAATACAGCCGAAATTGCCAAGTTGATTTTTATATCTTTGTCTTCAGATTTGGAGAACCTGAAAGTATAGTGATGACAAAGTTAAACAAAAACTATTAAAATCTATAACCGAAAAGGGTAAAATAAATTACATAATCTGCTGCATAAGATTTCCTACCATTAATTGTGAAGTAAAGATGTTTCAAAGGGCAAGGAATAGAAGGAGAAGAGAAAGAAATAGCATACTGAAATGTTTGCATACAAATAGCTTTGGTTGAGTCGGTAAATCATTTACCTATATGTGTGGTAAGGATGTTAATGCAAGTATGTGTTAATTACACAACAGCCAACTAGAGTTAGCAACTAATGACTAAATCATTGAAAAAGTGTCAATTACGTATAGTTGCAAGCAAGAGAATCATCTAATTTCAGAGAGCTAGTATCATGAAAGTATTATCGGCAAAATACGTACCGTGGACCCCATGGCACAATAGGCTGCTTATCAGCATATCGTACCTCTTTAGATACCTGAATTAAAAAGAACAAGTTTATAAGAGAAATCAATATCTGCCCCTAAACAATGCGAAACAGCCAAATCTTGGACAAATAGAACATTATAAATGCAATTATATAGATAATCCTTAAACATATTCCAGGATAGAAGAGCAATTCTATTTTCATATAGTAAAAGGTGGGGAAAATTCGTGACAATAGAAAAGAAAACTAATAAAATGACTACAAGGATCTTAATCAATATCCACCCCACCCCCAATTATATTACGTAAAAGAGAATACAAAATATTTATGAAACCGTAAGAGTGACCAAAACATTGCCAAAACTATGTACGGCTAATATTTCAGCTTGCTTTAAAACCAAAAAAAAAATACCTTAAAAGAGCCAAAGGTGACACCCTTCTTCCTTTTCGTTAGCTGTGACATCATGATCTTGTCATAAGCCTTCTCTAACTGAAACAAGAAATTTAAAAAGCTTATTTTGGCTGCTCACTCCTAACAACAATCAAACATAAGAAGAAGGAAAGTTAGTTGAAGAGAGATTGTGAAGCATAAACCACCTTTGCTAGAGTTGCTTCATCACCCCTCCGTTCAGCATCTTTCCGTCTTCTTGCATATGCTGCCTTAACCATGTCAAATCCCTCGATAGGATTTACACCCAGAACCTGTACAAAAATCGTTTAGCACAAAGGACCAGAGAAGCTCACACCTCACTAAAGGAGCTGAACTTTATAGACATTTCCAGTGTCCAAATAAAATAACTCTAAATTACCTTATAAGGATTTGAGTCATCGCTGGAACTAGAACTTCCAGCAGCTGAAGCAGCAGCACAGACCACCCTTTTGTTTAGTTGAGATTTTACGGAAAACCTAATGTATTCATGTCTGATCACACAGTCAATTACTAGAAGGAGGAAACACAATCACAATCAAGAAGTACAAATGTTGTAACTTTAATCTACAGCACCCCCATCGCCATTATATAGTTATGAACAATCAACTACACATCCAACTCAGAAGGAGGAAATAAATTGAAAGTGCCGCAACTTTGTAAACTCCAGCAGACCAGCACCCCCATTGCCATTTTACAATTATGATAAATCAATAAACTACATGCAAATCATTTAAGGAGGAAATGTAATCATAATCAACTAGTTAAAAGGCCACAACTTTAATCACCAACACTTCCCACTGCTATTTTTCAGTTATGATCAATCAATCAACTAGGCATCAATCTTTTAAGGAAGACATGCAATCATAATCAAGTAGTTAAAAAGCTGCAACTTTAATCTCCAACAAACACACCCCTTGCCATTTTACAGTTATGATCAATCAATCAACTACACATCAATCATTTAAGGAGGAAACACAATCATAATCGAGTAGTTAAAAACGCTGCAACTTTAATCTCCGACAACTCCCATAGCCATTTAAAGTTACGATCAATCAATCAACTACACATCAATCTTTTAAGGAGGAAATGCAATCATAATCAAGTAGTTAAAAAGGCCACAACTTTAATCTCCAAAACACTCCCCAACGCCATTTTTACACTTATGATTAATCAATATATCTATCAATCAGTCAACGACCCACCGATCTCCACTTAGCTGAAGTCATTTATAGAAGTCATCCATATCCATAAATTTCTCAATTTCAAAAACACAAAAACTCCACTTCCATGAGCTCAACTGAGATTCTATCAAGAACCCTTTTCAGTTAAACCTCTCTTTCATACCCTATCCAACTTTTACATAACCCCACTTCAATTTTCACCACTTCCAACACAAAACAACAAAAATACACCCCAAACAGGAATTCACCATTATGGGTAGTACTAATTTGTAATTAATTCATATGGGATAATCAAAAAAGATGAAATTTACAAATAACAACAACAACAAAATCAAAGTACCTGAAGAAAGAAAACGATAAATTTGAAGCTTGAACAGAACTTTTGAGATAAGAATTGGGTCTAGAAATTAAACCAGCACTTTGAGTAAACTGAACAGAGTTTGGTGATATGGTCAGCACCATTCTTGAGCTATCAACTCTTTCTTCTCAGCTAAAAGGGGGTAGGGCTTTGTGGGGTTTTGTCAAAAGCTCTTAGCAGGAAGAAGCTAAAGCATTTGCTGTTCTGTGGATTCTTGAAATTTGAGAAAAAATCTATATAATATAGATTTAGGACATGTAAACATCGAAGGGTTCGCGTGGCCTAATGGATAAGGCGCTCGCCTCCGGAGCGGGAGATTGTGGGTTCGAGTCCCACCGTGAACGACATTTATTTTTCCATCGACTACGCGATGAACATGTTTAAAGCTAATAGTATGTTGAGTGCTTTAGCGGAGTTTTTGATAAATTATTCCTCGTTTGTTCGGAACTATCTCATACAAAGAATATACTTGCCCTAACTCCTATGTCTATCGCAGACTTAAATCATCATATCGATTGCTAGAGCAAATTATTTTAAAGCTTTAAATGCATTGTAAAAACTTTTTGATATGGAAATGTTATTTAGATGAGCATATCGTAGGTGCACTTCACTCGACTACATGATGGACATGTTTTAAGCTAATTGTATCTCGAGTGCTTAAGTGAAGTTTTTGATAAATTATTCCTTGTTTGTTTGGAAGAACTCCTCACTATCTCGTGCAAAGAGTATATTTGCTCAACTCCTACGTCTACCATGAGCTTGAATCATTAAATGACTATTAAAGCAAGCTAAGCTTCACATGGACCTAAGAAAGTCGATTAAACTCGATAAATTGCATTTTTTCCAGAGTCAATAGTCGTGGAGAAGTTGAAATTCAAGAATATACTTATGGAGCCTAAAAGCAATATCATAAAATGAAATAATTACTTTTACATTATTTTAATATTTGGAAATGAAAATAAATTACAACCCGTAATAAATAATGAAGAAGCAAATATTAATTGAAAATATATACTTTATTTTCTTTATTGTATCAATGTACACTACAAGCAAAAAAGGGAATCACAAATGTAATTTTTCAAGGTACATTATATACACATCATGAAATTATTTTTTCTTCATAAATTATTTGATAAGATCAAACAAAAAAGGGAATCACAAAAGAAATTTTGTAATAAACTAGTAATTATAGTAATATTATTATATTAATTTTTTTGAGTGATCTTGAAGTGAAATCCATCTGGAAATCTAATAATTGGAGCTCTAATTATTTTGCCTCCTTTAACCATAGTCCATCTGCAAAATTCATGTTAAAAAAATGCAAAACTCATTAAGATATTCATATGAAAATTTAATTATATGCATGGATAGTCAATTTTATTAAAAAAAAATTATTACATGTAAATATTTATGAAAAGTATTAATTGATAATCTAGTAAAATGATAATGAAACCGATATGATATGATACGTTTTGGTATTTGATACACGTTTTGGAGCCTGTAAATTTTCATTTTGGTAAAAGTATATTATCTTGAATTTTCAAAAGTATCATCGTATTCGTGTTGAATTCTTCGAAATATACTACATTTGGAGGATCCAACACAAATACGACAATCTAAACATTCTATCTAGAGGCTAAAAAGTTTAATATGTATATAAAATGGTTTCTATCAAAAACACGACTCAAGTAAAATATCTTTACATATAAATTATATAATTTAAATTACGTAAAAAATATTTATACCGTCAGCATATATAATATAAATTCATAATAAGTACCTATATTTAGTGACTAAAACATGCAGGAAAGTGGCTAAAAAGACCCTGCTATATTCTGCACCAGCACATTGCTTCATCCCATATCCAAACGGCATGAAATTTTTAGCTCCGCCACTCAATTCAATTTTCTTTATTTTTTTAAAAAAATAAAACAAAAATCATTAGGAAGTTAATTTAGGATTTTATTTTATAATTTTAATTTTTGTTAAATAAATATATTTTCATATATTTACCTTCCATCTCCATGGATTAAATAAAAGGGGATCCTCAAAGTGGTTTGAATCTAAATGAAGAGCAGCAGTTGCAATCATGATTACCCATCCTGCTGGAATTGTATATCCTAAAAAATGAATAAAAATATTTAGGATTGAAAATAACTTAGATTTTAAAAAAAATTTCTATTGTATCAAACACATTTAAAGAATAATTTATAACATATATCATCATACCATTAACTGAAATATCCACTAACGCTCGACGAAATAGTCCAGGTGCAATATTTCCCAACCTTAGGACTTCATTGATAACCTATAGTATAGTACATATACATATGATAAAACAAGAAGAAAAATATTAGCCACATTATAATTACATGAACATAGGTTATATCAAATCAAGTCATTTGTAAGGTAATTATAAAAAAAAAAGAAAAGAAAGAAGTTATTGATAAATATGTAATCAATAATATGGTAAAAATAGTTACTGAACTACTACTTATACAACAGTGTAAAGCGAAATTTTCATATATAGCCTAAACTTAAAACTTAATATAGTCAAATAACTATATTTTTCATATTTACATAGCATAACCTCGACTATGTAACCTGGAGGAAATGAGAGAGGCAAATTACATACGTATATTTATCAAATTGTATGTATATATCCGTCAAATAATTATATATGGGTAACTAATATATATATGTATTTGTATATCTGGC
>JAABOM020000084.1:3981170-3993978 GCA_011800125.2 Solanum clarkiae | reverse complement strand
TTATCAAATTGTATGTATATATACGTCAAATAATTATATATGTGTAACTAATATATATATGTATTTGTATATCTGGCAAGTGAGATTAGGAGAGGGAGGAGAGAGGCGAGCAAAGAGGGCAGAAAGATGGATTGTATATGTATATATGCCGAATTCACTATGTATATCTGTCAAAATAATTGTATATATGCAGCTGATATACATACGTAATTGTATATTTTGCGAGAAATTGCAGAGAGAGAGGAAGAGAGGAGAAAGAAAATAACAACAAAACCCTAACTATAACTCTAAGTTAAAATTTTTTCCAAACTATAATTGTATAATGTAAATACATACCATATGTTTGTCTAATTACGTTATTTTTCCGAAGTTGAAGTTAAATCCTATCTATTATATTCATTTGAACAATTCGAACTTTTTATATTATGAGTTAAACTGAAAGATACCTGAAGTGTAAATGTCATGGATTTATAGTGATTCCAAGTGAGAGGGGCATCTAAACTCTCTTTGTTCTTCAAAATTGTCTCATGCTCAACCTTAATTGACATAACACGTGATTAGATGTAAATAAAATTAAATCGTTAAAATATAAGTATATATAATAAGTGAACTGACTAATAATTCCTCCAGGACATGAGGATGTTCAGCAAGCAACTTGAAAGACAAAGCCAACGTTGTTGAAATAGAATCAGAGGTGACAAATAACAAACCAAACATCATTTGAACTATGTAATCCTCTGTTAAAAATTTCTGAGAATCCATGTCTCTCAGAAGATGATCGACTAGGTCGCGTTGTTTTGTAGATGACTCCAGTCTCTTTTTCAATACGTCTCTCATTGTTTCACGTACTTTCTTATGTATCTGTATTTGAGTTAGTGGTAAGCTTTTAGTGTTGAAACTGACGTTATGGATAAGCAGTTTTTTGTTTAGATAACTGATAAGCTGTTGTGACGTTTGAGTTACCTGTAAACATTTATGATGAGATGTTCCTGGAAGATTAATTGGAAAAGACATTAGACCTTCTACTAAGTCTCTAAACATGTCACTTATATTAAACGGTGCATTCTCAAGATCGCCACTAAAAATTTGCTTTGCAGCAAAATCAACAGTCATCTGCAAAAGAAAAAAAAATAGAGTTGGAAATAACTACCACACATAATACATTGACGTCAACTGAGAACTAAATACTCTAACTATAACATCTGATCTAGACACGTCAATTCGTCTTTATGCGTAGAGTATACTTCTCTTAGTTTGTTAATAAAAATAAATTTATTCATTAGAATCTTTTTGCGTAATGTGATTTACCTCCAAATGTGTTTCTAGTTTATTCTTTAAGCATAATATATATATTAATCTGGCATCAACTGCAAACTAACTACTCCAACTATATGTAAAGATGAACATCTATCTAGACACGTCAATTCGTCCTTACAGTGTCAGTTGAATACTTCAACTTACAGAATAATCATCTAGACACCTTGAATTTATGTGTCGCATCAACATCGAATACCCATGAGCCACGAATAAAAACGAATTCAGATGTCTAGATTAGTCATTTTCTAGCACAAGATAATTTAAAAAAATAAACACGATAAATGAAATAATTTACTTACTTTAATGGCTGCACTTTTTACTTCAATAGACTCATGATTTGACCAATTTTGAAGGATCAAATTAATAAAATTTTCCATTTGAGGAAGTAAGTTTTCCTTTAATGCCTCCACACCAAAATGATTCAATGTCAAATGCCTTGTATATTTTCTTGAAGATTGAGTATTTTGTTCAAATACTTCAGCAAATGTGTCTAATGACCATGTCTCCACTAATTTTCCATCTTGTTTAAGAATAAAACTATTGAATTCTGGATCAGCACTTATAATCACTGGCCTCCCTGCAACATTTGTCTTGAACATATCTCCATATCTGAAATGATTAAGTAGAAACCAAATCATGTTCAATACAATAAAAATGATTGATATTCTTGAGACGAGAATATATCTTCCAGCCGAAACAGCCTCTCTATCTGGTTTGTATGAGGTAGTGGTAAGGTCCACTGGATATGTTGTTGTTGTTGTAATACGATAAAAATAACATTTTTGGGGCTTGATATTTGTGAGACGAGGATCTTCCGAAAACAACATCTCTATGTCTATAAGGTAATGGTAAGGTCTATGTACATTTTTCTTTCAGTTTAGTTTATGCGAAGTTATTTCCCTTTTCTTAAACACTATTTGGATATACTTTATTTGAGTCGGGAGTCTTTGAAAGAAGTGGAGTCTGAAGAGGGTAAAATAACTACCTCATAGAGATAGCAAGGCTGTTTCTGAAAGACCCTTGTCTGAAAAATATTAAGCCCCAAAATCAGAACATTCTAGACATGAAAAAAAACCCGACTAAAGTGGAAAGCAAATGATAGTATATAAATACAGTACAAGTATCAAATATAAGACGGACAATAATAACACAAGATATTGTCCTTTTTTATACGACGATGTTTGACTTGACACATAATTTATGAAAAAAGGTCTGATCTTTGAAACTTATGATCATGAAACAATTTAAAGATATTTATATACCTATAAATCGCTTTATTAAATATCAAACACAAATGAACTTACTTTTTAATTCTATTTTTCAAGAATGGAGGAAGGTCCAAAGAGTGACTTGGAAGTATCAATTGAAGAGTTTCTCCAATGAAAGGAAATCCCATTGAACCTGGTGGAAGAATTCCATTGCATTTTGGATTTCTCCATCTATAAATCCATTTAGTAACATAAATAATTAAAATTGTTACCAAAAAATATCCAACTCCCAATAAATTTATCTTTTTTATTTCTTCCAATAAAACGCTGAATAAAATCTTCATCATAAAATTATATTATAGTGAATTTGAATTTGTTTCGAAAATCAGAAATAACAACATAGAAAAAAAATCTTGTATAGTGTAATATATAGACTTTGTGGTGATTATTCCAAAGATTTAATATTGACTAGTAATTAAAAATTGTAGTAAACGACATAGGGTAGGATCAAGCTTTATTTTTATTTTATAAAAAAATCATAGGTTTACTCCAAAGTTGGGAATAAGAATATTTAAAAAAATAAATTTAAAAATGAATAGGTTAATTTATGGCATAAGGGATATGGGGACAACAATTGAGAATTTTTTGGAGGGATTTGTGTTAATATCAAATTAATAAATTTATAACATATGCTTAAATGTAAATTACGATTGCCATGTAGGATGTATATGTATGTTTATGCATTATGCATATTAAAAAATATCTAATTATCACTTTCATTAAGCACTCTAATATGCTATGTTCGATTCTACTTTCCAAAAATATTTATCATATCTATAATGAATATTTCGAAATTCACTTAATTCACACATAAACAATAATTTTTTAAACGATCCAAGTAATATAACTAATATGTTCATATAAAGACAAGAAGAAGAAAGCTGAAAGATAGAGATTGGTACTACTAGTAGTATTTTTTGTGTAATCGCACCATTAATTAATAAAAACAATTTAATGGATGTCCATTTCTTATCTTATATGTAAATAATATTTGCATTGTGATACAATTTCTAAAATTTAGTTAATTTTATTATTTCAATAATATTTTTTAAAAAAATTATAAAAATAAAATATATAAAAATATTAAACAAATATAACTTCTGAAAGACAAATGATTTTAGATCACCAAGTTTATTTGGCCGCTCTGGAAGAATCCTCCCATCACAACCCATATATATATATATATTTTGGGGAAATCTTGTAAGTTTTTGTTCCTTTTTCCCTGCGGTTTCCTTCATCCATTTGAGCACGTCCATTTGAGCACGTTGAGAGACGGTTGACAACTCTTATTTTCCAGAAAGGGAGTCGACAAACAAGACCATGAACAATCATTGTCTTGCAGGAAAAAGGAACAATATAAATTCAGGAATCCTTTTCAACTTTGAAAAATTCAAAAACCCCAAGTAGTAAATAATAGATCCTTTTTCCATTTCCATTTGAAAAAAAAAAAAAGCTTTTTTAAACTATTGTGTGATGAGAATCAGTCTTTTACAATTTGGGGTTTTCTTTTTGTTGTGTAATTGTTTGATTGGAGTTTATTGTTCCAAATCTGAAGAAGCATATGTTACCCTTTTGTATGGCGATGAGTTCTTGCTTGGGGTTCGAGTTCTTGGGAAGTCCATTAGGGATACTGGATCCACCAAAGATATGGTAGTTTTGGTCTCTGATGGGGTCTCTCAATATGCTAAGCAATTGCTTCAGGTATATTTGGATTGCACTTCAATAAAAGTTACTATTTTTGAGGAATATTGGATACTAGTTGAGGTCAGCTGTATGAATCTTGGTTTAATTTGTTTGATTTGGAGCTGTATTGGATGCTCAATTATAGAAATGAAATGGTGGAGTCTTTTAAGCTTGAGGTGGGAAATGTGAAGACAGTTGAATTGTTATTGTTCCAGCACAAGATGTGCTTGCTTATTGAGGAATGCTAAATACTAGTACAAGAACATAAACTCCTTGATCCTAAACTAGTTGGATATGTTGTTAAATGTAATTGTCTTTTTATTTGTTGTGTAGCTATTTCTAGGCGGTGCTTATTTTCCTGTTAAAATGGTTGATTTGGTGTTTGGTTTCTTTCTTGCAGGCAGATGGTTGGATTGTGGAGAAAATTAGTTTACTGGCAAACCCAAATCAAGTGAGACCAAAGAGGTTTTGGGGCGTCTACACAAAGCTAAAAATATTTAACATGACCACTTACAAGAAAGGTAATTTGATGCATCAAAACTTCAACCTAAATGCTAATTCTTAGGTGTTTTTAAACTTTGACTTGAGGAATTTTATGGTCTTCTTGGTAATTTCCACCATTCTATGTCCTGTTATATTATGGATGGTACAAGTGGTCTGATTTATTTCAGTTTTCTTCTTCTAATTTTATTCCTTTACGTCAAACGTCATTGTGTCAGCCTATTTTAACAAAACTGATGTAGCTGCAAGTACACTGAGTATGTAACTGTACTAAGAGTAAAAAGTAGGTGAATATATCTGCAGATAAAGAGAAAATTAAACACGTTCCGCTTCCATAAAACTCTATTTAGATGTAATGTAGCTCGAATAATTAGAACAACAACATACCTAGTGTAATCCCATAGGTGGCTCAAGTAATTATACTGGTACTTCTTGTTGCCGAGGTTATGCGTGTACCACCACGCTCTAGGCTTTAGTGCAACTAAGTCATCTCTTGTGTATGCTGTTAAACGGAAGGGCGATGGGTGTGCGAAAGGTAGAGACCTAGCTTATTTCATTGCCTGAATATTTCAAACAATATGCATATGGTTTTCTGGCTTGTAGACCTTATTCTTGCCATTTCTCCCTTGTTTTGGCAGTGGTGTATCTTGACGCTGATACTATTGTTGTTAAAAGCATTGAAGATCTGTTTAAATGTGGGAAGTTTTGTGCAAATTTAAAACATTCCGAGAGACTGAATTCTGGAGTCATGGTGGTTGAGCCATCAGAAGAAGTTTTTAATGATATGATGACCAAGGTGACCACTTTGCCTTCTTACACTGGAGGTATGGCTTAGCAGCGAACTGTTTCAGTTTTAAGGTCATATGTCATCATCACGTCTTTATATAGTCCGACTTATGTTTCTATGGAAAGATTTTGATTATTTATTATCATCTAATTATTTTAGTAAGATATTCTCTAGCTTTGATAATTCATTTCACAGAAATTTTTTTCGCTGTCCTAATGGTGAAAATATCTTTGTTTTGATAATTATTGTTGATTCTCTTGATAACAGGTGATCAAGGTTTTCTCAACTCCTACTATGTTGGGTTCGCTAATGCTCATGTGTACGAGCCAAATTTGCCAGATGTCTTAAATTCCAGAAAGGTTCCAGAAATGGAGAGACTTTCTACTCTTTATAATGCAGATGTTGGCCTCTATATGCTTGCTAACAAGGTATGTTTAGGTTCAAGAGACTGCTTTTGTTTGAGTGTGTTTTTAGTTGGGTGGGGTGTAGGGTGGAACTTTTGGAAGAAGGATAAAAACTGCCATCTCCGTTAGACGTAATAAATAAGAAAAGAAGGAAAAGTCAACCTCCATGGAATCGGCATTTGCTATAGTAGCATCGGAACACTGCAAACCTTATGTAATTTCATCTTTCTATTTAAGCTGTTGTGTGGGCTTCGTTGCATTTTTTTAAATAACTACCTGCTACCAACAAGTACCGGATATGTTATGGTCTATGGGTTTTGTTGTCTTGTATAAGCAATTTATCTTGAAGCAGCTATATTAGTCCTAATTTGTGTCAAGCTATTCAAAGATGAGTATGGGGTTATGTACTTGGTTTATCATGCCTATAAGTTCGATAATTAATGAAATTTGATCGGTTCATATTCCCCACTTGTGGGATTCCACTGGGTGTGTTGTTTTTGTTGTTGATCGGTTCATACTCCCCAGGCCCCACTCGTGGGACTCCTGTTTTCCTTGGGGAAGGGCATTCCTTGTTCTTACCATTGGTGGGCGTGCGGGGTTTATCATATCCCAGGAAAAAATAAGAATTTCTTGGATGTTGGGAAGTTTTTTCTACTGAAACAAAATGAGAAGGTTCATATTCGATGACCATAGGGAATTGTTGGAAGTAGGTATTTTGAGAAGTTATATTGAATTTGCTTCTTCTTTTGACGTCTATCTTTTCTTAATTAACATATCTACAGTGGATGGTGGATGAAAAAGAACTCCGAGTTATTCATTACACACTTGGCCCGCTTAAACCATGGGATTGGTGGACATCTTGGCTGTTAAAGCCTGTTGATGTCTGGCAGGTATTCTTTGTCTTCTCTCGTCCAGCTGTTGCTAGTGCTCTTTGCATTCTCCGTCTTGGAGATGAGGATGCCTTTTGATGTGGAAAAGTAGGACTTTCGGACATGCCTATACAAGATTGTGTGACTTTCTTATATTTCCCTATGCTGCAGAATGTCAGGATACAGCTTCAAGAATCTCTACCTGGAACTGGAGGCGGCAAAAATTCCAGAGATGAACTCCTTGTCAAATTTCTTTATTTGCTTCCGTTGCTTGTGATAGCATTTTGTTACTATCGGTCGTTCTTACAGGTTAGTGATTTTAGAAAAAGGATTAATTACTTAGACACTACAAAAAAAATTGGATATATATTCTAAAAGATTGCTTCTGCAGACACAATCACTATGGCATCATATCCGACAAATGTACTACAAGGTCCGAGGAGGTGCCATAGCTTATGCCTCTGTTCCTCCATCTGCCATCACCTCCAACCAGCAGGTACTCTTCTCCTTCCTCTTAAGTTATTGCCTTCATAGGTGACGTATTTTGGCCGCTGAAATAAATGACCATATTTCTACTTCAATATTCATTTACTTCTTCATAAGCTTAGGTTGCATTTCTCACATAACGCAATCTTGTAACGATAAACAGTTCCCAAATGGTATGCAGTTGAAGATGCCTGCTTATCTGGGTGCGGTATCTGTCTGTGTCTGTTTTGCTGCTGCTCTGGTGTCCCTTGGCCTTCCACTTTTAATCATTCCGCGCCAAGTAATGCCATGGACTGGTCTCCTCCTTATGTATGAATGGTCATTTACACTTTTCTTCCTCTTGTTTGGAAGTTATTTGCACTTAGTTTATCAGTGGGGAAGGGTTGTGGCAAATCAACCTGGACTATTTCCAGCTCATCCTGTATCGTTGGATTATGAACCTGGAAAAGGTTCGTTCATTTAACCAGACCACTGGATTTCATTTTACTAAATTTGTTGGTGCATTTATTCAGTGTTGCTGGCTTTTTTATTGCTTTGTAGGTCATCAGCGGCAGCAATCATGTTGTGACGCTGCAGCGTGGTACTACGGGTTAGGGATGGCATTTCTTGCCATTGCAGCCCCATCATTGCCTGGTGTTCTTGGAGTCACTTCTTTGTTTTTAAGGTACTTTCGACTGGATTTCTGCATTTCAATCAATTTTGTGTCGTTTGGTTGTTGTCTATTCAGGTTGCTTTTGAATTATGTAATGGTACTCGGTGTTTGTAGATGTCAGTCTCATATATTCGTCTTATATGTTATAACATAGTGAATCGCTATGTAACCTTCTTTTGCTGTCTTATTGTCTTAATAATAGTGCTTAGAATTCTTCTTTTCTTTTGAATCGAGGGTCTGTCTGAAACCACATGTCTACCTCATAAAGGTGGGGGTAAGATTTGCATACATCTTACCCTCCCCAGACCCCATTCGTGAGATTGCACCGAGTATGTTGTGGTTGTATGTTATCATAGTGAGGCTTCAACAACATTGTTGGGGTGTCATGCAAGTCATCTTCTATGACCATGTAGCATCTCATAGTCTGATCAATTCTATGACTAATTTTTCGGTGCACGTCTTCTTTTATAGTTTCATTGCTCAAGTAGAATTTCTTGTTGGTGTTGTTGGCTTCTTGGGGCTTCCAATTTCCCCCCCCCCCCCCTTTGTTTTCTTGTGTGTCTTTATAGATACCTCCTCGTGTGATCAGGAACTAGAAAATCTTCAACATAAGTGAACATCTTACGTAAAAACTGTCGTAAAGCTTTGTTCTTATGCTTTCTACGCAGGTTAGGCTTGATGGTGGTAGGCGTCCTTATTTTGACGGCCTTCATGACATATGCTTCGGAGCATCTATCGATTAGATCATTCGCGAGGGGGTATGAAGAAAGGAACACACAAAGGAGTAGGAGTATATGTTTCTTATGTTGATCATGTCAATATTTTTGGTTTTAGCTAACTAGAGGCAATCACTCATCTTCTTTATCTCATTTTTAACTTGTTTTGGCATATTCCTCCTAGTGAAATATGTACAATATACTGGGAAATTTTTGATTTCTAATATGCTTTTTCAAAAAAGAAAAAAAGTGGTGGTGTAATTCTTTTGTAAGGTTAAAAAGGTCTCTATGTTGTTTGTATATGCTTCTTAAAATTTGATTGATGTGGATGAGGATTATTTATCAACTCTCAAGTGTTGGAAGACTTCCTTACTTGTAGTCGTAGTATTACTTTTATAGTTTCTTGATCCATTGATTTATGTAAATATTTATTGTTCATTATACTTTGATTATCGCATTATTTTGTTGTAGTTACTGTTTCTTATTCAAAATGTTGTCATGCCTTGTTAGTAGTTTGCTTGTTTTTTCACTCATATTATTTTCTTGAGCTGAGGGCTTATCATAAACAACCTCACTAGCTCTCAAGCTAGGGGTAAAACATGCATACAAACTACGCTCTCCAAATTTCACCTATAGAGATTACACTGGCTACGTTGTTATTGTTCAAGAACGTTAGGCTATGTTATCTACAACATAACTCTTAACGTACGCTCATTTCTCAAATCTTGTATGAATGCAAGATGCTTTGTGCGATGAGCTTCTCTTAGACTTTCACTTGCCATCAGTTAGATAAAAACTTTGTATATTGATGGTGATATATACTAATGTCATGTCAGTTTGCTAAGTAGACTTAGTCAAATGAAAGGTAATAAAGACTAGAACTCATCATTTTATGGTTCTGATTAATTTGAATTTGCAGCAAAAGCTCTTTAAGCAACTGAACCTATCACTAGTTGATATTCAATCAATCACTTTTACAAATTGGAACAGATAGAACAGCCTCTTTTGTCTTTGCATCCTCAAAGTACATCATCATATTCCATTTGGTGTCTTCTTGTTCTTCTATCCTTTTTGTTTGTGTGTGTGTGTGTGTTTTTATTAGTGGTTTGACAAAGAATCATTATCCAAAATGAACAATCAAAAGCCTTGTACCATGGACATATTTGATTTATAAGATTCCACTATTTTTCTACCATTTAATCAAGCTTTTGTTTGAATAGTTTTTAACTCTCTTATTTTGTCGCGGCGGTGGAACGCTCTCCTACCAATATATTTTTACATGCCACAACTTCGACAGATCGCTTAGCTCAACCTCCTTAGGGAATATAAAATTTTCATGAGACTGATCTTGAGTCGTCATCCAAGCACGAATACCTTCGTTTAAGAGAATATTTTTTGTGCAACAAGTCTCAAATTCAGAATCTTCCATTGCGTGAATCTAAGATGATTAGATAAGGTTTTCTATGTGTGTTGGGGAGCATTTTTCCCATTATATCATAACCAACTGTTTGCCCATGAGTGGTTATTTGATAATTTCCATAAAGGTGTAGTTTTAGCAAATTACGTGAGATGTACATGTTCTACATGGCAAATTGCTTGAGATGGACGCGTTTTACATAGCAAATCGCGTGAGATTTGTCATGTAGACGAATAAACATCATCTGAATTCAAATTAAAATACAAGTTTACATATTATAACTACTCTAAATACATTGACCCTTCGGGGTGGCCCAGTAATTTGGTTTTGAGACTTTCATGTTGGAAGTCTCAAGTTCGAAACCCTTTCGTAGTGAAAGTAAGAGGTCTACCTCCTGGGTCAAACTCGTCGTACCGGGGCTGCTCAGTGTGGGTTACCTCCTCTATATGATTTGCGAGCCATTGCATAGGAGTGGGGGTTTCCAAAAGATAGCAGCTGCGAATTTATATTTAACCTATATATTCGAAAAAGTTTTCCAATGATGGATATTTATCTGATCACCTTTGAGTGAACGTAGCTCCGTGCTTAAAAAAGCTACTCTGAATACATTGAATCTTTAACAGTTGAATAAAGTATATTCCATTTTCAAGTTTGGAGGTCTTTTTCACTTGTTCCAAAAGGAATTATTTATAATCACAAATTTTTGTTTATGTTGCACACTTTACTATTTTATTTTATTTATTTGGTCCAACATATAAACTGCTAATTGTGCCATGTGCATAAGAAGACAAATTTTGATTGGAATCTAATCAAACATAATTTAATGGATAAGAAACCATATTATAGACATTTATTATTTTATAATATTAATATTTTTATAGTTACTGGTAATACATCTCTTTCAAAGTGTGATTAACTTTCTTCAAACTTATCAATAAGAATCACGATGGAATGAATACGATCACTTTATTTTAAATTGAAAAATCTTGAATTCAAATTCTAACAAAATATATAAAAAAAAAAGATCATATATAAAAGTGTCTAAAAACAAATTCACATAATATTAAACAGAATTAACAAAAATATAAATACAAATATCGAATATCTTTTTTTTTTTAAAAAAAAAAACTAACTTCTCACTTGACAAAAGCACTTATCATGGGCCATGTCAAGTCATCACTCTTTCATGTGGACGGCTTGTAAGGATTGAAAAAGAAATATTATATATTTTCTCCGATTTAATTTATTTATCCTATTTTGATTTGATACTGAATTTAAAGAAAGTAAAAATTATTCTTAGGTGACACTGGAGAAGATGCTATCATGGATTCCTTGATTAATTAATCTCAATTATTGATGAGTAATCAAGAACCCTTTTTGATATATAATATATCATACTCATTTTTAAAATTAATATAAAGAGAATAAAACCTAAAAAATACAGTAGTATACTAGTATTATAGTATGTAGTGTCATTGAAACACTTCGTTTGATAATGGTAGCTAAGTCGAATTTAAAATTTGAAGTTTATGATTTTTTATGTCGCTTTTTGCTCTCTCTCTATATTGAATTTTCGAGAATTCAAGTTTTATTCTAAATTTGTTATTATCGGAAAATTTTTCTTACGTTTATTCTTATGAAAAGTATCAAATAAACATGTTAGGAATTACTTTCGAAGTATTTTTCCTGAGAATCAAAGATATACCCAAATTCATTAGTATCTGAATTTTTTTTCGTATTTATGCTTATGGAACATATCAAATAAATAACAACAAAAAAAATAACATACTTAGTGGGATTCCACAAGTGGCGACTGGAGAGGATAAATGTACGTAGATCTTGCCACTACCCCATAGAGATAGAGAGAAGAAGACTCTTTGTCTCGAAATATTAAGCCCCATAAGCAGAAAAATTCTAGATATGAAGAAAAAAAAAAGGAAAAAAAGGGGTTAAATTAGAAAATAAATTATAGTATATAAATACAATAAAAGTAAGAAATGTAAGACGGACAATGACAACACAAGATATAAAAACATGACTGATCCTACTAACCTACTATAGTGCAGGCCAGACAATCATCTTACCCCTATTAGCCGTCTAACCTTCTACCCTAATACGTGATCGACCTCCACTCCTTTTTATTTAAGGTCATTTTCTCGATAAGATGAAGTTTCGTCAAATCCTGTCTAATCACCTCGTTCCAATACATTTTTGACTGACCTCTACCCCTCCACATAACCTTTAAATTCAATCTCTCACACCTCCTAAAAGAAACATCAGCACTTCGTATCAAATAAACATGTTAGGAATTACTTTGGAAAGACTTCGAATATATAATTCTAGTATTCTTATAACGAGTAGCCATTTGACAACAAATTCTAATATCTAATATATAACATTATTAATTTCTGCTAAACAAAAATAAATAAATTATGGAATGTGAAAGTTAAGTCAACCCCACATTTATAAATTGGCATTTTGTGGCTTATGTGACACTTTGTTTTTATTACTAATTAATAAATAAAATAGCAAATTTAAATTTTTTATGAAAATGATGTGAAATACTATGGGCTATATTGAAAATCTGTGGTTTTGGTATTGCTAATTAAATTTGATGATACAAGATTTAAGCATTGAATTAATTTAAAAATATATTGTTATAAATATCATCTATCATAATTACTAGTATCAAATTATATATACCAATG
>JAABOM020000084.1:3943096-3954098 GCA_011800125.2 Solanum clarkiae | reverse complement strand
TTTTAATTTTTTTTTGTAATTTATGTAAAAGAATTTAAAATTTTAAAATGTTTTTGTAATTTATGTAAAAAAAATTTAATTTTTTTTTAATTTTCTGTAATTTATGTAAAAAAATTTAAATTTTTTAAAAAAATTTGTAATTTTTTGTAATTTATGTAAAAAAATTTAATTTTTAAAAAAGATTTTATAATTTTTTTGTAAAAATTATCTTATTTTTTCATTTTTTTAGGAATGTCATGTGTACAACTTTTGCTTGTGTGCACGAACGTGACATCGCAACATTGGATGAAAAAAACACATCAGCGCGAGTGTAACTCACGCGTCTAGCCCAGTCAGCAACCTGTGCCTACTTGTTCAGTAATTGCCAAGTTGAGAACCATATTTGTATAAATTAAAAGTTTAAGTTTTAACTTGCAATTTAATGCCAAGTTGAGAAACATATTTCGATATTATGCCTTTTAAAAATTGTTAATATCATCATATATTTGTCACAATTTGACTTAGGAGTTAGTTTGACAAAGAAAGCAATTCATAATATTTACATTTATGTAGTATTAAAGCTTTTGATAAAGGAAAGATAATAGGGTAGTGTATTTTTAATAAGTTGAGATTTATGATAAAGAAAATTACTAATTTTATATAAATACCTCGACAGAATTTGACTCATTTGTATTGATATAAATTTAAAAAAAACTATGAAATAATAGTATTGACGAATCAAATTTTACATTTCTTTAACGAATTTCATAGAAAATTTTAATAATTTTCTGACAATTGATAATTTAGTAGTGTAAATTGACTTTATGTTTAGCCCATGTGAGCATGTAATTTCTTTAGGAGACAAAGAAATTAAGGTTTCATAGAATATACAAATGGTCATAATTCTATATTTGGAGTTTTCTAGATGTAATTAATGTTCCCTCTTGACTATTTTAAATGTCATATTTTTTATTTACACGTCTTTTAAAAAAATTACTTTGGCCTGTATTTGTTATATTTTAATTTTTATAACTAACTAAACGAGATTAATATAATATTTTAAATTTAGATATTTGAAAATTATCTGTAAAATATTACGATTTTTACACTAATACGATAAAAAATATATTTTAACATATCAATTAAAATAAATTTATATACACCTTTTTGAGCTCTCCAAAGGCATTGGTTTGACTAAAAGGATAAGCAATTAGGATTATTAAGAAAAAGGAGAGGTAAGAGTGCTTATAAAGTAGTTGTTGGTTAATTAGTTTGCATGTGCTATTCATGTGCTTTGTTCTTTCACTTTGATAATTGATCGGTTCTATAGCAGAAAAATTGATTGAAAGTTATAACATTAAAAAATTTATAGGCTAATACATATAAAAGATAAATAAAAATTATTTAATTTCAATTAAGTGATTCTTAAATACTAAAAAATATTGCGAAGGTCAGATTGAAGTTATTTGAATTCTTCACTACATTACAGACTGATCTATAAAGATTTTATAGAAAAATTGATTGAAAGTTGTACAATCAAGAAAATGTACGGGCTAACACATAGGAAAAACAGAGAAAATCGTATAATTCATGTTGAGTGATCCTGAATGCTAAAAAATATTTCACGAATTATGAGCTAATACACACAAAAAATTATCCGAAAGACATATCAACACAGAATTCATGGGCTAACACACATGAAAAACAAAAAAAATTACTTAATTCTTGTTGAATTGCCCCTAAATCCTAAAAAAAGGCCCGTGGATCAGGCCGAGGCTATTGGATTTCATCCTCAGGTTATCATGGATGATTCTATAAAGGTTTTGCAGAAAAATTGACTGAAAGTTATACCACAAAAAAATGTATAGGCTAACATACACACAAAATGAAGAAAATCGTCTAATTCATGGATAGACAAATCTAACATTTACAAGTTTTGTACTCCCTTTGTCCCAAATTAACTAATTTTTAAAGTTTTTTTCAAGGTTCAAAATTAAAGATGAATGTTTGAAACTTTTTTCATATTTGCCCTTTTATTTATTGAAGTTTTATATTTTCTAGAAGACAATTTATATTATATATTTATGACTCCACAAAGGGTAATAGTGAAAAATATGGTTAAAAACATTCTCTTTGAATATTTTTCTTAATATATGTATATTGATTCACAAATTCAATTAATATGAGCCATAAAAAGTTATTTATTCTTTGATATTATTTTCGTATAAAATTATGATGACAGACTTATCATATCAAGCAGATTCAACATCCATTGAAGACTAAGTGAGAAGTCAATATGATTTTTCACCTAAGGAAGTTTGTATAACGTCCTTGCTCAAACATAACTACAGTATCTTTTGCTCCACTACGAGTACTGAATACCAAGTGAAAAGTCGAAAAAGAAAGAACCAATCCTAGATTAACCTTTGTGGAGGGTTGGCCCTTTTACTTATTCTAGGCCCAATATCTCCACAGTGGGCTGGGCTAATTCATATCACAAACTTTGAGACTATCAACAGTAGGTATAATGGAGAGAAAATCATGAAGCATCAAAAAATGAATTAAGGGTATCGCTTAACAAATGAAAAACAAGATTTTTCTTGGCCACGAGCCCAATGAAAATAAAAAGAGTAAATCTTCCCATAATGGGCTCAGATAGTGGCCCAGCCCATTATCTTACGATTGATCTGATTTAGTTGGCCCAATCATCTTAGGGAACACGGATTAATTGCAATTGGCAATATGGAGAACAAAATGTTGCGTAAAAGAAAAGCCATTTCACTTCGACAAAAGTTTCATATATAGCTTTTGGTTTGAGTTGAATGTCTGAATCGTCACTGAACTTATAGTAATTGACCACTCATAGATGTTGATGATATATTAGGTTTCAGATTAGGATTAGATCTTTAGTCGGAATTGGGATCAGGCTCTAAAGTAGAGGTTCGTTCTTGAGAGATAAGACTCGAGTAGAGATTTTCGATTAAAGAAACATAAATTTATTCAAAAAATATTTTTCAAGCAAGTCAACTATAAAAAAATTGGACCCTTAGTTAATGAAAATTTCAACCTGCCCCATCGCCATCTCTCTTGTTCCTGGAATAACAGCTTTTTTTTCCCTTCACCTCCACGTTTTGAGAAATATGTAATTCTAAAATTGACATATGTGATGAATTAATTGATCTTCCATGAAATTTCATGGATATTTCTATGATGTTTCTTCTTCCATTTTATTGACTAGTTGAGAGTCTCCTAACAAAATATATACCTATAAATTGTAAGAAGAAATAGGTCCCAAATTAAAGAAATATGAAGATTATAACTTTTATTATTGCATTACTAGCTATACAAGAAATAGCTACTTTTCACAATGGATGTATAAACGAAGTCTGTATAGGTAAAGGAATGTGGCCACTGCTGGCTGTTTCTGCCATGAGACCCATGCCGCCTCCTCCACCACCACCAAAGGGCGGGCCAATAAGCGGCCACGGAATTTGGTCAAGAGTATTTCCGCCCTCACCTCCTTAACGAAGAAGCTTCCATACTCTGGAGTATGTATTTAAGAATATGAAGTTCATCCTTCTGATCGTGTTGTTTATGAACGATTTCAAAATCTTATTTGGCGTACCCCCAAAGAAAAGATTGTTGTTGTTATTTACTATACATGCAAAATCTTGCTAACGTCGTTTGAATTATTTTCTGTTTTATTTCAACATTTTTGAATAGTCAAATTGAAGAAAAAAATTATCTATAACCCTATATATACACCCTAAACTATGGCAATAAGAAAAAAGTCCAAAACAAAAAAAAATGAAGATGGTTATAACTTGTATCATCGCATTATTAGTTATACAAGAAGTAGCCATTTTTCAAAATTATTTTATAGAGAAAGCCTCTTTAAGTATATGTATACTGGCTGTTTTAGCGCAGAGGCGGCCTAGTAGGCCGTCTCCACCAACACCAAGGCCCGCAGAAACAATTAGTCCACGCCTTATTCCTGTACCACCACCTTCATATTGATGATCGGGTTACCATACTCATATTTTCATTATACATATATCTATATATACGTATATTTAATTATATGTAATGCAATTTGTTTTAATTAGTTACATATATAAATGAAGAAAAGCTTTCTTTCCATACCATTAATCTATTGTGAACCTTTGTGTTGTAGTATGTTACTCAAATTTGAATCTCAGGAATGAAGTCGTTCTTTTATACTAAACATTTTACCTCAAAGGAATACAATTAGAGAATATTTTTTAGTAAACATAAAATTTAAGTTAAAAAAGATATATTAGATATAAAAAAGGGTATGAATTCAAATCAATCAAGATATATCAAATATTAGATATCAGATGAGAAAAAGAGAATACTTCAATATACAATAAATAATTAATATTTTTGGGATCCGACTAGTGACGTCACTTTCTCGAGTAATAAAATTCTTCAATTTATTCTCATGATTTCTATAAAAACACGGTTTTGAAATTTATTTAATTTATTCAAATTGAAGTTTACATCTTTAAAGAAGTATAAACACGTTATATTATTCAAAGTTGTGATGACAATAACACGTTAATATTCAATGTTTCAACAGGTGACTAGAGAAAAAAATTAATAAACTCATTGATACATATTTTCCAAGTTTTCTCTTTTGATCCTTATATATTTTTATCAATAAAAAAAATCAACTTTGAGGCTAACTCAATCCAAAAAACGAGTTCATAAGTAAGGATTGGTAAGATCGTATAAAGAAACCAATTTTTCTCTTCGCCAACATATTCAGAGGCCATGATTGAACATTTGAAGCGGGAACAATATAATACGGTAGTCCATTGGATAAACAATAAAATGTGATTGTACTTATGTTGATACCATGCTTAAAAAAAGAGTTGAGACCTTGGCTCTAGGGGCGTGTATCGGTTGATTTGGTTCAATTTTCTGTATTATCAATGCAATATATTGATTTTTGATTTTCAAATATGTTAAATTAATAAAATATTTTTTATCAATTTGTCTATATTTGATCCTTAACGGCTCGCTTTACGATTTTTGATTCACCCAATAAGTGTTGGGTATAAAACTCATCCCACATCGGTGAAAGAGAACAAAATGAACCAAATTATACGGTTGAACCCAACCCTATTAGTATGAAGCCTTTTGAGAGATGTCCAAAAACAATATCATACTAATGCGGGGTTGGGGTTCAGGGTCAGGGTACGCACGGTTCCAACAATAAGAAAAGTACTCATAAAATAAATATATGACACGATACTATGAGACAATATGATACAATAAAACAAGCAAATCAATTGTAAATGACAGAATATTTTTTAAAATATTTTGTTGAGCACCAAAACTTAACTATATGCAATATTTGACATCATCTTTCTAATTCACTTCATTGACAGAAGGCTTATATGTTGGAAATTAAGCAAATATATGACTTACAAGTATCGATATAGTTAAATTACAAATAGTAAATTACTAATACTTTCACACGTATTGACTAATTCAAGTCTTCCAAGCAAAAACCTATGCTATAAATCCTAAGGAATAATCTAAAAGAATTGTACACAACCTTTCATATTAAAGAAATGAAGATTATTGCTTATATCTTTCTTGCATTATTTTGTTTACAAGAAGTGACCATCTATCAGAATAGCTTTGCAAAGTGGCCACTGGTTGTATCTATTGGGTTACCAAGAACTCCTCTACCAAGTCCTCCGCCACCGAAGAGCGGGCCAATAACTGGTCAAAGTGTATTAGCCCGCTCTTCTCGCTACAAAGTCAGGCCAAAAAGTATTTTGTAGAATTATTTTCTTTTTTCCCAAGTATGTAATGTGATGATTTCTTTAGTTTTATCCCATTAATTTATTGCGAATCTAGGTATTGTAGTATCATATAATATGTTTCGAGTCATACGAATGAAGTCGTTTTTTATACAAATTGTTTTACCTCAAATACAACTAGAGTACTATTCAAATTATTAATTTAAAAGAGAACTTAATTAGAATATTGTTAATTTAAGTACTCTATATCCCACTTTATGTCATCGCATCGGAGAACAATACTCCTTATGTTTCTTTTTAGTTGTCATAGTTTTCTTTGTTAGAGTTAAACGATATGAACTTAATTTGTCTAATATTTTACGATGCAACTTTTTCATTATATTAATACAAGAAGAATTGTAATTTATCGTACTTTTCATATAATTTATAAATATCTAAATTTTCACTTTTAAATAGCAAATCACTATAATCTAATTTAAATTTAACAATTAGTCATACTGTCTGTCGAAAAATACAACATCACAAATAAAAAAGAACAAAAAGAAATATATATATCAACATTAATAATAGGTAGCTGGGAAACAAATGCGTCATAATTTCCAGCTGCCAGAGTTTGGTGAACATCAATTGTTACGGAAAACATTTATTTATTTATTTAATATTTAATTTTAATAATATGCAGAAACAAAAGAAAACATGTACCAAAAATAATTTCTCACACAAGGATCTTCAAAAACCTAGTTTATGCACTCATATATATATATATATACATACATACATACACACCATAGTGTAGTTGATTTTGGTGAAGGTGATTGTGAAGATGGTGAGGTAGGGTGATGATGTTGGTGGCGATGGTGATACTAGGCTAGTATTGGTGGCAGTGGTGATAGTGATGGTGGAGATGGTACTAGTGAAGGAGGTGGTGATGTTGGTGGATGTGATGATACTGGCGCTAGTTCTGGTGAAGCTAAGCTAGTATTGGTGGAGGTGGTGATTCTAGCGCTAGTTCTGGTGGAGGTGGTGATTCTAGCGCTAGTTCTGGTGGAGGTGGTGATACTAGCTCTAGTTCTGGTGGAGGTGGTGATTCTAGCGCTAGTTCTGGTGGCGGTGGTGGCCCTGGGGGTACATCACGCTTCCAACGACGCCTCACATTATGCTCTGGTGCTGGAGGTGTTGGTGCATCTCTGTCCTTATCCCAATCTAAAATTTTTAATGATTCTGTTGAAAGACCACAACACTTGTAGTCTATCATCACTAATTTATGAATGAGTAAGGATATTAGAAGACATGAAATTTTAGTTGTAGGATTCATTGTGAAAATAAGTTTACCAAAGCCCCACTATGATATATAACTACAATAACTTAATGTTGTTAGATATGACACTCAACATGATTTCAATATATAATATTAGAGCATTTACATATAATAAAGTCTCTTGTGCAAGTTTCACTATCATTCGTTATGACATTATTCTTTTTCTACATTTTTAATTTAAGAAAAAGAATAAAATTTGCATATAAGGAAATCAAACCAACAAATAAATTAAAATAAAAAAAAAGTATTTTCTTATTTGAAAAACTTGGAGTTATCTTCCTTTTTACTTTACAAATATAAAAATTATGATCGAACTAAATTCAACTGTCGGATCAAGTGGCTAGTATTTTGGAAAAAAATTTTCTTACTTTAGGTATGAAGTCATTTTCTTTAAAGAAATGAAGAAATATAAAACTATTTGTATAGTAATAAAAACTTGTCATCAAAAATTTAAAAAGTTAAATTATTTTTATATTTAAAAGGAGTAATAAATCTTTCTAAAACACACTGAAAAAGATATTATAATGTAAATGGAGGGAGTAGTACTTCACAATATAAAATCCACAACTTAGATTTAACACATATCCTATATTTATATGAAAAAGTTTACTTAATATGTATTATAAATTATTAATCTAGAAAAAAGTAAGTTAACTTTTATAGAATAAACACGAATCAAATTAAAATACATAATGACTTCACTCACAATAGTCCCGAGTCCATCGATCCAAGCACAACCAAATCTTGGACTCACAAAAAATAAGGGGGTAGTCAAGTTTACTTATAGTGATAACGAGTGTGGTGCTCATTCGAGTGAAAGTCCTTATATTTGTACTGAAAAGTTTAATCTACAACAGAGTAAATTACTTTTTTTTTTCTTCAGAATTCAGAATCTACAAACTCAAACATCTAGCTTTGCTCCCGTCAGCTCATGTTCAGGTGCTGATGGAGGCGTGGGCGGAGATGGTGATGACGGTAGCGACGGAGTTGGTGGTGGTGACTTGATAGGAGGTAGATGCATATGAGATTGTCTATTAGACTCTGGTGGTGACATTATTTTGCCTCTAAAACCAACACCTCTTAACTCTCTAGTCTTTATCTTGAATTGAGAAAATAGTTTCTCATAGGAATAATCATCATATTGTTGCATGGACCTTGCTACTACTAATTCCACAAAAATTAATTCATGAATGATAAAAAATATTAGAAGAAATGAAAATATACCTACTCCCCCCATTCTTCTAAATTCTCAAGCAGTAATAAGTTTTTATGAAAACCTAAGTTATCACAACATCTCAATTTATATTGTTCTTTATTTTACTTTTTCTCATTTTTCAAAGATCGATAAAATAACACGCTAGCTAGCTAATCGTGACTATTTAGTCAAAGGATCGAGAAAACCAATGTCATGATTATATTCTTGGATAACTAATAATGTAAAATAATCAGTAGATTACATATATTAGGTTAAAAACCACTAAATATATTAGTATTTAATTGATAGTTGGTTGATTCCAATTTCAACTTGAATATTTTTGTAGATGCCTAATAAAATATTTTTTATAGTGCAGTTCCATCACTTTCCCCGATTAATTAAATGATTTTAATCAGAACTCTGTGACTTTTAATTGCATCTTGTTTTTTGAAAAGTTGACTATTTGACTCACAAGTCTTTGTCATTTTGCTCGTTGAAATTAAGGTACTTTCATTTAGGAAAAAATTCCCTTGTATATATTTTAGAGGGTAGGTCCTAAAAAAGGAACGGAAAAAAATTAAAAATAATCTTTTGAGCATAATGTATTTTTTGAGGGAAAATGACTAAAATTAGATCCATATTTGATTTTACTTTTTCTAAAAATAATACATTTTTTCTTTATATTTCATGTATTATTTTTCTTAAATCAAAAATCAATCTCATGACGCTATTTTGATATTACTTGTTAGAGTCAAACGCTTATTATCATGTCAAAAACTATAGCTGATAGCAGATGCATAACATTATTTCTTAACTAAGTCACCAGCAAATATCATATTCGATCGTAAATCAGACAAAGACTATCTCAGCCTCTTCGTGAGCGTTTTATTATCATAGACAGAATGTTAATATTACCCAACACTAACTTGCTTATCATGCTCAATCTTTTTTCTTAACTACAATGTATATGAATCATCATGTTAGAATAAACTATTAAGGAAAAGGGGTGATCATGGAGGATAATAAGGCTTTGGTAGTCACAATCTTGGTACAATTATTGTATTTTTTTCTTATTCAGAAATTTATATAAAAAAAACAAACCAAAAAAGAAAAAAAGATGTGACATAATAAATTTTCTCACAAATATTATTCTTAATCTTTCATTCCAAATCTAAGCATTCACGTCCAAGAAAGAAAAAAAAAAGAAAAAGTACATATAGGATGGGACAAGATATTCGACAGAACTCAATTATTTTTGCCCAAAACATAGTTATACATGTTAAACTATTTACTTAATTCATGAAACTGAATAACTAGTTAATTCTAGAGGATTCAGAATTCATAAACTCAAAATTCTAGTCCCGTCATTATTAGTTCATGAATAGCTCTCTGATACTTTCGATACTGATGATGGCGGTGGTGGTGATTTATACTGATATGCAGGAGGAACAAGCATATGAATTACCTTATTAGGATCTGGTGGTGATATTCTTGGTGTTTTTTTTTTTTTTTTTTTTGCCTTTTACACTTCTTAGCTCTCTAGCAACTTTAAATTGAGAAAACAATTCCTTGTAGGAATTATTATCATATTGTTGGATAGACCTTGCTATTGTTGCTTGGATGATCAAGGATATTACAAGAAATGAAATAATAAATATTCCTCTCATTCTTTCAAAATATCTCATATTGTAGTAATGTGTTCTCTAAAAATTATCATAACATCCAAATTTATACATCTTGTTTCAATTTGATTGACCTGGTCCAAGAGTTAAAAAAAAAATAATCTAAATATTAAAATGTTATTTAATTTTGAAATTTTAAATATATCATCTAAAAATGTTGAAATTTAACAAGTTATCAAAAAATAAAGAGATATTCTTCTTTGAACGAACTAAAAGAAATAAATAAGACAAGTAAATTGAAACAAATAAAATATCAATTAGTCCCACCTATTTTTTGTTCATTTTCTAAAGATCGACAAAATGCCACATTATTCTTTTCTTTTTATCTTTTTTTTTCTTTTGTAAATTGTTGATAAAATAATTTAAATAATTGGATTTCCACTAAAATGGCGATCCAAATAAAAAATTAGTTACAAACTTCATCGTTAATCAAATTTTATGTTAATCCATCGTGGATTAGTGATGAATTTTTTTTTGCCACAAAATTGGCCCCGCTACTATTTTTAGTAGTGTAACTTTTGACAACATAGTTGCCATTGTAGAAATAGGTGAAACATCTAAAAATACTCGCTTCACATTTTTGAATTACTATACACAAAGAAATTATGATTTCAACTAAGACAACGATGAATCTAACTTTGGAGAAAGTAACTTTAGCCTTGATGATTATCTAACAAAAAAAAAAAAGTCGATGCAACGTGACAAAATGCCAAAAAGTCTTACCAAACTTTTAAGACTTTTTAGTATATACTTTATACTAATTTCACATGATTTTATTATTAGCAACTTGCGTTTTTTTCTTGAAAAGTTAAGTATTTGACTCTCAAGTCTTCGTCACTTTGCTTGTTATATAGATTATTAAAAAAAAAAAAAGAATTTCAAATTTATAATTTTAACTATACTATAATATTTATATGACTATAAAAATATATCATTAAGAGAACATGAAAGTAATAATTGGTGGAGGCGGCCTTTGGCTAGAGGGCGTATTAGTAGACCGGAACCAATGAACTGCATTAGAAGAGCCATACAC
>JAABOM020000084.1:3931022-3942996 GCA_011800125.2 Solanum clarkiae | reverse complement strand
TTGGGTGTAGGGTTTCTGAGACATCTGGAAAAATTGAAACCAAGACTGGGGAATTTTTAACAAACAGGATCAAGAATTTAAAAATAAATTTTAAAGCAGAATAAAAAGATATAATATCACGTAAACTAATGGAAGAAATACTTTTTAAAGATGTCACTTTTACTTTTTTTAAAAAAAAAACTTTTATTGATCGTATGATATTTATATTGAGATTTTATTAATTCATACTTGTGATTATTACAGTGATAGTGCTCCCAATAGAATGTTACTTCTATCAATTATATGGAGATTAATTATTTTCTTGGTTCTTGTTTGTACTATTACTTGATCTGTTTTAGGATACTTATCATGCTTGTTAAAATTAATTATAACAAAAGATTTTTTCATCAATCTCGGATGGAGCCAAAGATTCACTATTTTTTGGCTTTGGGGTGTGATGGAATAAAGCAAAATGACTTTTTAAACTGTCTGTGCTTCTTTCAGTTGTGAAGTAGCAGTTAGTCATTGCAACTTTCGACGCTCATCATGGGTCATCTGGAAACAGTCGCGCTATGTTTTTAAACATAGAGATCAGGCTGCGTACATCCGACCCCTCCTACCCCGCAATGAGCGGGAGCCTTTGAGGCATTGGGATAATGTTGATATAAAGATATTTGTAAAGTTCTATAAACGTATATCTTGTGTGAATTAGTCATAACATATATCAGACAAGACAAATATTTCATATCTTCGTCATGGGAAATTTAGGTCATAGCTAACAATACTTTGATCCATAAATTTTTGTTAAATAAGAAACATGAGTAAAAACTAAAGACTACCCCAAAGCAAAAATTTGATTCAAATACATATTACAACGGAAAACGACTGATCCAACTATAGACAAATACAAATATAAACATAAAATTACCACAAAACTCGCTCTAAAAGGCCGCCTTTCGGGTAGTCATGGTGGATAACTTGTTGATGATGCTCGTGATGGTGGTGGTGGTGATTGTGACGGTGGCAAACTAGGCTTCCAACGAATTGTTGAATTAGGCTTTGGTGGTGATGGTGTTAGTACTCTTCTTCCGTCGTTATTCCTATCTAAGTTTTCAAGCCCTCGGGTGACTCCCACCTTATCTCGAAAATTAATCAAATCATTGTAGGAAAATCGCGATAGAGACGTTGCTTCCACACAAAGACTACTCGAAAATTTGTCCATCATGACTAATTCATGGATGAATACTGAGATAATTAGACATGAAAGTATAGATGGTTTCATATTTGTGATTATTATTGTAATTTGATTATAATCTATCATTAATTATAATGTGTTCATTGAGGATTATTTAATGGAATAATTGTCCTAATACCGCGTTAATCAATTTCTTTAATTTGTTTCTTTACTTGTTAGTCAACCAATCTTGGTTGATTTCACACCCTAATATATAGATGGACAAAATTTTGAAAAAAAAACTATCAAGGTGTGTTTGGTATGATTTGAAGAATAAGTATTATTTTTGTTTATTTTATGATGTTTAGTACAAAAGGTAAAAATAAAAATTTCTAATAATATTATATGTAATCTAGAAAAATATTATATATGGTGTTGGGATTATTCGGGTGAAGTGCGGGTGTCGGGGATTGAGTGGTTATGTGATGGAGGTTGGAGGCGTTCAGACAGGGGGTGAGGAGGGGAGTTGAGAGGAGATAATGAGCTTAAAATGCTATTTATGAAGCTTGTTTTTCAACTTCATGATCCCGTAGATTCTTGTTTCGTCAGCATTACTGTTTCATTTATTTATTAAAAATAAATTAATTTTTTTAATTCTTAATGAGAAGTTTCTATAATAGCGTAAATATTATAGCAAATTTAAGGACAACAATTTCAAAAGTTTATTGCCACACAAATAGTATAACCCTTTAAATTCACAAACTATTATTAGTTAGCCCTCAATCCATCCAAAATCCAAATACTTACAAGAAAGACAAAACTATTTTGAGTCAATATTAATACACCAAATTCTCAAGCTTGAAATACTTACTATATATATATATATGTGCGCGCACGCGCGCCGATATTGCGTTCCACATTAGTTAGGGTTTGAATCATTTGTCTTTTATATCGTCATTGACAATCTTCGCTTCTTCAAATATCTTCAAGGTTGAATTAGTCTAAAAATGAAGTTTATTTTCTTATCATCCAGTATGAGTCAGGGGTAGTTTGACGGTGATAGTGGAGGTGGTGATGAGCGAGGCGGAGGAGGGGATTTATAATGAATCGTCCAATTAGGCTTTGGTGGTGATGGCGTAGTACGTTTTCTGCTTCTTAGCTCTCTAGCCACCTTGACTTGATCAGAAAATAGTTCCTTGTTGGAATCATATTGCAGGGACGACTTTGCAGTCACCATAATCAATTCATGAATGAGCAAGAACATCAGTAGACTTGAAAGTATATATGCATACCTCATTTCGATAGTCCTAACAAGGCACTTGAAATTATAAATTTTTTTCTGCGATTGTATCAACTGAAAAAGATTTTCTTTCAAATATTGTGAAAGTTTGGAATTAATGAGATTTTTCTTTTTGTGATAATTAAAGGAATGCTCCCTTTGCTCATATTTTAGTTTGCTACAACTTGCTATATATAATAATAATAATAGTGATTAAAAAAATATATATTGACTAATCTCTCTTACCACGTTAGCAATTTTTTTTTTTAAATTTTATATCAAATCAAAATAAATAAATGAAAGTGATTAGATGCATCAATTTTTCCAGCAAGATTTCAACGAGTATTAAATATAAATTTGACTTAGGAAACAAAGAATTACATGAGAAACTTCCACGTTTGCTATGTAGTCGTGGCGTGTTAATTGACATATTTTCATATAAAAAATAATATTAAGTAACTTTGAAAGAACAATTATTTTTATCTTTGTTAGAATCACTATTTCAAACGTTCAAAATAAATCATTTTTCATGTGAAATGGCAGGAATTGATCTGGTTACTAAGGTAATTTCAAACAAAGTAATTTACGTAATTTTCAGGTTTAGAAAAGAAAGGGCATTTGAATGATTATTGACCATCGTCAATTGTTGCTCCATTTCTCGAGATTACAATCCCTATTGAGTAAAGAAGGAATGAGTAATGGATCAAAGAATTGAACATCGACCTTCAGATGGTTTTAACATGCTTATGAATCTTTATAATTTTTAATAAATTATAAACAATTACATTTTTTGAAGTATTCATATGTCATATTATAAATTTTGTATCGTTAATCGATATTTGAAAGTACCATAGTTCTAAATTGTAAATATGTCCTTTATAAAGAGCACACATTTTTATAAATTAACAATTAAAAGTTAAAATTAAAATTTATCAATAACTAAGAATCGAAAGTGTTATTATCTCTAGAAAATAAGTTTTTTAGCACAATAATCACAAGCCAATCTCCCAACAAGTGCTCATACAAAAAGAAACAAAACAAAACCAAATTACTAGCTAGATACTCACACAATTATTGCACTTATAAACTTTAAATTTTGATTTCACGGACTTGAATTTGTGAAAGTATTAGCGGCATAGTGACCGACTACAAGAATCTTTTTGGCACTTGTGGACAAAGGCGGAACATAATTTGAAGTTTATTGAACTTGTCATCAAATTCATCATATCTCGTCTTTGTTACTGAAATAACAATTATATATGCAATACAAACACAATATCTTAACAGAACTAGTGATTTCATCTGAATCTGTACCTAATACTGTATCTCCGACCCTATTGATAGAGGATGAAAAGGAGGAGGAGGACTCCAATGAATTTCCGTATTAGGTTTTGGTGGTGGTGGTGGTGATATTCTTCCCTTATTCCTCTTTGAACTTCTTAGCTCTCTAGCCATCATGTGTTGATGAGATTTGAACAATTCTTTGTAGGAAGAATATTGAAGGGACCTTGCTTCCACATAAAGGTTACTAGAACATTTGTTCACCATGATTAATTCATGGATGAACAAAAGTATCAATAGACATGAAACTATATTTGGCCTCATTCTTTCAAATTAATGGTGTTTGTTGAAAAGAATTGGATCACTTATTGCATTCTCTTGTATATTGGTGAGAATTATATATTGGTGTTAGGTGCATAATATTTTATTAGTTGTGTCTTGCATTTTTGAAGAAATGATCATTAGTTGTATACGTATATATCGTCAATGTATATTTTATTTTTAGTCAAGTTACAGTAATTTTTAAAGTGTATCACAAGGTATATTCAGTGTATAACTCATGTATAAGTAATCTATATCGTATAATAACCGTATATTTCCTATGAATTTTATGTAAATAATACATGATTATATTTATTGTAAATCAATTAAAATTATCGTTGAACAATTAAACAATTGTTTGTAAGACAAATTATATAAATATATTTTCTTTTCTCCATAGCCATATTTTTTTTACAACTTGTAAATATCATAGTCTCTATATTTGTTTGTTTTCATGTGGATCTATCAAGATATCAAGATACCGCGTTATTCTTTCTTTGATTAAAGAAATTAGTCCAAAAATTTATTTTGCATTTGACTTCTCATTTTTATTCAATAAGTAAATATGAAATATTATCTGAAAAATATTACATATAATCTTGATGAACGAGGATGGAGTGTAGCATTTTAGCTATAAATTCATCTGAATTCATAATTTCTGAAATGAAATATATATCAAAAAATATAATATTACATTTGTTTGAGTCTTTATCAGAGTAAGACTTTAATTTAATTTAATAAATTTTTCAATCTTTGCGGCATAAGTTGAAAAGTAAAAAGTAGATCCAGGAGAAAATAAAATTTGCAATATAATATATTTTCAATAGGAAAAGTAGAGAAATTGTAGGTTCAAAAAGTAGACTTTTGAACAATGAATTAATTTTATTTAAATATAACTATTAGCTATAAATAATTTAATGAGATATTAGTGATAAAGTTCGTGGCCAAATTTCTAACTTTTTAAAATTTATAATTCATATAATGCTATCTCTTTTTCTAATATTTTGAAATATAGCTAGTTTGACTTAGAGGAGAAGAAAAAATTATTTATTTCGTATACAGCTATTAATTTCCATTTCACCTAACTACCAACTACACTTTTATTTAAAGTTCACCTATCTTAATAATAATATTCTAAGCTATTTTGTCAACATTCTCATAGTTTATCTTTACGTAGACCGTGATGAAATCATGATTTGAATTTTATAGATTTTAAATTTATTGTAAAATGCAAATATCATTTTAATTATTATTAAAATTTGTTACTATTTCATTTGAATTTAAGTTTGTATATAATGGGCTTGCAGAAAATCTGAAATCAAATGACGTTGTTACTTATTATCAAAAATAAGTTTTACGTATTTGGCCCATCAAAATAAGAATTTGGACGTAAAAGGCGAAATCAGAAGTCGAAGTTTATAGGTTTCAAATTTGCTATGAAACAAAATTTCATTTTAGTTATTATTAAGATGTGTAACTTTCTCATCTACAATGAAGTTTATATCATAGCAGGCAGAAGTTCTGAGGTCGAACCACACTGTTACTCATTATCAAAAAGAATTTTTACGAGTTTGGTCCATGTAAAAAAAAAAATCGGCACGTGATTTTTCTAACCAACATAGAGCAGACAGAGATCGTAGGACCGAATTGCACCACCACCATTATCAAAACCAATTTCAAATGTATGACTCATGAAAAAAGAATCAAGTCAACACATGAAAGACGTGTTGAAAATATAATTAAATAAATAAAAGTGTAATATCTTAAATAATTTAATCTTTTAAAAGATATGATTACACACTCCAATAACTATATATATTTACCAATTTTCCTTATATAGATATACTATCTAAACAAAAACTTCACTAAATTCCTATAAATCCTTACTCTATATCTCCTGATATTGTAGCTCCGCCCCTTGTCTTAAATCACTATGAAAATAATAACTCTCCAGTTTATTTTGCTTCTTTTGATTCAAGATTTTTCTTCCTCATGTAAATTGTGCAACATGAACAAAAACCCCTTGGGTCCTGCCGTTGTGTTTGGCCGTCGACCAACCTTACCGGCCACCACCATCTCCGAGACATAATCCGCCAATACGAACTTATAAGCCACCACCATCACCGCTACCTCCACCACCACCAAGATTGTCTTCACTAGTGATGCCACCGCCACCGCCACCTTGTCCCTAGCTAGGTCTTCTTTAATATGACGCTTGATTGTGTATATATATTCATATGTTATTTTTTTATATTTGAATTTAAATAAAACGAATGTACATCGAGAATTGTTTATATTTTTCTCAATATGTACATCGATTTTATGCCCTAAAAATATATCCTTCTTGATTTCTTTTTCACATTCTTTATGTCTTAACACTTTTCATATTTACGATTAAAATGATTACATTCTTCAGAAGGTATAAGTAGCGTGCATTGAGAATAAAATATGAGAGGTCATTTAAGATGTTTTAAATATGTTCTGTATATATCGACCTACAAATGCCCCAATCCATTACAATGAAACCATATATGGTATGTGACCAAGGTCAAGTAAATTAAACGATGGACTTAAAAAAAACTATAAATTCTTGATATTAGTGGAAGACTTATTGTCACAAAATAATTATTAGTCACTTACTTGTCCTATTTGACGTCCATTATCTCCTATATATTCCTATTTTAAATCTATAAAACAATCAAAAGCTACTCTCCTCTTAACAAAAATGGCAAACTATGATCGAGCAAAAGAGCTCAAGGCCTTCGATGACACAAAGGCCGGTGTAAAAGGACTAGTCGATTCAGGGATAGTTCATATCCCCGAGATCTTTGTTACTCAGGATTTAACAAAAAATGAATCAAGTGCTAAGGATCTTGATTCTTGCTCATCGGACGTAATCAGCCTTCAAATTCCAGTTATAGATCTCGAGGGTATAAAAAGAGATGATTTTCGACGTAGGAGAATAGTTGAAGAGGTTGGTGAGGCATGTGAGACTTGGGGATTTTTCCAAGTTGTGAACCATGGTGTGCCTCAACATGTTATGGATGAGATGATTGATGCAATTAGAAGTTTCCATGATCAACCAAATGATATAAAGATGAGATTTTACTCAATGGATCCTATGAAGAAGGTGATGTTTAATAGTAATTTTGATCTTTATCAATCTAAGGTTGCAAATTGGAGGGATACCCTAGCTTGTCTCATGGCTCCCAATCCTCCTAGTAATGATGAATTACCCCAAGTATGTAGGTAATTTTCAACTTGTGTGCAATTATTGTTGTCTATACTCAAAAGATAAGATCTGGAAACAGTCGCGCTATATTTTTAAACATAGGGGTCAGGCTGCGTACATCTGACCCCCTTACCCGCAATGGGCAGGAGCCTTTGAGGCATTGGGGTCATGTTGTTGTTATACTCAAAAGATAAGATGTTTGACATTTTTAAAGTTATCAATGTACAACTTTGAATGTTTGACATTGTTGTTTTTTTAGGGAGGAATTACTTGAATATTCTAAACATGTTACAAGATTGGGCCATACAATATTTGAGTTACTAGCAGAGGCACTTGGGCTAAAGCCCAATCATTTGTTGGACATGGAGTGTGCAAAAGGCCATTTCATAATCAGTCATTATTATCCACCTTGTCCTGAGCCCAATAAGACTCTTGGAATCACAAGGCATACTGATCCAGATTTCTTCACAATTCTTTTACAAGATCATATTGGTGGCCTTCAAATTTATCACCAAAATCAATGGATAGATATTCACCCTGTGAGTGGAGCCCTGGTTATCAATCTTGGTGATCTTTTACAGGCAAGTACTTTTATAGTTGATATACAAATTATATATTCATGCTACATACACTAGTGACAAGGTCTGATTAGAGACGGATCTAGAGTGTAATAGTGAGTTCGATTTGATGCATTATTTTCACCATACACTATAAATATATACGCGAGAAATCATGAACAATAGTATACTAGTTTAATATTTTAGATTTGTCTCTCACACTAATCATAAACTATTCTATATGAATTTAAGTTATGTATTTGTGACTTATACAGTATCATATCAACTTTACCTATTATAACTAGTTGACCTATCTTATGTTCAAAATCATAAATTTCTATAGTAATTAAAGGCTTGTTTGGATATATCTTTTGTATGAACAGATAGTATAAAAAAATTATACTGATGATATATATAATTTAATTTTTTTTTCTTTTTCATTGCAGCTTTTATCAAATGATAAGTTCAAAAGTGTTGATCATAGAGTAGTGGCAAAACATATTGGACCAAGGATTTCAATTGCTTGTTTTTTCACAACTCAACTTCAACCATTTGACAGACTTTATGGTCCAATAAAGGAATTATTGTCAAATGAAAATCCTCCTTTGTACAAAGAAACAACAGTGAGAGATTATGTATCCTATTACAACTCCAAAGGACTTGGGGCTCAACCTTCACTTCTCAATTTAAAGCTCTAAAGATTATTGTAACGATCTATCTCGCTAGTGATATTGTTCATTCTAAACCTAGGCCTGCGCAGCTTTAAAATGTGTTATTACTAGGTAAAACATGTTTTACTTATATACATAGCATCTCTCATGCGTTGTACTGATGTGAAACTTCTCATCTTAAGATAGTTTGTGACAATTATCTCACTTACAAGGCTATCATGCCAAATACACAATCAATTCAAGTCTTTAGGGTTCTTTTGGACATGATTTAACTCATGATTCGCGATCAATAAGATTTGATGAGATATAATGAGTTTTAAGTTATCTTGTAAGTTGTTCAACTATCATACTAAATAAGATTTTATGTACATACAAGCAGTAGCAAAACCACTCTTTGGCTAGGGGTTCATTTGACCCGCCTTCAGCGGAAAATCATACTATTTATACATAGTTAAAAATATTTTTAATTTATATATAATAGATGTCGAACATCCTTTGATTAATTTATATTTGCTTTTTCAAATTTTGAACTCCCTTAATTGAAATTATAACTTGAAATAAGGGTTGGAATTGTGAAATTGGCTAAGTTTTCAACTTTTGGTAAAGTATTTATGATTTTCATACTTTTAGATGTTTCTCATAAGTTGTTGATTTATGTTTATATTGTAATTCTTTTGTCTTGATTTTTTATTCTTGTCTTTGTTTTACGCAAGATAAATTTGAAAGAATTTTTTATTTTTAATAGATAAAAAGAAGTTGTTCAAATGATAAACAATCTACCTCTCATCTTCAATTCTAAATTTATGAATGAATTTGAGTCACCGAAAAAACTAATAAAAGAATCTCACATGTAATGTCAAAATTATTGTATCTTCCATACGACCAATTAATTAAATAACTCTTTACCGGATATCAAGGATGATATGTCTAAAAATATATCTTTTTGTCAAATGAAATGTTAAAAGAATTGTAACATATGCACTTTTCATTTAATTTTTTAAAATATTTTAAAATGCAACCAAATTAATTTGCAAAAATGAGATAAAGACAACTAATTTGACACTAATCCCAAGAATGTCATGGTCGATGTCTCATTAACGTGTAGCAAAAGAAGAAATTTGGCACATGGTTTGTCCTTTTTGCCCCTTATCTTCTACTCCTATTTTTAAATCTACAAAATGATCAAAAGCTTATAATATAATTCACAAACTTTTATCTTACAAAAAAATAAAAATGGTAGACACTAATAGAGCAAAAGAGCTAAAGGCCTTTGATGATACAAAGGCCGGTGTAAAAGGATAAGTCGATACAGGAATAATTCATATCCCTGAGATTTTTGTTGTATCAGCTGATCAAAATCTTGATTCATATTCAGATGTTCAAATTCCGATCATAGATTTTGAAGATTTGAATAAAGACGATTTTCGACGCAGGAGAATTGTTGAAGAGGTTGGTGAGGCATGAAGAGTTGGGGATTTTTTCAAGTTGTGAACCATGGTGTGCCCCAAAATGTTATGGATGAGATGATTGATGGAGTTAAAAGTTTTAATGAGCAACCAAATGATATAAAGATGGGATATTATTCAAGGGATAATTTGAAGAAAGTGAAATTTAATAGTAATTTTGATCTTTATCAATCTAAAGTTGCTAATTGGAGGGATACTTTAGCTTGTGTTATGGCTCCTAATCCTCCTACTAATCATGAATTACCACAAGCATGCAGGTCATTTTCGAATAAAACTCTCATTTTTCTATTTTCGAGATTTTTTATGATGGTCGAAAGAAATCGCAAAAATTTTTTTAATTGCTTAAGGAAATCATTTTTTAAATTAAATTATTTTTATTTTTTTATTAACTGATTTATGTATTGAATTTCATTCACACCTGAGATTATTTACTTTTTTCTAATTAATTAGTGTAGAATTTTGTGAAGAAGAGGATGATTCAAGATGGAGAAAATGGTTCTTTTATTTTCTCTCTCTTTTGGCTTACCTTTTATTAAAGTGAAATAATTGATTGTTACCTACCTCAAATTAATATTGATTATGGACAACTCATTCATGATAAAAGGAAAAGGTTAGGTGAGGTAGAAAATTCACTTTTCTTTTTACTCCATTTTAGAACATTTTTTTTTAACAATGGTTTGATTTTAGTTTTTTAGATGATATGTTTAATAGTGTAAGAAAAAAAAATATTAATACGTCTGATAGATTTGTAATTCAAAACCACAAAATTCATAAATTTAATTTAATCTCTTAAACTCTGTAACAAGTCAAAATATGATAAACAAATAGAAACGGAAAGGATATTAATTTAGGAATAATTTTCTAATTACACTTCTTTATTAAAAATATTTCACATTATTCCCACCTATTCCCAAAAGTGTCAAGAATTCAATATAAATATTACGTATTGACACTTAAAAATTCTAATTTTTGTATTCGCATTTCTGAATTAACGTATCCAAATTGAAATATTTTTTAAGGGATTCCTGTAAATTGAAAAAGATAGAAAAAATGATAATACACTATGTGATTTATATAAACTGTACTAATTTATCTTCTTTTTTTTAGGGAGGAATTACTTCAATATTCTAAACATGTTAGAAGATTGGGCCATACAATATTTGAGTTACTAGCAGAGGCCCTTGGGCTAAAGCCCAATCACTTGTTGGACATGGAGTGTGCAAAAGGCCACTTCATTCTTTGCCATTATTATCCACCTTGTCCTGAGCCCAATAAGACTCTTGGAATCACAAGGCATACTGATCCAGATTTCTTCACAATTCTTTTACAAGATCACATTGGTGGACTCCAAATTTATCACCAAAATCAATGGATTGATATTCATCCTGTGAGTGGAGCCCTAGTTGTCAATCTTGGTGATCTTTTACAGGCAAGTATATCTAGTCGTTCAGATTTATTATTTGCTTTTATACCCGATATACATAGCTTATATACAAATTATACATTCAACAACTACATAGTCAATTGTTCTAAAATTATACATTGATCTTTTAGGAGCAAGTATATCTAGTCGTTCAGATGTACTGTTTACTTTTTTAGCTGATATGCGTAGATTATAGGGAAAAGACTCAAATATGTCATCCAACTTTGAGAAGAGGCTCATTTATGTCATCCGTTAAAAGTTTGACTCATTTATGCCATTACCGTTTGAAAAAAGGCTCATCTGTGCTGTTATTTTTAACTTCGATTTTGCAAAATCACCTAAATAACTTTAAACACTTTTATATTAGAGTTATGGATCAAAATTAGTTTTTTGGTCATTCTTTTTCAAGAATACCAAGAACGCATGAAAAACACCAAGAATTCCCAAATTTTCAACTTCTTGAAATATTTACGGAATCAACCCAAATTTCATTAATAGCATTCCTCCGAGCTAGATGGCTCTTTAAACTATCTGCACTTTTTTCATTTGTGAAGTAGCAGTTAGTCAATGCAACTTTCGACGCTCCTCATG
>JAABOM020000084.1:3915287-3925654 GCA_011800125.2 Solanum clarkiae | reverse complement strand
CTAATTTACTTTTAAGAAGTTCAAAGAAAGTTGAGACAAATTGCCTCAAACCATATATTTGGGAGCCTCTGGATCAATGCTTAAATTCAAGTTGCAGAAGATTTCATCAATTACTACACCCTCCCTCTGTCTCTTTGTGCCTAGGTATCTAGTGTAAGTTTAAGAATAGAATGGTAAATCTTGGTAAAGTTGATCATTAGGAGCCTTACAACGAGTTTATGAACTAAGAAACCAGAAGCTTCAGTATCTGATGCGTGTTTAATGTGGATTATTGAGACAGACTGAAGTGCAACTGCTACTGTCTTTTAGAGATTCTCATTTGTTTGCTTTCTCTGGCAAGTCCAAAAGTAGGAGCACAAAAAAATGATATTTCTCTTTTGATAAAGGAGCACAGAGAAAATGATGAAAACTGAAGTTTCTCAAATATGGAGATAATAATGCTTCTACAAGGAACATAACATAGGAAAGTTTGTACTATGAGGTCTACTTTCAAATCCTAGCAGAGACAAAAGAACACATGGTGATTTCTTCCTATCTATTTGGACAGTGACACCTGTCTTGCTGGTGGTGAGAGCTGACAGGTATCCCATGGAACTAGTCGAGGTGCACGTTAGCTAGCCTGACACCATGGTTAAAAAAAAATAAGTTTGTTCTCTGGAATAACTGCAGCCTCTTTATTTACTTATCTGAAATGATAATTATAATAATGCAGCCTCCATTATTCCCAGCAGCACCAGTTTGAGTGTAAATGATTGCTGCCTCCATTATGCCCACCAGTAGTTGTTGGAGTGCAATCGTTTACTCTAATCATAGGTTTTGACATCTCGAGTCCATGGTAGTAATCGGTCCTGAAAGTTCTAATTTTAATTGGTGTGGCTGTCCAGAGTGACAAAGCTGCTGTAAAATATTTGGTTTGTGCTTGCTTGGCAAATTTGTTTATTGAATTTGATGGCTTTTGCTTGGACACATATCAGGAAGAGAATGACGTTGAATATGAAGAGGAAGGAGAAGCTGTGGATGTTTTCGACAGCGACTTTGATGAAGATGTAAGTCTTAAGTGTTCCATTTCTCATCACTGAATCTTTCATTTCACAGATTTTAGTGATGGCTTGGTTAATTGTACTAGTATTTCTAGCTTGGAAGGGTATGTTTATCTTGATAATTCTGTTCTTGTGTGACCTATGTTAAAAATGACTGACCTATTATTGTTATCAGGAACCCGAGCCTGATGAAGAAGGCGAAAATGAACCAGATGACAGGTTTGACACATTCAAGTTGATGGGAAGTGTCCTTTTATCTTCATATGGATAGTCTTTAGATTATACATTTCTCTTTTCTATGGCAGGACGCGGACCAAAAAGCGATTGACCTATCCTGGAAAACCGTCTGCAAAGAAGACAAAGAAAATGAAAACCCTTACTAAGACAGAAAAGGCACACCAAGAAAATGAAGAATCTCCAGATCCGTCCACCCCTTCTGAACATCATGATGCTCATGATGATACTGAAGCAGAAAGAACAATTAGGAAATCAACAAGAACTGCTGTTGTTGTAAAACAAGCTGAAAGGGAAGCCATTCGTGCAGCCTTGCAGGCAACAACGAAGGTCTGGTTCTTGCACTGTAATGCTATTTGTCATGATAATACAAACTATAATTTCATACATGGCCTGCTTTTTTGTTTTCTGAATTTAGGACACAATCCTCTTATTCTTGTTTATTTATTTAGTTTGTAATCCTGTGTCATGTGCTGCTTTTTATTGATTTCAGAAAACATTACTTGGACACTGAAATTAGAGTTTGTTTTATTTTCTACCACAATTCTGTTGTATCACTATCTTCTGATTTATGCTTCTGTTTCTTCAGCCTGTAAAAAGAAAAAAGGAAGGCGAGGAAAAGAAGATGACTCAAGAAGAGATGCTTCTTGAAGCAGCTCAAACAGGTTAGGATTCATTTCTTTACTCTATAAAATTGCTTTCAGTTCCTATTCGTGCACTTTTCACTAATGATATATAACCTATCTTTGACAAAATTGACAGAGGTCATGAATCTGAGGAATTTGGAGCGGGTTCTAGCAAGGGAAGAAGAAGTCAAGAAAAAGGCCATCGTGCATAAAGCAGTTTATAATGGTCCTCAGATACGTTACATATCCAAAAACGGCAAGTTCCTTACATAATTTGGGTCCCCTAAAGCTGACCCTCTTCTCTATGTCATAAAACATTGAGTTGTTGGTCAAAAACATCCTAAACAATCACTTTTTCATGAGTTCCATACCTCAACTATCCATTGTTTGCTCTACCTACCTGAACTATCACTCCCTTTGTATCAAACCACATCTCGATATTGAGTTGCCCAAATCCCAATCGACAACTAGTGTGTGTAGGCCAACTTTGCATTGAGATATGTTTTAATACAAAGGGAGTGATAGTTTAAATAGGTAATGGAATAATGGATAGTTGAGGTATGAAGCTCGTGAAAACGTGGTAGTTTAGGTTTGTTTTTGACCATTGACTCTGAAACATTCATATACTGCACTTGCTTTTTTGTTTGATGTTCTTGTGAAAACTCAGTTGTTTGCCATCATTCCAAACTATGCATGTTAATGGTGTCTTACTCTTTGCAGGTTCTTCCTATCTAGAGTTTATCAATGGAGCATCTTTCAATTCACAGATCTCAACAACATCCCCTCCATGTAATTACAAGTCTTGTTATATCCTTTCCTCTCAGCTTACATTTCCCTGACGATCAGCATCACAGACATGGATGATCATACGTTGCTAAAGTATTTTCAGATGTTTATTGACTGGTTTCATCTTTACAGACCCCCAGAAGTCAGTGTGTGTGGTTACTGGGATGCCTGCACGGTAACATGCTCTTTCCACATTCTCTTAGTTTATTTTTACGTGTATGAATTTTAGCAATCATGCTTGCTAAAACTTGTTGTTCTAGCCTATCTTTTTTATAAGATCCATTCCATAGAAGGCATCAAGCAGGTGCACAATATTTACAATACAAAAGCTCCAACTTCTTTTAAATAAGAAGCTGTCTATTCTCTAGGTATTCCTGAACCTTTTAAACAAAAGCTCAGGGGTTAGCCTGGTGGTAATTGACTTGAGCCTTGGGGTTGCTCCCTTTCAAGGTCTCAAGTTCGAAACCCATTGGGTGCGAACAATTTCTGTGGGCCATCAGAATGGGTAAAACCCGAATTAATCGTGTTGCACTTGCCGGAAACTCCTTGCCGAGGGCCTGTGCACTCCCGGATTAGTCCGGGATCTAAGAGACTCGGACACCCTGTGCTAATCAAACAACAACAACATACCCCAGTGCCTCAAAAGGCTCCCGCTCATTGCGGGGTGAGGGGGGGTCGGATGTATGCAGCCTAACCCCTATGTTTAAAAACATAAAGCGGCTGTTTCCAGGTGCTAATCAAAATATATATATATATATATATATATATGTCTTCCTCCGAACAATGTTCTACTCGGGTTAGTGGTTACTCCGGACAATGTTCTACTCGGGTTAGTGGTTACTCCTAAACCACAGGCATCTTCTCTGGCTCCTTCATTAGAGCTATAGACCCCCAAGAAGATCCATGTAAACCATTGATGGTGCTTCTTTGGAGAAGTGGAGAACACAAATGGAAATTTGTATTTCAAGCTCCCTTTATCCCAGATAAAAACAATGCCTGTTTTTCTTCCTTCAGCCTGTTTAAAAGATTTGTCTGTCCATTTTCCTAATTCCAGCAGGATCCCACAAGACCTTTTTGTCTCTAAATAGGCAGTGTATCTCAGTGCTCTTTCGTAGCATCAACATTTGACAAGTTTGTTCAAGTCTGTTATATTGAGCGCTCCTACATTCCAATGATCATCATATTGAGCTTCATTTATCCCCAATTCATTGACATTTCTTTCACCATCTCCCAGGTATGTGCTTTCCCGTCATACAAACTCATCAGTTTCTGGATGTTCTGAAGTTTGTCAGTGATTCTTCCATCCAAACATCTCTCCAGGGTATTGGTGCTTATTCTGCGGTCTTGTTCTATAGGCAGATTCTGGTCCTGTTGATGTCTATTTCTTGCTTTCAAATCTGTGATGTTGGCCATTAGTTGGTCCTGCAAACTTAGCATAATACTTCAATTTAAATGTTTGAGAAGGTGATGATTTACGCTTTTCTCTATGCACCTCTGGGTTTTACATGCGATGTCTGACAATCCTCCCTGTTTCACTTGTGCTCTGCACCTAGACATTTCTTTCATGGTGTTGCAAACCCATAACTACAATTTTACTTCAATTCCCGTCCTGCTTAGAAAGCCTTTAAGTCCAGATGAATATTCCTGCATCTCCTTCAACTTGGAAACAACCCAGATCTTTCTTACAGTTTTGGCATAAATAGAATAAAATATTATTTCTACTCTCAAGAACAAATCTCTATGTCAACTAATATCCCGATTGTTAACCAAAATTATTTGAAGTGCACATGTATTGTAGTCTTCATAATTACTGTAAGGGCTCCAAAAAAAAACATGTGATATAGCCTGTTCTGGCTTGATCCATTTATTTCGTCCCAATCTGTCACCTGTCTTACATTGGTACAGACACAGGTCGAGGCACACTACAATTTGTCTCTTTGAAACAACATCTTCCTTGTTTCTTGTTACCTTGACTCTCTCTCGTCCTCACACCACAGAGAGACACATGCATAATCCAATATTGGAGCTCTATATGTAAACTTCCTTTATTTTATTGCTTAAACAAAGAGATAACATATGTATACATGACTTGTTATGTGTCCTAGATGTATTTTCATCTCTTTGTCCACACCTTTCTTTGTGTAATAGTTTTAATTTGGATGTCTATTGTACTATTGACAAAGTGTTGCTTTCATCGTTGACAATTTTTAGGTATCGTGACCCGAAGACTGGGCTTCCTTATGCAACTAAAGAAGCATTTAAGATCATACGCGAACGGTAAGGATTTATCTGACTTAATATTGAATGATGATGAATGAATACTGTCGTAGTTATTTCCTCTTGGTCTGATTAAGTCAGAGTGAATCATACTTTATGTACAATGTGGAACTTCTTATGACTTGGCTTTCACTAACTTGAGAAATCATAAGAGAAGAAGAAATCGTTGCGTAGAAAGTCGTGCTTACTATCTCCTCCATCATTGTTATGTAAGAGGAAAAGAGCGAAAAGCTGACTTTTAGGTAGTGGCCGCCCCTTGGACCTTAGCCTCTTAAGGATTGGGTTCTAGTGGCGGGCTCTTGGGTCGTCCGGACCCATAGCTGGTAAAAGTGGTGGCCTGGTTGTTCCCACACCCCCTTATCATGCGTGTCTGTGGGAGCAGTTTGTGCTAGCGTTTTGGCGCTCGCCTTATGGTTCTCAGCCCTCTTGAGTTAGTTCACTCTGATGTACAGGGGCCTGCCCCTACTCTTTCTTTATCGGGTTATAATGATTTTGTGACTTTTTTGGATTCTTTCTCTTGTCTTACTACTGTTTATCAACAAATATCTAAGGCTGAGGTTCGTTTTATCCTTTCTTTGAGATGAGCCCGAATGAGGCGATCAAGAAAGTCCTCCCTTGGAAAAAAGTATCCAAAGATCTTCTCTTTCCTTTTCATTACAAACAAAGCGAAGGCGCTACTTTTAGCCCTTTCAAGAATGAAGGCCCGCGCGACACTCGGCGTTAACACTCCCAAATCTGGAAATCCTAATCATTGGGCTGTAGAGAATCCAACATCCTTTCCCCCGGAAAAGAGGATAAGAATCTGATGTCGAAGAGGGATCTAATTTTCCTTCAATTAATTAAGCCAAGTAGTGGCTCTTTCCCGACCGGATGTTATCTAAATCCCTAAACCCTCGTATGCTAGGATGATTGGCAAGACTTTCAAACCTTTCCCAATCGAAATCAAAGAATTCAAAAATGTCTTTTTATTGCCCCATTTTTCTACATTCAATCCTCTTTTTACAACCTGAAATGATAGAACCACACGGGGACTGATTGAATCCCATCCAGCTTAAAAAAGAAAGCTTGTTTGGCTCTTAACGAGTACGAGTGAAAGCTTCCTTTTATCTTCATCTATTTTTTATCCATCGATCGTGATGGTTAATAGTTAGTTGATAAGGGAACAACTCAACGAAAACGAAAAGTAGAAGAGATCTTATTCGCCGATCTTGGGCTACAGGCACTTGATTCCTGGGGGTAATCACGAATTGGAAATGACGAATCACACTCTGAAAGGAGGTTCCCTCCCAATAGATGTCAGGAGGGAGCAAGGCGTGATTGCTCCGTCATCCTCCGACCGCCCCACCCCTTTGTTCAATACCCGAACTCTAGTAAGTAGCTTAATCTGTCGAGAAGAACCATCCCTACCGGAGCGGACGACCTATTGGTCAAAGGAAAGGGAAGGTCCTGCTTCTGGGACGGAGCCGTATGGCGCGAGAGTGTCACGTACAGTTCCTTTGAGAAGGGTGTGATACCACCACCTATCAAGCTCCACGAGCGGTCCACGGAGCTGCATCCCTACTCACCTGGTCTATGCACATCGCTCTGCACGTTCGAGCCCCGTCAGTCTCGACGGAATCAATAAATTTATCAAAAAATCTCTCCGTTTTCTGTGAAAGGGGGATAGGGTGGCTAGTAAGTCATTTCGTTTGCATTTTATTCAACGAGACCGAAAACACAACAATGATTTGTTTTATGGACAGTTATATTATTTCCAGCCCAGAAGAAGTTCAAATCCGTTCCGTTCGGATATTGATTGGTCTTGGTTTGACATAGTTTACGCGTTACTGGTTCCCGGAAGAGTTAATATCTCCATTAGCTAAACCCTTTCTTACCCTGCCTTTGGATTCATATTTTGTTCGTACACAATCAACGGAGGCCTTCCCGACTGTAGAATCGGCCTTTCTAGCAAGATCATGTTGGGGGAGATGCAAATGTCGCAAGAGAAATGCTATCATACCGGTTTTATGAATATTCTTGCATTCTTTGGTTACATGAACAAGATTTGTGGCTTCTCTCTTCATACTGTTGGAACTGTGAAAACCAAAAGAAAGAAAAGATATGAGGTGGAGTTTATGAAGAAAGTAAACAACAATAACAACATTACCCCAATGCCTCAAAGGCTCCCGCCCATTGCGGGTCCTCCTCAACTTTCCTTTTCCTATGCCATTGACTTCTACTTTACTTTCAGATCAAGATATTTCTGTAGCTTTCATGAACTGTTGTTTTTAAGGAGAAACGATCTATGCGACAGCCGTAGAATGAACTATTAGTCACTAAGTTCTACATTGATAAAAGCTCCCTTACTTCTCACTTATGGTTTCTGCATAAAATAAGAATACACATGAGCTCGGGTTAAGTTATAAAAACAGCTATGTTTCTGCCTGCTTTGCAAAGGTTCAGTTCTTTTAGACAAGTAACTCGATGCATATTTGATCCCGCCTTACATTAAGGGGCGGCAGAATGGGTTCGTCTGAACCCCTTAATCGGATAAGTACACTGTATATGTAAGGTCAAATCTGATATTGAACCGCCTTGACACAACTGATAATGTATTTCGAACCCCTTTGATGAAATTCTGTCTCCACCACTGCATACATTATGAAAATCAGGTTTCATATCATTCATAAATTACTATTCCTCATCTTACAGGTTTGCTGAGCAAAGTAGCAGGGCTCGGGAGGAAAGACATCGGGACGAGTTGTTTCAGGCGATTCCTGAGCAAGGATTTACCTCAAAACGGAAGAGATCAACAATTCCAAGTAGTAGAAAAACGTCATATTCCCGCGTATATGCGCGTTTCCGCAAGTTTCCTGCTGATGACACCATGTCTGAGGAGTCGGAGTAAGACACACGTTCATCCTCTTTGTAGAAATGCAGAAGGTAGTAGTTTCTTTTTTTCTTGATTAGCTTATAAAATCAGTCAATAGTCTCAAGACTTTTGAATGACATTTATACGATACGAGTTGTAAAAGCGTAAGAGCTATATAGCTTCGTGTCCTCTACTTAGTTGTCTCGATTACATTGAAAATGAAGGAATAGTTTTGTAACTTCTGATCTGAAATATGACACGATATTTATACGATACGAGTCGTAAAAGCGTTGGAGCTATATAGCTTCGTATCCTCTACTTAGTTGTCTCGATTACATCGAAAAAATAAGGAATAGTTTTGTAACTTCTGACTGAAATATGTCATGACATTTATACGATACAAGTTGTAAAAGCGTAAGAGCTATATAGCTTGGTATCCTCTACTTAGTTGTCTTGATTACATCGAAAATGAAGGAATAGTTTTGTAACTTGTGATCTGAAATATGTCATGACATGTGTGTGGTTACAAAATCATGCAATAAGGGTAAAAATTTACATTTTGTAAATCGTTCTTGACAAATAAACTCCGATCGTCTCTTTTATGGAAGGAAGTTATCTCGAAAGACATAGTTTCTTCAATCATTTCATGCTGATTTAGCAAATCATATAGTGCAGTAAAAGAAAAAGACTAATAAGGGATATATCTATTATTAAATAAAAATATAGCACTTCTTTTTTTATCAATATATCAAGGTCCTACTTTGTTCATCTGAAATTTAAATTCTAAATTCGCCTTTCCTTTTTGTATTTTTTCAAGTACTTCCTACTGCTTTCCTAAATTAAATTCTTCATTTTAAAAAAAAAAAAGATTTAGCAGCCAGTCAAAATTATGGACTGTTGAATTGACATGTAAACCACATACTTTTGGAGGCTGTGTGGAAATTTTTGTCCATAAAAGATATTAGCAAATGTGTGGATTATATCTTTTTATTAATAATCACAATTTTATTGATAATATTTTATCTCTATAAATAGGATTTCTTGATTTCTAAGAAGTTCCTCTTCCATCCAACAAATGATTTGGAACTTTAATACCTTCCGCAAGCTCAGGATTAGATATTATGTGCGTGGATAATATAAGATGACCTTTCGCATATACAGAGTTAGATATATATCTTGTGCGTGGATAATATAAGACAAATGCTCAATATCAAAATCAATGAGTCTGACTCTGATACTCTGTAAAAAAATTATTCTTACGCCCTTCATTTGATCTTAAAAATTATATGGTATCAAAGTAGTTTGTCCCTTTATATTAGATTGTCCACTCAACAATGTCTAACTCCGGGGGGAGGGGGGGGGGGGTTTGGGTTGTTGAAGATTGTTAAATATAGTAGTGCCACCATACCAACTCCAATTCTTGGATCCGCCTCCATTCAAATTAGTCAGAATCTCAATACAGATATCCGACAACGAGTAAAAATAAAATAAAACTTTGTGATCTTTTCATAGTCATGTCACAATCTTTCCTTGACTATATACTTCATTCAAAGATAGGAAGTTGCTTATGTCTATTAATTTCCTTCCTCCTTTCTTGGCAATTTCTTCAATATTTTATGTATAAATACCAAGGTTTCAAGATTCACTTAATAAGTACAAAACACACATCCATATTAAAAGAAATCATCAATATGGATGAGCCAAACCAAAGAAAAGAAGCCATCAAAGTGAAGTATATTGACAGCCCAGTATTGGTAAATGCCAAAAATCCCATTGAATTTAGAAACATTGTTCAACAACTTACTGGAAAAACACCTCAAAAAATGGCTAGTGGTGATGGCAAAATAGTTGAATGTACAAGTGCCAAAGCACATAGTACACATAATAGTAATGTGGATGAGTTACTATGGAAAGAACTTTCACAAGGCATATCTATATATCACTACCTAGATCACTAGTGTAATTCTATGTTTCTTTCTTCTTTTTTGGGGTGCGATCCTTTTTCGAACCCTGTTAAGATAGAATACTCTGTGTATCGAGCTATATGTGTCCTATTTTTGTGAGGATAATGAAGAACTTAAGTGTCTTTATTTTCCATACTCTCTTTGTTCTAATTTATGTCTTACTTTGATTGAGCTATCATGGTGGTGGTACCACAATAGTTGAGTGTACAAGTGTCAAAGCACATAGTACACATAATAGTAATGCGGAGCTTTTTATCATTCTGGTGTCGAGCTATTTTTCCTTTTTCAAACCTTGTTAACGTGAAATATCGTGCATATCGAGCTGTACATGTACTTCTTTTGTGTGGGTAATAAAGAATCGAAGTGTCTTTGTTTTCCGTACTCTCTTTGTTCTAATTTATGTCTTACTTTGATTGAGCTATCATGGGTCCATTTAATGCTTTATGAGTCACTTCATAAATGAATGCTTATGTAACATGGTGTCGTATCATTCGTTCATCGATGCAAATAGTGATAACTAATAATGGTCATCTTCTCGTATTAATAAATATTCTCTTCGCTTCGAGCATGCGTCATATATATAAGATCG
>JAABOM020000084.1:3864675-3900860 GCA_011800125.2 Solanum clarkiae | reverse complement strand
AACGATAGACTAGACTATGGATCTGATTAAGATTGAACACAATAATCTATGAATAGGACAGAGGGACAATTCCTCCTTTCTACATTGGGCTTTGGGCCCCATTTTAGCACTCCGCTCCAAACTCTCTGCCCATTGGCCCACAGCCCACTTATTTTATTACACACCTCACGTCATCACTTCCCAAGTTTCGAGAAATTCCTCCTAGCTATAAGAAAAAATTAATTTTATAAATTTTATTGTTTTTACCTCTTGACACATTTTTTTAAAGTTTTAAGTTAGACGTAATATATAAAGTACCCTTTAATTTGGTTCCTCGTCTATAGTAGTGTGAACATCGATGATAATGTCATATATCACATTGAGACGGCATGGATAAAATAGATGTTTGTCTCAAGAGTATTATATTGTGATAAGAAGGTATCACATAAATTTAAAGGTAAATTCTATAAAATAATAATTAAATTATTTTTGTTATATAGGGTGGAGTATTGGTCAATCAAAAACATATATATTTAGTATATGCATATTGTGGAGATGAGAATATCAAGATAGATGTATGAACATATTAAGAGTGATAAGATTGGGAATGAGGTTATTTGGGAGAAAGTGAAAGTGGTCTCTGTGGTAGATAAGATGAGAAAATGAAATTGAGATGGTTGGAGATGTGCAGTTGAGATGTATTGACGTCCCACTTAGGAGATGCGAGAGGCTGAATTATGGGATTATGTGGAGGGGTAAGGGTAAGAGTAGATTGAAAAAATATTGAGGAGAGTGATTAGACAGAACATGATGCAACTTTATATAATCGGGGATATGACCTTGAATAGAAATAAGTCAAGGTCACACTTTAGGGTAGAAGGTTATTAGGGTAGAATATTGTTTTGCATTATTGCAGTTTTAGATTTATCATAGGATTAGTTGTACTATTACGCTTGTGTTCATTGCTCTTCAATTATTTTGCTATTTTTTTTTTATTGGTAGAATTGACATTACTCTCCATTTTAGCAGTTATTTTATCTATTATTTTATTTGCGGCCGATACATTTGAGTCGAGAGTCTTTCAGAAACAACCTCTATATCTCCATGAGATAGTGGTAAGATTTGCATACACTCTATCCTCCATAGACCCTACTTTGTCGAATTTCACTAGGTATATCATTATTGCCTTTCAACTTGAACTTAATTGATATTTATATATTTTAACTTTGGACGAACATAAATAGACACTTAAATACATATAAAATTGAACAAATAGACACATTTATCTCATGAAGGAGAAAGAGGAACATGAAAATATATAAAGAAAGAAGGATAAAAAAGAAGAACATGAAAATATATAAATTATGCTCTAAAATAATTTGGGGTGAGAACGAAGACTAAAAAAAAAAAGGAAAAAAGAAAAAGTGTGTAGTTAAATAGATGAAAAAAAAAAAAACAAGTAAGTCAGAAGGTCGATCAAGTTCATTTTATTTGAGTTAATTCTTATATATCGTACAACAATATAATAAAAAGATCTTTCAAACAAAAGGATAGGAGTAGTGCAAGACCACATTCATGAAAGACGCTCAAAAATCAAAGTTGACGTCGCTACCTCAATGTGAAATGATATTATGCATAGAAATTAAAAATTCTACTTTGTGTCACGTGTTTTTGCTCTAACACGTTATTTAGAGCTGATTGGCGCATGACTTGAAAATGATTATTGGACTTTAGAAGGTCAGTGAAATAAATTTTTAGTTGTAAGGTGATTTCTCCGAGAAACAGACCTTCTCAAAAATTCAGTTGAGAGTCGAATCCAACTAAGTAAACATGCAAAGCTTCTTGCAACATTTCGGGAAGTGCCTTCTCTATCTTTCCGCAGACCGCCTATGGACGCTTCTTGACACTTGATCTTAAGTATCACATGTCACAATGTGATTAGCTTCTTTATTAAACTCGATTTTATCTTATACAATATTATTGTTATTTAACATTTTATTCTTTATAAAATAATATATAAATTATATATCTCATAACTTAACAATTATTTATGAAGGGAAGAAAACCTAGTAACCAAACAATAACAATATCATACTCGATAAAATCTCATAATTTTTAAACCTTGATTCCACCATGACAAAAAGTCATTTGTACCCTTGTTAACCTTTTGATCATTTGGTCAAGTGAATGGTGACAATCCAACACTTGGTCACAAAAATGCTAGTACATGTCAACATATGAATACATTAGCTTGTTGGGTGTTAGGTGGTACTATTGGATCTTGCTTTGATGAGAGGACCTTTGTTTGGATTTTACCAACATATCATCTCTCTCTATTTGTTTTTCAAATGTGCCAATGGATGGTAGGGGGGATAAAATATGTAGGGTCTATAATATATTCTTGTCAATTATAAAAGAATGTAAAGGGGATTGTTGATGCTCCCACCTCTCCTAACATCAAGAAAGTTTGATCATGTTGTCGATTTCAAGTTCAGATAAAAAAATTATGTTTAATAAATAGTATCGCAATTCTTATTTCTTTCGTAACATCAAGAAACTAGATTAATAGTATCTGGGGTGTCTTCATTAATCAATCTATGACATTCGAAATCAACTTTGCTTGCATGAATTTACTCACATCACCACACATTAGTTTTGAGTTTGAATAAAAGGGGAAAGTTGGGGTACATCCACAATCAACATAAGACTTGTATGAGTCTGATATTTGAAATTTGTTTGTCTAACTAATTTAAATTTATACGATAGAAAATCTACTTTCTTGCTTCACTTTGCTTGTTTTCTTATTAATCTACTAAAAAAAATATCAAATTTCTTTATTTTTTCAATAAGAAACTTTTACAATAACATAAATATATACGCCAGTTGTAGAAAACTTATAAATATCTCCTTTCTATTATATTTATCTAATTTTGTGTTAAATTAAATTTATACATCACAGATAAAGTCAAATAAATAAAAAGTATGGATAACGTTTAAATATCCTCATAATCTATCTCATTCCGCATATCAAACAATTCTTAATAGTTTGGCTACTATTTCAAACTTTAATTTGAAATAAATAATTTAAAGTTTGTGAACTTTGTTAGAAAAGTATTTCAAAAGTGAAATCAAATTATTTCTTTTATGTCTTTTTCCTCCTCCATTATTTCTTTATGATTAGTCTGAATAATGTTTTACTCACTGTTTAATTCCTTATTGCAAGAATATTGACAGTATCCCACTTGGCCATCTTTTTAAATGTTCAGAAAAGCATACCATTAATTAGTTAGAATGTGACAACTGATCAAAAATAAAAATTTGTTGACCAAGAAAGATATGTCACTATCGTTGAGGGGGGAAAATGATATTTCTTTTAAAAGAAAAAAGATATTCAAAAATTAAAAAAAATATTCAAAAACAATAATACACATCAAAGAATAAGAGAGTACGCCACTACAAAATAACAGGTGGAAAAGACTAGCCCTCTATCTTCTCCACACTAAGTATGACAACAGTCGTCTACCTATTAATCTTCTGCTCTAATCCTACTTAACCTTCAAATCTTCATATATAAGGTCATATTCTCAGTAGGTTACAGTTATGTTATGTCTTGTCTAATAATTTTCTTAGATTTTCTTTTATCTACCTCTACCTATTCTAATTTCTACTATGTACAATCAATCCTCTCATACTTTCTTGTTGATGCATCTGTGCATCTCTTTCTTCACGTGCTAGCATAATACATAAAGATATCTTTTTAACTTGATTTTCATGCACTCTAACTTAGAATGCACACAAGTAGATACTTAAACTTACAACATATATACACGTCTTACATAACGTATGATTTCACATGACATACATCCGAACTGATGTACATTATGCAATATATATCACGTGTATCTCTGCTTGTTCAACTTTATATAAATTAAATATTTACTTGTAAACACTCAAAATTGGAAGACATAAACGTCAAACAAGATCAAATTAAAAGTCACGTTTATGTATTATAACCTCATAAGCTCAAACCATCTCAATTTCATTTTTCTCATTTTATCCCACTAACACCCAAAGCTAGAAGACATAAATGTCAAACAAGATCAAATTAAAAATCACGTTTATATATTATAACCTCATATGTTCAAGTCATCTCAACTTCGTTTTTCTCATCTTATCCCACCATATAAGATATTTTCACTTATATTTTTTTAATTATGCATAAATTAAAAAAATATAAAAAATATTTTAAGACGGAGGGAGTATGAATGTGGGTCCAAACATTGGGGTTGTACCCCATTGAAGAGGGTGCCAATTGAATGTGGCAAAAATTGAAAGAAAAGGGGAGTTAGAGGCTCTGAATTTGCAAAGCTCAAAAAATTGAATTGACACTTGTGAAAGCTACAAGAAAAAAATGATGAATATTAAATATACCATATATATAAAATAAATAATTTAAAACTATTAAAAATTACAATAAATAATTTGAATCCATTAAAGTGTAGGTTTTGTAGTGTAGGAACATGACAAAAGTTCACATGTTCCTTTTATTTTTAAGTCTAGTAAAATTTAGTTGTAATGTGTCAAATGGACTTTCTATTTTCATGTATAAGACTCATATGGCATTTTACCCTTTAGTTCTTTTGAGATCCTTCTGTATTTGCCATGTGACAATGTAGTACACATCTTGCAAGAATGGACATTCAAAGTTGTATTACAAAGACCATATTTGTTTTGAGATTCGATAATTAAGATTTTACGTTTTGAAGGATAAAATGCTTTCTCTTAAAGGCGAGCCAGAACCTCTACGACGAACTTCAACCCTTTTGAGTTGGTTAGGAGTTAATAGCCTTTGATGCCCCCACACTACTGCCACAGTCTATGTGAGGGAGTTTGTCCATTAGCCAACTTGAAATTGTTCAAGAGGTGATAGGAGCATGACGACCTACTAGTAACCAATTGAGTACTTCCTTTGTTCATTTATATTTATCCAGTATTTTCAAAATATATTTTTCACTTTTAATTATTATTTTTATATATTAAGAAAAGACAATTCGTTTATTTTTTTTACTTTATCCTCGACATTAATTACTTATTCGCAAATTATTTTTGAAAATCTAAATAAAAAATTAATCCATATAGATATTATGATAAAATATTCATATTAATCATTGTTTCTTAAAAAGGGGATAAAGTCTAAAGTGGACTAGAAAAAGCAAATGAAGAAAGTATTTACTACTCTGTCACTGTCTTTTTGTTTTCATCAAAAATATTTTTTTGCATCTCATTCAGTATTTGCTTTGAGATTCGACTAATAAGAGTTCGTACCGAAAAATCCCACTCCAAAAAAATAAAAGACTTTCTACCAAAAGCGACTCCCTCATTTTATAATAAGCAACTCATTAGAGAAGGGTAAAATTAGATATCGATTATATGTCGTTGAATCTATATCTTTCGTAAACTGTATATATGTATGTGTGTGTGAGTAGCGGAGCCATAGCATAAGCTGGAATTTCGACAAAATTCAATGATTTTAGCTCAAATTCTATATCTACATTAAGAAATTTAGTTAATGCACATAAATAATGTACTCTAAAATATAATGATTTAGCATTCATAAAAATTTAAACTTTTGAATCCGCCTCTAATTTATACATCCTTCTTGAACATGATAGGCCCAATGTTATGGCTGGCCTTTAAATTGTTTCTCCTAGCCCAATATGGACCAAAACAAAATACTAGGAGAAGTGCACAAATAGTTGAGGAAATTATTTTAAGAATTTTTACTAGATAACTATTTCCTTAATGGAAAAAAGTTAATTAAAATTCCATCTTACAATAACAATAAAACACCTAATATAATCTTACAAATAGTGCTTCAAAAGAGTGATATATATATAATCTTACCCTATCATATGAACCCTGATGGTAGAAGTATATTTTTGATATATCTTCAACTCAAATAAGCATAACCAAAATCAAATATACAAGTAAAAATATATATTATAGCAAAAAAAAATAATGCTAAAGAAAGATAAAACAAACAAATAACAACATCAAATAATAAAATAATTGAAAAAAAAAGAACATATGTTGACAAGAGAACTACACAATGTTTGACTATCTACTTCGCAAAAACAAACAATGAAAAATCAAACTCAACTTAGTTGTTTGTTGTTATTGTTATGTTCAAACTCGCACTTCATGACGACTAATGTTTAGTTCTATCATCAAAGAGTCTTGAAATTCAAATTTCAAAAGTCAGGATAAAATAATAATAAAAAAAGTCAAAACATCAAGAAAACTTCATATCTGAATTGAAAAAATAAACAAATCCACTTGGATGAACTCTATAAATATAAATATCATATAAATAATTTATATACATCTCTAACACATAATTACATCATTTTTACAATACCAGTAATTCATATACAGTCGATTTTTTAAAAACTTAAAAAGAAAAAAAAAGGAAAACTATTAAATGGAGAAAATAAATATTTAATTTTCATCAATCTTGAATGTAGTAAAAGATTTACTATTTTTTGGCTTTGGAGTATAATGGAATAAAGCAAAATGATTCTTTAAACTGTCTGCGCTCATTTCAATTATGAAGTAGCAGTTAGTCAATGCAACTTTACACGTTCATCATGGGTCATCCGGAAACAGTCGCGCTATGTTTTTAAACATAGGGGTCAGGCTGCGTACATCCGACCCCCTCATCTCGCAATGGGTGAGAGCCTTTGAGGCATTGGGTAATGTTGTTGTTGTTGATGGAGAAAATAAATAAATTATCTAAAAACCTAAACACACACACACACAAACCGTTTAAAACCTGCAAACTTCTCCATTGAACTGAAGCAAATCTCTCACAAAAAAAATTCAATTAGAAGTTTTTTCTTCCTAATTAATTCCTTATTTTTTCCCTCTCACACATGCAAAATTGTTGAATTTTCCATTAATTTGATAAATTTTCTTGATTCAGTATGAAGATTGTTCGTAGAGATTTTGTTCCTGATGGCCCGGGTAGCGTAAAGGTGACTTTTTTTTTCTTTAATTATTTTTATATAACTAAATTCGAGTAATTTATGTGATTTTTTGAAACCCCAGATGAAGAAAACGATCAAATTTAATTTGGGTACTTTTTTTAATTTTAAAATTTTATTTTGTTGTATTATACAGATAATTCCAGAAGAAGCTGATGATTTATGGGTTGCCTATAATTTGATTGCTGAAGGTGATACTGTTTTGGCTGTTACTGTCAGGTACTGCAGTTTTGCTTAATTTGTGTGAAGGGGGATTATCGGAATCCAGACCCCACTTGTGGAATTCTATCGAGTATGTTGTTGTTATTGGGGATTATCCGAACACGAGATGTGTGTATAAAATATAGATTTTTTGTAGAAAAGAATGGTTTTTTTTTCTATAAGAAGCACCTCATCTACACTATGCTTCCGTTTCAATTTGTTTGTCTGATTTTGACTTGAAACATAGTTTAAGGAAGTAAAGACTGACTTTTGAATGTCATGGTTTTGAACTAAAGATATGTAAGATTTACCAAAATGTCCGTTAATCTTATGGTGTTAGATATGCCACGTGAAAAGTTGGTATTAAAGAGTTGCCAAGTAAAGAGGCATTGTTTTTGGAATAGGACAAAAAGGGAAGTAAGCTTAACAAATTGAAACGGAGTGAGTTTAGTATCTCATAGGTGCTAGAAGAATTTAGTGGACATCTTAATCTCTTGCCTTTTTATAATTTGATCATGAAAGATGGAATCTTTATGTTGATTGAACTCTTGAATATAGGTGTCACTTGCTAATTAGGTCCAAATTGAGTTCGTTCGAAAGCTGGGAGCTTCTTACTTTGTTTGTAACTACATAGTTGATTCCCTATACTTTTAAATTTGAAGCATGTTTTCTCATCTTGTTGAGTTTGATTAAAAATTATGTTTTTTTGGATAAAACATATTAATTGCTCCTGTTCTCCAAATGTCTTTGTTGTTTTATTCGTTAAGCTAATTCTTAAATACTGTTATCTTATCTTGAAAATGTAGTGTTCTGAGATTAGCGAAAAGTAACCTATAGATAGTTATACTCTAATTAGGAGTTCTGCTTAATTCTAATTAAATCTGTCTGTATTGTCCTGAGATGAGTTTATATGGAGCAACATGGTCAGTTAGAAGTAGATATCCAACCTCAACTTGCTTGGACTGAGGCGATGTTGTTATTATTGTATATTGAAATTGTGAACGACCATGTAACTAGAATGAAAATGGATTTTGTGCATATTGGGAGTTCTGTTTTCTCAGGTTGATAATATTATAGTTAGTTTTATTGCTTAAAGCTTATGATAGAGACAATTTTATTATTAAGAGCAACTATGTTTTGCAAATTATGCTTGAGGCTCTTTGTTGACTGTAAACACATATTTGCTTATCTTGATACTACCTACTGGAAGCTGGTGGATTATTGCTTGTAATTTCTTGTAGGAAGGTCCTAAGGGAAGCTGCTTCTGGAGGAAGAGATGCTGAACGAGTGAAACTGAAATTGGAAATTAAAGTTGAGGTAAGGATATATTAAGACATCCAGCATCATTCAGCTGTGAAGGGGACGTTTAACATGCATATTGACTGTTTAATCATTATTCATCTTATAGTATTAGTTCTGAATGCGAGTAAAATAAATTAGTGGATTTAGTTCTGAATGCAAGTAAAATGAATTAGTGGATTGCAGCTGTGCCAAAGTTGGGGGGAGAATAGTTTGATGCAAAACTTACCTTCTGTTAAGGAAATGGGAAGAAATTCCATCCCACACCAATGCAGGACACTAATGTCCCCCATGCATCCAGAACTAGATATCTAGAACTTAGACAATATAATTTGGGGGTCCAACTTCGGGTAAGCCAAGTATATGAGCTTTGATACCATGTTAAAAATGGACCTCGAGTCTAACTCAACCCCAAAAGCTCCAAAAACTAGTTTATGAGGTTAAGGTTTCCCAAGACCAAAGTTCAAATAAAGAGAGCAAGTTCCTCATCCACTACCGATGTGGAAATCTAACACCCCTGAATGGGCATGCCTGCTGATTGGAGTTTGGACAATATAAGTTTGGGGTCCAACATTAGGTACTGAGAATTTGGTGATAATGAGGTGAGTATTGCCAAGAGATCAAGACCATATAAGTAAGCCCATCCCACACCGAACACTCCTAGAGTAGTGGAGGAAGGGATTTGGTCAGGTTGCAGCCAGCTGGCCCCTTGGTTTCTCTCGAGTACCTCTTATTGCCTAGGTGTTCAATGAACAATTTGAAGGTATTTATAAGCCATTGGTTTGTCGATTAAGAGCTTCCATGTGTTTGATGTTGATTGTATTCGGAGACTACAAGTACGATTCTAATCAATGCAGCGAACATTTTGGGTGTTAGGAGTTCCTGAAGTGATAGATGTTTGCAGTATGATTACGAAGTGCAAAACTTTAGATACTGATACGGCAGATTTGAAGAAATCATCTTCTCATGACCTTTTAACTGCATGGTGATCAGGTGTTGGCCTAGGCTAAAAATTATTATTGCTTCCAGCATAAGGTGTTTTAAGAGAAATTAAATGATGAACTTTGAAATCAATACGAAAGGACGGAGAGAAGACTTTTCTTCATCTTCCCTTTCCAATGAGGTCAGGACGAAGGATTCTTGGATTGTTTGATGATTTTTGAGGATATAAGTACAACCTGTGTATGAAATGTACATGATGGATTGCCACATACCAATGCTCCTTTTCCTATGAATCATAATGAATGCAACATTGATAATTTTGTTTCCATTATAATGATAATAATTGAAATGTGATGCAGAAAGTAGGAAATAGCTATTGCTCTATCTAGGTTTTTCATTTGACTATATTCGGTTACAATGTTGTATGATATAATTAATTTGATGTTTCAGAATGTTGAGTATGACAAAGAGGGTTCTGCCTTGCGTATTCGTGGTAAGAATATCTTGGAGAATGAACATGTAAAGGTGTGTATTCATCAACTTAATCATTTTGTCTAAATCCCTTGCTTTGATGCTGCAACAAAAATCTCTGATCATTTTATTGCAGATAGGAGCCTTTCACACTCTGGAAATTGAGCAACACAGACCTTTTGTGCTAAGAAAGGTACTATGTTGCCTTTTGATTCTTCTCCACCCATCACTCTCTGTTCTTTTTAAAAGCTTTTGAGGAATATTATTTGCGCTTCAAAAGCTAATAAGCAGGTAGTATGTTTTCTTCAGAATTGCAGCTCTAACATGTACAGAAAGTCGAACTTATCCTCACCATTTGCATTACTTTTAACCAACAAAATAAAGGAAGAGAACAAGTTATCTTTGTTTTTTTTTTTTTTTTTTTAAATTTAACCCTGGTGTCTGGGGCTAGCTTCTTCTCGTAGACGTAGGAGTACAGGATATTTGGTAGAATTTCGTGATTTTGTTTTCTACATTACAAAATTGCTGCATAGATCAAGTATAACCAAGATGTGTCTTTTGATTAGAGGCTAAATGAGTCATAAGAGATGAATTAGGATATAATCATTTGTAGTTGTAACTAGAGGTTTCAATAGGAAATTGAAAGAGTATTCCAGTCTAAATACAAATGCCTAGAAATGTCTGAGCTAGGAATTACAGGTGAACTTGAAAATATGTGGATCGGGTACAGGCCAAATGAAATTTTCCATAATTTCTTTTGCTGCTAGATATATTACTTAAGGGGTATACACTTATCAAAAGAAAATTTCATTGTATCTATGCATGTTCAAAAGAAAATTTCCTATCTATGCATGCACACTAATTCAAAGTGATCTTCTAATCCTATGTCATCTTCCCTACTATTTTTGTATGTTCTTTTGTTTAGCAAATTCATGAGCATCTTGTTTGTTTCAAACGTAGTCTTACCTGAACTGAGTTGATTTATCCAAAAGTTTGTTTCAATCTTAGTCTTACCTGAACAGAGTTGATCTATGAGCATCTTGTTCTGACTTGGATTATCTAATTTAGGTGGTCTGGGACTCACTGGCTCAGGAGGTTCTTCGTCAAGCTTCTGGTATTTTTCACAGTGCACTTTACCAAAATTATATTTTTATTTGTTGAAGTGTTGCCATTAACATTATCTGCAATATTAGGTGTTTTAGTTCATAGCCTGACTTTTCGTCCATAACTTATCAAGCTTTATATTCTTTTTAGCAAATGAGTAGATTAATACTCAATTGACATGATTTTGAAACCGCTTTATCGGTACATTATTCTCAGATAGTTTGTTTCAGTCTAGCTGTGTTTCATCCCTTATTTTGCATAGGTTTTCTTTTCCACTCATATTTAGGAAACAGCCTTTCTACTTCCATGAAGTAGCGGTAAGGTCTGCGTACAATCTATCCTCCCCAGACCCCACTTGTGGGATTATACTGGGTATGTTGTTGTTGTTTCTTTTCCACTCATACATTGGCAGCGAGAACATGATTATCCGCTGCAATTTCATGTGCGTTACAGATTGCTGTTGAACTGATGAGAAGTTTCCCTGTATAATTTTGACATTTCAGCTATATTGCTTCCAACATGGAGATATGTTTTTGTACTACTCTTAGATTTACCATTTCATTAGGCTGAAAAGTTCTCCTTTTTGATGATTCAGATCCATCTGCTAGTGCTGATCTGGCTGTGGTTCTGATGCAAGAAGGATTGGCACACATACTTCTTATTGGTAAAAGGTAAGCTTGACAATCATATAGTCCTTTGAATACAAGTTTCAAACAGATTTTGAGCATCTCATTTTGTTGTCTTTAAACAAGATGTAATAGTATAAAAGGCGAATGATTATGTCAGAATTTCTATTGCGGACTTATGTTAAGGCTGAGTTAACTAGATTGCATGGCATAATTTAACCTTACTTGTTACCATTGCCTGAACAGCGTGACTATTACTCGTTCTCGTATCGAGACTTCTATACCACGTAAGCATGGACCAGCTATTGCAGGTTATGATAAGGTACATCTCCTTTTTTTCCAGCTTTTGTATTATTTAATTATTTTGAACATGACTTCTCACTGAAATTGAGTTCTTAACTTTGGTTTGCAGGCGTTAAATAAATTCTTTGACAATGTTCTACAGGTAGACTTTGCAAACTTTCTTGATGTTGCTTAATGTCCATAAGCAATATGTTACAGGTTCTTACTTCTGTTGCAGGCCTTTGTCAAGCATGTTGATTTCAAAGTAGTTCGCTGTGCTGTGATTGCAAGTCCAGGATTTACCAAGGTATTTTTTTTTTGTTATGACTTATTGGCTAGGCATACTTTTATGCTATGTTACGACGGAAAAAGCATGCTTATCTAATTATATATCTATACTATGCATATGTTAATTCAGTTGTGATATTCAATCTTTTTTGGGTTGAATGTGCAGGATCAGTTTCATCGTCACCTGTTGTTAGAAGCCGAGAGGAGGCAGCTAAGACCTATAATAGAAAATAAGTCACGCATACTTCTTGTTCATACAACCTCGGGATACAAGTATGCCCTTCTTTCTCTGTCTCTCTTTGCCCCTCATCCCCTCATTTGACATCTCAAAATGATTCTTCGTCGATACATTTATGTGCAAATCATAGGATGTTAGATGCGCGTGCAAGTCTAGAATTGACTAATATGTTGCAATTACATTTTCGTGAGCGTGATTCTCTCATCGGTACTGCTAATTTAGTACAAATCACTTCATCATTGTCTATTTATAGTTGATATGTATTGAGATTATCCAGCATGAGTGTTTAAGCCAGAGAGTCTTTTTCTTTTTTCTGGTTCACAGACATAGTTTGAAAGAGGTTATGGATGCCCCAAATGTAATGAATATGATAAAAGATACAAAAGCTGCCAAAGAGGTATCTTACGACCCTTGTCCAACTTAATATGATCTTTTATTCTTTATACTTATGTGTTTGTTTAAGTCTCTTTCTTACTCTTTGGAAATTACAGTTTCTTTGTCTCTTCCAATCTTAATCAGGTTCAAGCCTTAAAGGAATTTTTCAACATGCTTTCAAATGTTAGGTTCTATCCTTGGTCTCTATGTTTTATTTATATTTTTCTTAACTTTGGGATATTTCAGATTTTTATCTACATATGCTAAGAGTACACGTAGATCGTTTGGCTTTGAACTTTTTGTTTGCTTTTTTGTGTGTTTATCTTGTCTATCTAGTATCTTGTGTTCTGTAAAGGGCCTGAGAGTTTCAAATGAAAGTCGAGTTGTTTCACTATGCATGCCGGATATCCCTGTTTAAGTATATCAAGGTAAACTAATCTGGAATATTTCAAGATTAAGAACAGACACAATGTGTTATGATGCGCAGCTGGTGATATTTTTATCTCTGCGTGCGCCATTTTTTAAAGACCTTTCTACCAAGTGAATCCTGAAAATTCATTCGCAACCTATCTTGGTTGAATTTGTTTTCGGCAAGGATCTGTCATAATTCACGGATTTAATGTGCAGTTTTACTGGAATAGTAAGAGGAATATCTGTCTGCCATGCTAAGGCCATTTAATATAAGAGGGCTAGCTGAGAGAAATTATCATCTGACAAGCTCTGTGCTTTACTTTTTTGCTAACAGAAATACAATAAGGAAGTTCGAATCAAAATATTTGTGCTTGATTTCCACCTAATTTAGGGATGTCAGATATGGACGTCTTTGCAAGAGCAATTTCCTGTTTGGGACCCTCTCCTACCGTACACCGCAGCCCTGTGCACACTTGCATATATCATGAATTATGATTTTCGTTGGCTATATTTTGTGCCACTTTTCATGGTTTCCGAAGTAACTAAGAACGACAACACCTTTATTTAAGATTGTTTTTCCTTCTCTTTTAAGAACTTCTTGCAATAATATATTGGCATACCCTTTTTACCGAATCTCTTAACATTTATATGATTGAAATTCATCATATATGAAGTTTACGTCACCTGTCGATAGAGAGATCCCTGTAGTGTGCTCCTTTGCCCTGAACTTTTGTGAAAATTGAAGTTACTTAACTGGGACTTTTCTAGGATCCTGATCGTGCATGCTATGGACCAAAGCATGTTGAAGTTGCTCAGGAGAGGATGGCTATTCAGACACTTCTCATTACTGATGATCTCTTTAGGTGAGTATCTTATGGTTCCAGATTGAACTATTGGACATTACTAGTAATAAAAATTAAACTGTATATAGCTTGATAATAGATTTGCAACTTGTGGCATACTTTCTTGTTCTTAAGTATCTCTTTTTACTTGCTTCACTTTTAAGGTTGACATCTTTGATGCATAGGATTTGTCAATTTCATTGTCATATGTGAATCTGTATAACTTTTCATCTTCATATCTCAAATCAATTATGTATGGGTGATTTCACTTGTTTTGTGTTACTAGTTGGTTGATATTGTAACTTCTTTTGATATGTTAACAGGAGTTCTGATGTAGCAACAAGGAAAAAGTATGCTAATCTGGTTGATTCAGTCAAGGATTCAGGTGGTACCGCTCTCATTTTCTCGTCAATGCACGTTTCAGGAGAACGTAAGTATATATAGTTCCTGTTAATTTCTTTTTCTTCCCAGCAATTTCATCTCTGCCTTTCCCAGTTGGAATTTATTTTAGTCGTCCCCTAGTAATTCTTTGAATCGTATTACCCTGTCCTTGCACACATTCATTGTCACATTCTCACTTGAAATCTTTTTCCCTCCTGCGAGTACACGTTCTTTACTGCATATTTGGTAAGGGTGGCTAAGATAACTTTTGGTTGTCACAGAACTGACACAGCTAACTGGCATTGCTGCAATCCTTCGTTTTCCTTTGCCGGAGCTGGAAGACATTGAGATGTGATGGAAGAAATGCTCGTTCATCGGTAATGAATGTTATAAATGCCATAGACAACACCAAAAACAGACTATTCACTATAAAATGAAGTGAATACACAGAAGTTGTAATGTTTCTCAAGGAGTTGAAGTAAACAACGTCAACTGATGTTGCGGTCGTGTTGTATATTCGAGTTTTTCTTTCGTTTTTGTTGATTAAAATGTAACATATCGTTGATTATCGAGGTGTTCTATATCATTGTATCGATATTTTTCATCGAATATGTTGGCTGTGAGATGAAGTTTTCTGGTTGTTCACAGTTTCTCAGGTTCTATGTACTCTTTTCTCTGCTTATTCTATGCATAGTTTGGTCCCTGTTATGATGTGTTTTGTTTGTCAAATCACCAAACTTGCACTTATTATAGGTCGACTAATTTAGGTTCGCATTGTGTAAGATTCATCTGAAAAGATGCTCCCTAACAATGTGTCCCTATTATGATGTGTTTTGTTTGTCAAACCATCAAATTTTGCACTTACTCGATCGACTAATTCAGATTTGCATCGTGTGAGACTCATTCAAAAGGAAATGCTCCTTGTCCCTATTATGTTGTGTTTGGTTTGTCAAACCATAAAAATTGCACTAACTAGGTCGACTAATTCAGATTTGCATCGTGTTAGATTCGTTAGAAAGGAAATATTGTATCCCTATTATGTTGTATTTTGTTTGTCAAACCATCAAACTCGTACTTATTAGATAGACTAATTCAGATTCATATCATGTAGGATCCGAGAGTTTACAGTTTGAAGTATTATTTTTTTTTAATATAAAAGCACTAATAGACATGACAAGGATAGATAATTAATTTACTCAACATCTTAGTAAACCTACTTCTCTACATTTTTATTTATGATGAAGTAGGTTGGAAAATCATGGTAAAGGAGCCTTATGTATCATCAAAATCAAAATTTTCATTAACAATATTTAATATATATAAAAAATAAATAATTTTAATCTTGTATATTATTTGAATAGACTAGTAAATTGACATATTGAAATATATAATAGAAGTTGACATTGTAAAATTACACGTTGGATATAGTCAACGAACTTCAACATGTACATTAATGTATGAAAGTTAAACTCTTGCTATCAACATGGTCTTCTCACTTCTATCCATACGTAGAACCCCAACTTGCTTTAATTAAATAAATAAATAAAATTTAATTAGTCAACTATATATCTATGTCTCTAGCTGAATTATTTCAGCTCGATTAAATAAATTTAGGTCCAAGCGGTGAACTTTATGAGATTCAAAATATTAGATGGTTAATTTTATTCTTTTTCAACAATATAATAATTAAAAAAGAACGAAACAAATATCTTTATCCGAGGAACGTCAATAACATCTCATTATAAACTTTCTAAAGTAAATAATAACAATTAATTGAGTTATAATCTAAAAAAAATTACCTAATTAACAATTCTTTTATTAAACTTAGAAAAGACAAATATTCGGTCCTATCTGATTAAATACCTAATTTATCGAAAAATTACACCATAAAAAAACTTGGGTCTATTGGAACATCCGACCAAAACGCGTTTTTCTTGTTGTTGGTCTGTTCTAATTTATCATTATATGGCAACTAACAATATTAATGGAAAATGCTTCTAAATATATAAAATATAGTAATACTTTCTTGATTTTTTTTTTGCCACTAAATAAATGTAAACCCTTTAAGCTGTTCTTTGACCTTCTCAATGGCATAGCAAAACTTTCATCTTGGTACTTTTGTCTTATTTCTTGGTACTATTATTCATGTCTGCTCACTGATTCTTGAATTTTCATTTAGTTTTTTGTAGTAGTACTAGTTACTTGCTTATTGATATTCTTGTTTGTTTGAGAAAGTTTGTTTCAAGTTTAGTAGTTTTAGTTAGATAAGATTTATGGGGTTTAAGTAACTTGTAAGTTGATTTGCTAAGCTTGAAGTTGAACAAGTTCTTGATTTTAGTAGAGTTTGATAAAAAGTTTGACTTTTTATTGATTATTTGGTTGAAGTAATCAAGATCTTGTTGGATTTTGAGGGGTATTGTTCTTTTTGGAAATTTAAGATCTTTAATGTTGAAACTGAGGAACTGAAGTGAAGAGTGAAGTTTTTAGGATTAGGACCAAATGGGGAACACTTGTGTTGGACCAAGTATTTCTAGAAATAGATTCTTGCAGTCAGTTTCAGCTGCAATGTGGCCGGCTCGGGGGGCGGATGAGTCTGGTTCAACCACTAATGGTGATAGTGTTAGAGGTGAAACAGTAGAATCTGGAAAAGATCCTGATTTGCCAGTTCAAAATAGGGCACCAGAACAGATGACAATGCCTAAGCCTGAGCAGAATGAAGTGGAACAGGTGAAGAAGGAAGAGAGACCGGTAAAGCCCAAGAAGGCGGTAGAGATGAAGAGGGTAGGCAGTGCAGGACTTAGGACTGATTCTGTATTACAAAAGAAAACAGGCAACTTAAAGGAGTTTTTTACTATAGGAAAGAAATTAGGACAAGGGCAATTCGGAACTACATTTAAATGTATCGAAAAAGGGACCGGGAAGGAGTATGCTTGTAAATCGATTGCTAAGAGGAAGTTGTTGACAGATGATGATGTTGAAGATGTTAGAAGGGAAATTCAGATAATGCATCACTTGGCAGGGCATCCGAATGTTATATCAATAAAAGGGGCTTATGAGGATGCGGTAGCCGTTCATGTAGTTATGGAACACTGTGCAGGAGGTGAGCTTTTCGATAGGATTATTCAGCGGGGGCATTATACAGAAAGAAAAGCAGCTGAGCTCACAAGGACTATTGTTGGAGTTGTAGAAGCTTGTCATTCTCTCAGCGTCATGCATCGTGATCTTAAGCCTGAAAATTTTCTTTTTGTTGATCAGAAGGAGGATTCACTTCTCAAAACTATTGATTTTGGATTGTCAGTTTTCTTCAAACCAGGTACTTGATTTGATGAGTTTGTAGTTACTTTGGTGAAAACTGCTTTAGGATACCTTCTTGATTAATGAGATATGCAAAAGATGATCAATGAGAACTGACATGTACTATTTGTGAATTTTGTGTGTTAGTTCTCGGTGTTCGTGATGCAGATTCTATTGGACTTTGTCCAAGATTATAACTTGATTTAGATGCACTTCGTTCCAATCCACTGGCGTTCATATTGTATTGAACTCTCTTGATAAACCTCCAGAGACATAATTGGTAAATTTGTTGTCATGTGACTAGGAGGTCACGGGTTCGATCTATGGAAGCAGCCTCTTGCAAAAATGGAGGATAAGGCTGCATATAATAGACCCCTCTGTTTCGGCCCTTTCCTGGACCCCACACATAGCGGGAGCTTAGTGCACCCGGCTGCCCTTTATTTAACCTCTTGATACACCTCCTATATAACCATCTGAGCAATTTGAATATCTTTATCCTCTATGCTATGTTGTTCATTAGTTGTTATGTTTGATCTCCCGAAACATCCTTTTTATTGATGTATTCTTTTCAGGTGAGAGATTTAGTGATGTTGTTGGCAGTCCTTATTATGTTGCACCAGAAGTTCTCAGAAAACGGTATGGTCCTGAAGCTGATGTCTGGAGTGCTGGTGTGATTGTGTACATTTTATTAAGTGGAGTGCCTCCTTTCTGGGCTGGTGAGATTCCAAAGTCATCAAGATGAGGATACTTGGTCTTCTTTACTTTTTTTAAGGAGCTACTTGGTCTTCTTTACTTTATTCTGCAAAGTTTACATTTCCATTATATCCTAGAGGAAAATACGGGCTGTGCTATTTTAGCTGAGGAAGATGATACGACATTTTCAAAGCTTGGGCAAAACTTTCTCCAGCACAGAAGCAGGATTTAAGAACTCCTAGTTTGAGTACCGCATTTCCTGGGACATTGAATTATGGTGCTACTGCTACCATGATCATATTACCATTTAGTCGCTAGGATCCTGTCACAAGATTTTCTTCATGCATACTGTTGGGCTAAGTCAACCCAATAATATTTTCAGCTAGATGTGATGTTGTCCTCTTTGGCCAAATCTGCTCGATTTTTCCCAAAAAGCATCACCCCATTAAGACTCTCCCTACACCTTCACCGTTTTTTTTCACCTTCCATAGTTCTTGCTGCCTCTGTGTCGACTTCTGCTGCTGACCCTGAAGGAGCCGAGAGCAATCCCCAGAAAATTGGGAACTTCCTTTGTATGCATACTCTTCAAAGATAGTGCATATTCAAAATAAGATCTATTTTCATAAACTAAACCAGTTTTGTCAGCAAGGGAAGTAAAGTGGAAAAAAAGGAAAATGGAAACCAAATGCTGCTTTTCCAATTATGTCTATCTTTTGAATGATATCTTTTTACTAATATGTACTATCTATCATACAGAAAATGAGCAAGGAATATTTGAACAAGTCCTTCATGGAGATCTCGACTTCTCGTCAGATCCGTGGCCTAGTATTTCAGAAGATGCAAAAGACTTAGTCAGGGGAATGCTTGTTCGAGATCCCAGAAAACGATTAACTGCACATGAAGTCTTGTGTGAGTATTCTCAACAGTTTGTCTTATCCGATATTTGAGTTTTAACATGTTCACCTGTTTAAATGATGGTGGATTAAATTTTAGTAGTGGGAAATGGTTTTCCATTTCTACATTGGTAATGCACTTATGCTAGCTTAAAGCTTCTTATATTGAGGGATATCATTACTGATTATAAATCATATGTTACTTCGAAAAAAATAATAAAAAATATAACAATACTTATTTATACGAAACTTGCTTCAACTCATATTAGATAATTGATAGATGTAAACGCAGTGGCCTTTGATTCCTCTTGTTTCTTCTTCTGGTGCTGAACTTTGTTGCTGGATTGAGTTTTAACTATTTTGGGTACGCTATATGAATACTACTTCCTCCTTGACATTTTGTTTGTCTTACTTTTCCTTTTAGTCCCTTCAAAAAGAATGCTTCTTTTCTTTTTAGCAATATTCTAACTTTCCAAGTGGCATGTTTAGGACCACTAGATTAAATGATGTTTTGGTACATTTCACAGATCTTTAGTTTAAGACCACAAGATTTAAAAGTCTTCCTTACTTTCTTAAACTTTGTGCCAAGTCAAAGCCGAAAAACAAATTGAAAAAGAGGGAGTATATCATTGTGCTCTAATTTGGCTTGTTTCATTCCATACTGAATACTCAATTATCTCCTACTGTTATATGTTCTATTTCATAATTGATCATGTAATTGTGCTAATGTAATGGAGGAAATTAAACTCTGTCCTTGTGATTAATATTTCGTATCTCCTAGAATCCTATTAAACAAATTTAGTCCCGCCTATTGCAAAACTTTCTCTCAAGATGACGAATTTGGATAAAAGTTAATGAGTTACTTCCAGGCGGTTTTTCTTTTGGGCAGCTGTTCACCGATTTTGATACCTCTGTAGGCCATCGCTGGGTTCAAGTTGATGGTGTGGCTCCAGATAAGCCTCTGGATTCTGCAGTTCTGAGTCGAATGAAACAATTTTCTGCAATGAACAAGCTCAAGAAGATGGCTTTGAGAGTGAGTTTATAGATTCACCATATGTCCAAGAGTTGTACAAACTGTGGATTGAAACTTGTCCACTAAATATTGTGTTACATGTCACTTGCAGGTCATTGCTGAAAGCTTGTCTGAAGAAGAAATTGCCGGTCTGAAAGAAATGTTCAAGATGATAGATACAGACAATAGTGGTCAAATAACTTTTGAGGAGCTCAAAGTTGGATTAAAAAGAGTTGGCGCTAATCTCAAGGAATCCGAGATCTATGATCTTATGCAAGCAGTAAGTGATCTTATTTCAAGTGGACTTTGGTAGATATTTCAGTCTTTGTCAAGATTAGGATCCTTCACGAAGAATCATCTGAATAAGCTAATTATTATCCCGACTTAAATAAGATTTTGATCATGCAATAAGGACAAAGAAACATGATTTGTTTGTTTTGGGGACCCAAAAAATGGGAGAAAGTGTTTTAGATCCTACAATATTATCTGTTTCATAAGTTCCTCCAAACGTTCCTCACAAAAGATCATTGCTAATTTCTCAATGCCGTTTGTATCATGTGAAGAAAATGTGTACACCGGAGAAAAGTAACAAAGATGTATGTCTATGTGATAATGATAATGAAAATAATTAGTTAATTACTCAAACCTCTTCTTTACTCGAAGGAAGTAACAAAATGAACTAGTGAAAAACTGTATTTCTTATGTTTTTGCTATAAGGAGTTGTAAAAATATGGTATCCAGTAATTCCTTTATACTGATGAATATATTGTTACTGTTTGAAAAGAAAGACCAACTTAAGACATTCATACATCTCATGCTCAACCAAATGATAGTGACCGCCTCAAGTGACTCATCGTATTGTCTAAAATTGCAGGCAGATGTTGATAACAGTGGCACAATTGACTATGGAGAATTTATAGCTGCAACATTACATTTCAACAAGATTGAAAGAGAAGATCATCTATTTGCTGCTTTCTCTTACTTTGATAAAGACGGCAGTGGCTACATCACCGCGGATGAGCTTCAACAAGCTTGTGAGGAATTTGGCATTGACGACGTCCATCTAGAAGATATGATTAGAGATGCTGATCAGGACAATGTAAGTTCTATTTCTGCTCTCCTTTATTTTAATATTTGAAATGGCATACAGGATTTGCTAGTTCTTCCACTAAGAATGCTCTTTAATCCGAATTAAAAAGACATCCTCTTCTAAAGTTCGGCTAGTTCATATCAAGAATCTAAATCTTCTTTGTTTCTTCGACAGAAAAACTCATAGTTCATACTAATACTTCCTCTAGCTCTTTTGGTACTCAGACTTGCTAAAAATATTCAAAAAGGCAGTTTTGTATACGTTGGCATTTGAGACTTGATCGAAAACATCACTCAAGTTTGAAGGATATGCATCAATGACTTCTTTGTTGGTTAATAATGATGTTATTATAAGATGATGATGCTTATACGAGCAAGACGAGCTTCTTGACTCTGTAATTTTCATTCGTGTCAAGAATATGAATTTTCTTCTGAAATTTTCAGGATGGGCGCATTGATTACAATGAGTTTGTCACCATGATGCAAAAGGGACATCCAGTAAGTGGTGGTGGTAAAGGTCTGGAACACAGTTTCAGCACCGGATTTAGGGACACTTTAAGACTCTAGTGAGCCTTTACCCCTTCAAGATCTATCGCCCCCCTCCCCTGGTTGTATAGTTGAAACTAGTGCTTGCCAAGCAAGATCCTTGCTTTCCAATGCACTTCAGTGTTCTTTCCAGTTTTGCAAAAGATTAACTCAATTTTTGCTGGATAGAGTTACATTTACTTCTGTAATACTGGTGTTTCTAACAATTGATACTGTCAATATGTTGCATAGCAAGAAACTTGTGTCACATATTTTGGCGTTGCACCTAAAGAATGTTAAAGTATAAGATGTTTCGATCAGCTGCAACTTAATTCTTCCTCTCGTCGCTTATTTTAGATCGCGATTAATTGTATATTTTTTTATCAAAGGATAGTAAAATTGGGCTGCTGCACGTGTGTATTTGGTCTGCTATATTTGAGTCTGTCATGTTATTTTGAAGGTTTGATTGAATATGGACATGAAAAGTTCAAAATTTGTCATCTTAGTTTTTGTATATAGAGCTCACTAAACTACTAGTCTCAGTCGTCGAAAGCTAGTCACATACAGGTGGAGGAGGTGGAATATCTGTCCCTACATGATGACATTATGTAGGAAAAATATGCATTAGTATATTGGAATGTACTAAGTATGTAAAATGCAATGCAAATATAAAATTATAATGCTATCATTGCATGAAATTATAATGCTATCATCGATAAAATTTAGAAGTCTCTGTTGCATGGAATTGTAATGTCATCGTTCAAATCATGCAAGACATGGTTAATGAATAATACTCAATACGGAATGAAAATCAGGTGTCATGTAAAAACAAGTGTTAGACATCAAATCATAAGCTTTGTGGGAAATGACTGTAACCGATATATAAGACCATATGAGCTACTACATGGAATCCAACATAACCTTCTACGTTGGCACAAGGAGACCACTTGCTGACTAGAACTCCGTCAACTTAAGCATGCATCTTTCTCTTAACATTTATGGCTTTCATGGATCCTATAGCCTAGCCTACAAGGGCTCTTATGATGGTACATAGTTAATGCTGCTAAGTCAATCCCGCAGAATATTTCAGAAACATAAACATAGACATGTAATGTAACTTAGAATCATAAGTAGCAATCTCATAGGAGTGGCTCGATATCTCAGGAGCCACCTAAGTGGTTATTGTCCTTTCATGTTGGGGATCCATCTTAAATTTCTTTTAAGGGCAATTACAACATGCTTACATCTTTGACAACATTCATAACTTTAAATCTTACTTTATGCTCTTATCATCAACATCATGCAAATTCATCATGAAAGTGTTTAGAGTCTGATATGGAAGGCAAAAGAGTCCTAAAATAACGTAGTTTTGAGTCTAGGGTATAAGGAATGGACAAAAATGCCCTTTATTAAAACTACCAGATCACAATTTACGATCCCAATCACGGTTTGTAAACCAGACCACGAACCGCACTATGGTTTCATCCTATTCTTCTTTTCTAATCTTCTAAAACTAGTCCTTGAAGTCCCACCTATGAGCTACGGGTCATAGACTCGTTGATAGAGTGACTCAACACTTAGAAAAATTTTCAAATCTCATGAACCTTTCTATGAGGCCAAACAACGGTTCGTAAACACGAGTACGAGTCATCCCGTTCTTCATAATCCTAACTTCAGAAACCTGTTTTCCTTTCAACTCAGGGCATCTATCCACGACACATTTCTACGGTCCGTAGTTTCTTTTACTAATGATGTCGCCCAAGTTACACCTCCTTTTTAGAGGGTAAAACAGTCCTGTCAAGATATAGAACCTAACCAAGGTTAGGATCAAATTTACAGGAAATACGTAGACTCAAGAAAATTAAATAACTGGAATTTGAGAAGTTAACTAACTCACTTACCCAAAGGAGGGGGGGGGGGGTTGCAATAATCAATGGAAAGTAAAACTAAACTAACTTAACACAAGAGAGAAATCAATATAGAGATAAATTAGGGTATTGTGCTCCCCATGACTCCCTAACTCAGTATCACTGGATAACTTAATTCTTTTCTGGTGTGTAGCATGCAGATGGTAAGTTAAGTTCACCAAGCCCTTTGGTCAAAGGTGAGAGGTGAATTTCACTATGTGACTTGGCCCATCTCCATAGTGTGCATTACTAACTCTTACCTACTAGTCCCAGTACAACCTCCCCTTGGCCCAGTTTAGTTGATTAGACGAGAACACATCAATAGAATCTTGTTAATTAATCTCTTTTCCTATTCATTACTATCTTAGTCCAGTCTGTAACACTAGGCGAGTTCTAATGTTGGCCACCACTATAAAACATGCCAAACGAAGAGAGTTGATTAATATATACATACACACCTTCCAATAATTATGAATTATCCGGTTTTACTTTGTTAGTTCTTCATGATTCCGACAACCCTAATTGTGAATTTAGCTACTTATGCTTTGTGTAGATGCAAGAATTATGGATTGTGAAAACATAATTGAACATTTACACAAGGGAATTAAGGACAAGCAAATCCAACTTCAATAAGAATCACAAGCTTCAAGATAAAATTTAAAGACAAGTGTTCTCAAAGACTCTCCAATGTGATCTTACAATTTTCTCTCTCTAATTACTGAATTCTCTGAGTACTAGGCGAAAACATGTGAAAAATAACCTAAAATTTTTTTTTATAATAAATAAAATACAAGTCCCTAAACACAATAAGAGAACTGGTCGGCACACCATGCGAAAGGAGTTTACAGACCGTATTACATTCCATGGCCCGTAATCTGGGTCTCGTACAAAGTTGTCGTAAAATTGGACTTCAACTCTACGACACCCCTCTACCACTCGTAAAGTAGTTTACGACCCGTAAAGGGGGTTTCATCGAATGAATCTTCAGAAAGTCCCAATCTCTGATCCTCAAGGCATAAACTATCTTCTACGACTCGTAAAACCTTCTACAACTTGTCTGCATGTTCGTAGAACCAACTTCAGAAAATAGCCTCTCACTGGAATTGTTCACAAAATCACCCTACGGGCCCGTAAAGGGTCTCGTATAGCAGTACAAATCAACAACTTTTGCACTTCTTCCCAAAAATCAAGGGCAACCTGTAATCCTGCAAATATAACACATAAAACCAACTAACATCACATTGAGAACACACAAAATTCTAAGTTTTAAGCATCAAAAGTGTTGTATTTTGACAACACAGCAACACTCTCAACTTAAAATTGTTACTTGTCCTCAAGTGACGAACTCAATCTACATTTTATTGTGTTTAAATTGACGATTTGTGACTTTGTTGGAAGTTTGGTAACTACTAATGAAAGTTCAACATTTATGGTCGATTGATTAAAAAGAAATAATTTTAAGCATCAAAATATGTCCCCCAATTATTGTTTCTTATCAGATTAATTTGTAAGTGTTGTATTTTATTACTTATTCCATACATAAGATTAATCGTTGTAACTCCGAGACTTGAACTATCTAACTTAAAAGTTAAATTACCAACACCTCTAAAAAACATATGCCTCCTAATAATTAAGAGACGTCAACGCCTCATAACTGGTAAACAACTTGCTTTCAACCAGCCGTATCCCTCTAGCCGATTCACTTATATTATATGAAATTATCGTCTGAAAATTTGCATATGCTCTATCCTTTCAAACTCCATTTATAAAATTTCATGGGTAGGGGCGGAGGTTCTAGGAAATACATTCGAACATTTTGCAGGAAGTTATATTATTTAATACTTCCTTCATCCTATTTTATTAATATCATTTGACTTGATATGGTGTGTAAGAAAAGAATGAACCTTTTGAAACTTATGGTCTAAAATAATTCTTAAATATATATATAATTATAAGTCATTTCATTAAGGATAGACATAAAATGTTAAAGTTAAATTATTTCTAATTATTATAAGGTGGCATTCTTTTTGGAATGAACTCAAAAAGAAAAAGTGCTACGTAAAATGAGACTGAAAGAGTATACAACTAAATAACTTGTTATGTATTTATAAAAATATTAAACTCCATTTAACTTATTTGTGTATTTACTTTTTTATATTTTAAACTCTTTTTTTAACTCTGCTACTAATCATGGGATATATTACTATTATTATAAATATTTTATATCAAAAGTAAAATTAATATTTTATAAGAAAGACAACTTTACCAGCATAAAAATAGTGTCTACATTCACTCTCCTAGTACAAGGGAGTCTCTACCTTTTTCTCATCCTACAAATTCTCTCTACCATTTGATACCAAACTAACTTCCATAATCCCTCTCAAGATAACACCTAATCACCTCTAAATCTCATTTTATCCACTCTTAATCTCACAATTATCCAAGAAAGATCACTTTTTTATCCTCTCAATAGAAGCACAAAAGAGTGATCTGTATTGTATTTTCTTGGATCACTTTAGTCTTAAAGAACAGAAGAAGTGATCTCGTTTAGGTATTTTCTTGTTGTGGGGCTGTAGTATTTTGGGGATTTGAAGTGAAAAAAGGATGGTTGTTAAGTTGATGAAGTGGATGCCATGGCCTCCACTATTATCATCCAAGAAATTTGAGGCCAAGATCACTGTTAATTGCCTTAAAGGTTTCAGCTTTTTGTCAGAAAAGCAAGTGGGGGTCCACGATTTTGATAGATTGAGAGTTGAAATTAAGTGGAAGGGGTCATCAAAGGGTATTTCTTTGAATTTGAGCTCTTTTACTAAGAGAAGTGTAAAGAAGAATTTTACAAAAGAAGAGTCTTTAAAGGAAGATGAAGGGATTGTTGAATGGAATGAGGAATTTTTGTGTATTTGTAACTTTTCAGGTTATAAAGATGGTGTATTTCATCCTTGGGAAGTTCTCTTTACTGTGTTCAATGTGAGTTCTTGATTCCTTTTACCTTTGATCCTTTTGGTAGAAAAAATAACTTTATGTTTGCTTATGCAATTAGAATTCTGAAGCCAATTCTAGAGAATTTGATTAGTTCCATGTTCATTTTTTCTGGAAAAATTGATATACAGTCAAACCTCTCTATAACTGCATCATTTGTCGAGATGTCTTTTGGCTGCTATCGTGAAATGTTGTTACAGAGCACATATAATATAACATAACATGAAAATTTGGTTCCAAAGAGATCTTGGCCGTTGTAGCGAATATGTTGTTATAGAGGACTTGTGTTATTTGTTTTGGATTTAGTTATGGTACATTTGTTGTGGCTACTTGTTGTTTTCTTAGTTGTTTTATCATGGCTTTTTGGTTACTGTATTTATTTTATTCACTTGTCTTTTTGATTTTGATTTACTTGAGCTGAGGGTCTATGAGAAATAGCCTCTTTACCTTCATAAGGTAGGGTTAAGGCTGCGTACACACTACCCTCCCCAGACCCCGCTTGTGGGATTGCACTAGGTATGTTGTTGTTGTTGTAGAGGATCTCTGGTATAGATATGTTTACTGTGTTATTAAGAATTGTATGTTATCAGAAAATTCCTGAATTGGATCAAATATGTTGAGTATCTAGTTCTTGGTTTTGATGTTTGATTATGGCGATTCAGTATATTGCAGTTGCAAACATCAGTATGTTTGCTGTGTTATTGAGAATTGTATGTTATTAGAAAATTCCTGAATTGGATCAAATATGTTGAGTATCTAGTTCTTGGTTTTGATATTTGATCATGGCAATTCAGTATATTGCAGTAGCATCTGCGTTAACCTCTTCAAAGGACATGTTAAACAATTCTTGATCAAGTTCATCATCAGTATGTTTTTTACCAAGTTTAGCTACTACTAGTAACCTAGTGATTTTAACAGTGGCAACGTCAGGAATTTCGCCGTAAGTGTTCAATATAGACACAGTATAGTTTTCTGATATGCTACTGGCTTGAAGTGTGGTTTAACTGTGTTATTTTGTGGTCTAAAATTTTCAATTATCAGGAATTATTTTCCATATACTCACATTGATCCTTAGCTGCATGATTCTTTGACTGCTTTGAAAGCTGTCGTTCATGATAATCACGTGTTTTTCAATCCATGAGAGTATTACTTCTTGTTGCTAATCCTTTATCTTTAAGTTTTAGTTTTCATATACACTAGTTTCTCATTGAACTCCTTGTTTGTTTGTTCATTCATTGTTCGTATAGCCCCTTCCATGTGGTTCTCCCTGAGCTGCTTGACACAATACTTATTCGTACTTCTTCTGAATCAGGGTACAAGCAAAGGACCAGATCAGAAGGTACCTGTACTTGCTAGTGCGACATTGAACCTTGCAGACTTTGCTTCATTAGCTGGAGAAAAAGAAGACGGCGTTGAGATTTTCGTTCCTTTGGAAGCCTCTATTGGCAGATCCAAAAGTTATCTTTCACTCTGTGTAAGAGAAACTAAAGCATACTTTTTGCTTGCTCTCTCGTATTCTTACAGCTACATTTATATATTATTTAATGTAACTGTTTCCTCAAGATTGTTAATATTTTTGTTGACAGCTAATGCTCAACCTTGTGGAATTGAGGAACACTCATGAAGCTTCGGAGAACATTCCTAAGTTTATCATGTCGGCTCCAGTATCTCCAAACCCTGGAAAGGTTTTGTTGACAGACAGAAATGAGGATTCTTTAAAAGCAGGTACGCGGAAAGTTAAATTTTTCAAGGGATTATCTATTAGGCGACACAAAAAGACATATCATGAAGAGGAAGGCAGCAGCGATGGAAGGAACTCAGTCAGAAGTGAGGATCCCTATTATGTTTACCCAGCTGATACAGATTCACTTGATGATGATTCGGAAGAAGGAGAATCGGAGGAAGGAAAGGAAGATACTAGTGTTCAGAAGTCACTCAATTATGAAACACTTGTCTATGCAAACCATGCTGGTGGATCATTTTGTTCAAACACTAGCAGCAGCAGCGAGGACGATGATTTAGTCCACTACAGCCATCATATTTCAGACACAAGGCACAAGTACGCCAAGGATACAACTGCAGAACTACGAAATCAATCTGCCGAGCAGAGTTCAAAACGCAGCATTCTCTCCTGGAGGAAGAGGAAGTTAAGTTTCAGATCTCCTAAAACGAAGGGGGAGCCGTTGTTGAAGAAACATTATGGAGAGGATGGTGGAGACGATATAGACTTTGATCGCCGACAACTTTGCTCATCTGATGAATCTTCTTCAGGGGTATAGTCCCTTTTCATGCTTTCTTTGTCATGTTTGAATGTCCCAGTATCTAAATGGGATTTGCAGTGTCATTTATTATCTTCATTTCATGATCTAATCAATCTGCTACCTAGTACTTGCACACCAATGTGTCTGTCATATTGAAGATTACTGAGCTTGAGAGCTTTCTTTAGTAGCTTCTCTACCTGTATAGTTGTATCAAGGGTCTGATTTGTTGAGGTTTTCGTGTTCATGATTGAACATATATGTCATAACTAGTCCTCTCAGCAATGTGTGTAATCCTTGCAGTGGTACAAATCTGAGGAAGCTTCTCCAAATCAATTTTCTGTCTCCGAGTTTGGAGGTGATATTTTTGCTGTGGGTAGTTGGGAGCAGAAAGAGATAGTAAGCCGTGATGGACAAATGAAGCTGCAGACTCAGATTTTCTTTGCTTCAATTGATCAACGAAGTGAACGAGCTGCTGGCGAAAGCGCTTGTACAGCCTTGGTTGCTGTCATAGCTGATTGGTTCCACTGCAATCCTGGAGATATGCCCATCAAGTCCCAACTTGATTGTCTTATCCGTGAAGGCTCACTGCAGTGGAGGGATCTTTGTGAAAAAGAGACCTACATGGAACGTTTTCCAGATAAGCATTTTGACCTCGAGACAGTCCTCGAGGCTAAAGTGCGTCCACTCTCAGTAGTGTCGGAAAAATCATTCATTGGGTTCTTTCATCCTGAAGGAATCGAAGAAGAGGAGGGATTTGACTTCCTTCATGGTGCCATGTCTTTTGATAACATTTGGGACGAGATTTCTAAATCCGCTCAAGAAACTCCTTGTCATGGCAACTGTTTTGTTTACATTGTGAGTTGGAATGACCACTTCTTTATCCTCAAGGTTGAAAATGACGCATACTATATCATCGACACACTGGGCGAGAGGCTTTACGAGGGTTGTAATCAGGCATATGTCCTCAAATTTGACAAAGATACAACAATTATGCAGGTACCTAGTGAGTCTCAACAATCAGATGATAAGCCATCAAGCAATAGAAAAGAGAATCCGGATGTCAAAGAGGCTGCTGATGAAGGAAATATTGTCATTAGTACCAATGACACCGGCAAAATGCAGGAAGACATGGTACCTGAAAACAACATCATTTACAGAGGTAAAGAGGCATGTAAAGAGTACATTAAGAGTTTTTTGGCAGCAATCCCTATTAGGGAGTTACAAGTTGATGTAAAGAAAGGATTGATGGCATCGACACCCCTTCATCAACGGCTACAAATTGAATTCCATTACACAACGAGCTTTGACCCAAAGTTTGGATCATCATCTACAGACAGACTGACTACTAACAGTTTGTCCATACTACCGTCAGTATCAGAGTAAGCAACAATTGATAAAGCTTTTCAAGTACATGCATAAAGCTAACCCTTTTTGTTCTACATATCATTTTAGGAATTTTGAATAGCTAACTGCTGTTTAGCGCTCCCTGAAGAGTCTCTTCTTTTTTTTTTTTTCCTTTCGTACATGAGTGTAACTAGCTCGGTATCTCCTCTGTCTTTTCTTTCTTGTACGCGGGAATGATAATGTAAATGACTATAGAACTGCTCTAGTGTACTCAATTTTTTGTTCTCTCAAAGAGGGAAGTTGAGATATAAATATATTAGCTCCATTGCTCTTGATTATTCTTTATTTTGCTTTATTTGAAATCATGTTTGCTCAGAATTGGAGTAAATGAATGGTGAAGGTTCTGGTTCTATGTTCATGTTCAGAGGTATAGCACATTTCCAAGAAAATTTCATTGAGCAAACAGAAGCAAAGTGAGTTTTTCTGGTAACCCAGAATCACTCAATTTTGTTTTGTAACACAAAATCATTCAACTAATGGTAATTATATCATAAAGTCACTCAACTTTGTTTTGTATAGTCATGTGACCAGGGGGTCACGGGTTCAAACCTTGGAAACAGCCTCTGTCAAAAATGCAAGGTAAGATTGTGTACAATAGACACTTGTGGTCGGGTCTTTTTTCGGACCCAGTGCATAGCGCGAGCTTTAGTGCACCGAGTTTGCCCCTTTTTTTATAATAACTTTGTTTTGTACAGTCATGTAATCAGGAGGTCACGGGTTCAAACCTTGGAAACAGTCTCTGGCAAAAATGCAAGGTAAGACTGTGTACAATAGACCCTTGTAGTCGGGCCTTTCCCCGGACCCTCTGCATAGCGGGAGCTTTAGTGCACTGAGTTTGCCCTTTTTCTTATAATTCCTTATATACTGGGTAGGATGTTGGAGGTAAAGAATTACGAGTCAAAGTGACACTCTTTTGAAGTGGACTAAAAAAAAAAGAACACAAACAAACTACAACAGAAGTAATTACTAACTTCCTTAAAGGTGAAAATGAAAAATTAAATATACTCGAGCCTTAATTGACAGAGTTATCAAATTGTATTTAAATAATAGCATTTTCTGTTTAGCTTATCAATTTAAAAAGAAAAAAAAACACGTCTGCCAATATTTTATCCATTCATTGGATGGTATCTTGTTTTGGAATATTACAAGTTAAATACAAAAATAAAAGTCCTAGTCCTACTTTATGTCTGTCCCCAGTGGAAAAAATTTAAATTTGTATCTATTCCAAATATTCTATTTGTCATAAAAATGACTAGATGCAAAATATCTTTCTTTATACATATCCTTTTTATTTCCTTTACCAGACCAAAGGATGTGGTGCTGCGGATGGGTTGCTCCTCCCTTAACCATAGGTCTCGGGTTCGAGCCTTGGGAATGGAAAAGTCTATGGCAGGGAGTGCTTCCTCCCAAGTGGGACCTTACGAGGCACGAATTCGGATAAAGTCGGGCTTCAATGTGAGCACCGGATACCGGGTGAAAAACAAAAAAAAAGGCTAAAGATCTTAAAGCTTGAATCTTTTTATCATGTTCTTGACTTTTTCAGTTTCAAGGCAAAATGGATATTCAAGAAAGGGAAATAGACATTGAGTGTCCACTAATTTCAAAATCAAGAAATCAGGAATCCAAGAATAAAAGAATATGTGATGATTTTCTTGAAGAAGTTGAGAAGATTTTGGCATTAGCAGGGCCTTTAATGTCAGTCAACTTTCTTCTATATTGCTTACAGGTAGGAGTGTCAGATGAGCAGATTAAAATGAGCTAAGTTAATAAATTGGCGAGTCAATAATCTGTTCAAACTTAAGGGCTAGGTTGCTCGGACTCTTTAAAAATTTTGCTGCACCCCTGTCGGATCCTTCAAAAATACACTATTCTTAGAGGGTCCGAAACACACCATCGATATTATTGAAGGGTCCGAGCAACATAGCTTAAGGGGTTGGGTGGATGATGCTTTTATATGTGGGATAATTTTGTAACCTCTATTTACAGGTGATTTCAGTTATGTTTGTTGGTCACCTTGGAGAGTTACCTCTTTCTGGTGCTTCAATGGCTACTTCCTTTGCCACTGTCACTGGTTTCAGTTTGTTGGTAAGTGTTTTTTGACTTCACTTTCTGCTTTTTAATGTGCTTCACATCCTTTATATGTATGAGAGTCTTTGTGTTGTCAAAGACGCGCGCTTAAGCACTGAAACGAGGTGCAAAACATGTTGAGCACTTTGCCTCGCTTAGTAGGGCGCTTTTTAATTGTCATTAAGGCTCTAAGGTCTGCTTTTCATTGACAATGAGCATAATTTTGAAGGGACGACACTAAACTATTGATATTTCACTTTATTATATGTTTTTCATTTAGACCTTAGAGCTTTTTTTCACTGGATGAGGCTTTAAATGTTTCAAAAGTAATTCATGAACTGTTATATAGGATTATATTACTCTGCCAAACTAACAAGCGTGAATATTAAGTTTACGTGCTACTTATCCCTCTGTTTCAATTTGTGTGGCATGCATTTGTCTAGACACGAAGTTTATGAACGAAATAAAGAAAGACTTTTGAAACTCGATGACACTTCTCTGGCTACAAAAGAATACCATTAAGAGTAAATTCAAAGTGTTATTCATTCTTTTCGAAACAGACTAATAAGGAAAGGGAGTCAAATAAAATGGAACGGACGAGCATATGGCATTTGAAGTGGAAGAACTTGTGTAGTAGTGATTAATATAACAAAGTAAATGAAATTGATGAAAGTTAATCAGTTTGTTTCTTTGATTATTACTTGTTTAATTAAAATCGACTTTTTGATCTTTGCATTTTGGATTTCGATTTTTGCGTTGATCAGATGGGAATGGGAAGTGCATTGGACACAATCTGTGGGCAAGCATATGGCGCAAAACAATATCATATGCTTGGTATTCATATGCAAAGGGCCATGATAGTTCTTCTGTTACTCAGCATTCCCTTAGCCTGTGTTTGGGCAAATGCAGGACATATTCTTGTAATCTTTGGACAAAGTCCGGAAATAGCAGCTGAAGCAGGAGATTATGCACGGTTCATGATACCGAGCATCTTTGCCTATGGACTACTACAATGTCAGATGAGGTTCCTACAAGCTCAAAACGACGTTCTCCCCATGATGCTTACTTCAGGAGCCTCTACTTTTCTGCATTTATTCCTCTGTTGGTTTCTTGTGCTCAAAACCGGCCTTGGCAACAAAGGGGCTGCTCTGGCTAATGCTATGTCTTACTGGATTAACGTCTTCCTGCTAGCTGCATATATTGGGATATCGCCTTCTTGCAAAAATACTTGGACTGGATTTTCAATTGTAGCGTTTTCAGATATCCCGAGATACCTCAGACTAGCTATTCCTTCAGCCGTTATGCTTTGGTAATCCCTCAGTCACTTCTACATAACAATGCATACATCCATAGACATATAATTCCATTGAATATATGAAAATTCGCGTTTTTTCATTTCTGTGGTTTCAGCTTGGAGAGTTGGTCATTTGATGGTTCTGTTGTCCGGTCTTCTTCCTAATCCGAAACTAGAAACCTCAGTTCTTTCAATCAGGTTAGTTCGCGAACACGTTGGTACTTCTGTCACATTTCTATCATATTTCGCCCCGTGTTAACTTACTGTTGTTACATGCAATTTTCCAGCCTTAATACATCTACAATGATATACATGCTGCCTTTCGGACTAAGTGGTTCCACAAGGTAAAAATTTTCATACTACTGCGCTTTCCTTCTTTCAACGTTACCTTATGATTACTGTTTCACATGTTGTATATCTTCCTCATGATCAGCATAAGAGTTTCAAATGAATTAGGCGCTGGACGACCAAAAGCAGCTCGTGTAGCAGCGTATACTGCATTGTTCTTGGCTACCACAGAAGGAATTATAGTAGCAATTTTCATCATTTGGGTTCGTAAATTTTGGGGGCATTGTTACAGCAATGAGGAAGAAGTAGTAACATATGTAGCTGAAATGTTGATGTTTATAGCAGGATCACACTTCATAGATGCAAATCAATCTGTACTTTCAGGTTTGTTCAAATCCTCAAAAGGACCAGCTAAGTTGTGCAGGCTCTTCACTTTTGATGCCGCACTCGTGTCATATTCTCCAAAAATACACTATTTTTGGAGAATCCGATACGCACCCATTGACATTTTTGAAGAGTCCGAGCAACATAGAGGATCAGTTCCTTTTAGCCATTTTTTCAACAATCTTATATTTCCAATAATGCAAAATATTAGGTATTGCTAGAGGATGTGGTTGGCAAAAAATAGGTGCAATTGTTAATTTGGGAGCTTATTATCTATGGGGAATACCTGCTGGTATTGTATTAGCTTTTTTCTACCATTTTGGAGGAAAGGTAACTTCTGAATTTGCATTTTGTTTATTCTTTAACTATGTTACTCTGACTCTCTAAAAGTGTGACACGGTTCATATCGGGTTCTCCACAAATAGTGCATCTACTAGGTATCCGATACGGGCATAGGAGCATTTTGGAGAGTTCGTGCGTCATGGTTCTTTAATGCACTATGACAATGGACTCTCCAAGAATGTTACATGATGTGTGTCGAATCTTCCAAAAGTAATGCATCTTTTGAGGATCTGATACGAGCGTGGGAGCATTTATGGAGAGTCCGTGCAACATAGTTCTCTAATGTAATATAGTAGTGGACTCTTCAAAAATGTTGCATGGTGCATGTCTGATCCTCCAAAAGTAATGCATCTTTTGAGGATCTGACGCGAACGCATAGGAGCATTTCTGGATAGTCCGAGCAACATGATTCTTTAATTTATTATAACAAAGCTAATGATTTTATGCTTCTTTTTGTATGTTATTAAAAGGGACTTTGGTTGGGACTCACTCTATCACTTCTTGCACAAGCCGTCATTTATTTAGTAGTTACTTTGAGAACAAATTGGGACAAAGAGGTAATTCTATTTTTGTTCATTTCAATTGTTTGGATTTGCCTCTTTTGATGTGTCCCTTTCTTTAGAGACGGTAAAATCAGCTCATCTTTTAGTGATCAGTTAAACTCGTTTTGAATTTAAACAGGTTGAATTTTGATGGTTTTGTTGACTTGACCTAACAAACTGAATCCGAAATGACTAACTAGACTATTAGGTTAAGAAAAATGAAAATGCACTCTACACAAATTTGATCCAATCCGTCCGTTTATCAGTTTTATGATAATGCAAGTCTATTTTGTCCTTCTTTGTAGGCAAAGAAAGCAGCTGATAGGATGACTCCACAATTACAATAGAAGAAAAATGTTTTAAAGAAAGTATCATATAGAATTCAACATTTTTGATACAGATTCATCATGTGAACTCAATAACTTTTATACGTGTCACTTATTTTTGTAGCAGTAATTTAAGACCGTTTAAATTTGACGGGACTCAACTTTTTTCTTTTTATATTTTGATAATATAAATTTTGGTATCTCGAGATATTCTCTTTTATTTTTCTTCATTGGGCAGCTCAAAAGCTATCCATATAATTGACTATATGCGTGACATTATTCCTTTCCTATTATTATTTTTTTCAAATCTCTGTTTTACAATTCAATGTCCATCAATCTCGGATAGAGCCAAAGATTGACTATTTTTTGGCTTTGGAGTATGATGGAATAAAGCAAAATGGCT
>JAABOM020000084.1:3835150-3863531 GCA_011800125.2 Solanum clarkiae | reverse complement strand
GGGGTTAGACTGCATACATCCGACCCCCCCTCACCCCGCAATGAGCGGGAGCCTTTTGAGGCACTGGGGTATGTTGTGTCTGTTTTACAATTCAAATTATAAGTACAAGGTTGATTAAGTTACTCTTTCCGTCTCATTAAATCTCACAAGTGGGTTCTGGGGAGGGTAAAATATATGCAGACCTTACCACTACCTCATAGAGGTAGAGAGGTTGTTTCCGAGAAACCCTCGTCTTAAAAAACCCATAAGCAGAATAAATTAGACACGAAAAAAGGAAAAGGAAAAGAGAAACAAGGAAGAATGACTAAATAACAAAAGCAATGATAGACAGTAAATACAATAAAATCAACACACATAAGACAAATACTGACACCACAGGATATAATGACCCGACTAATCCTACTAACCTATCCCTACTAGCCTATTAGTCTGCTACTCTAATACGCGATCTCCACTCCTTTCTATCTAAGGTCATTTTAGTTGTCAGATATACTAAAAATAACTATTAACTTAGATAATCAAGAGTGAATTAATTATTTTTTCCAACTTTACCGTTGGTATTATTATTCTAGAATTAAGAAGCGATTATTTATAAGAAATATTTTAGTCAAACAACACTTTTAATTAATTTTTTATCAAGAGTTATACCAAATCTTATCATGACAATTAAAAGGGGACGGAGGGACTAGTATGATTTATGCCTATTTGAAATATTGCTTAAAAAAAACACAAATGCATGTGAACAAGAAGCAAATTGAAGAAGATGCCACCTAACAAAATTCCCTAATTTGTTGGTATTCACTTTTCTTTCATTTTGAATATTTTTACAAACAAGGGAAAAAAATAAAAGAATTATTAACCCCCCCCCCTCCCTTCCCCGGCCAAGCTTGTTGATGAGTAATGATTCATCGCGATGTATGGTGGACAGATAAGATTCTTTCACTCTTAATCAGAAGTATTGACTTCGATCAAGTTGTGGTAACAAAAGTAGTCGTGGAAACGTTTTTCTCTTTACTCGATTTTGTGCTCCACGAATTCGAATATATCATCCTGATAAATTTCGAATATCAGATAATTAAAAGAAAATGACAAATGATTGGACCTTAACTTTATTATCTCATTGGAAGTGGAGAATTTCTACAAATAGGACAAGTTGGATGAAGCCTTAGCCAAGGGTCAATACATTTTACATGAAAAATATGACCACAATTAGACAATAACCTTAACATATCATTGTCTTTATAATCACTCAAACAAATAGAACATCCTAAGGCAACAACATCATCATCATCAATATTATTATTATGATAATGATGAACTTTTGCTTGAGAATATAATAACTTTGGATAATTTCTCAAAATTTCTTCATCAATACCTTGTTGAACAAAAACCAATTCATTATCAACTACTGTAGAGCTACCATGAGAAGAAGATGATGAAGAATTATTATTAGGCATGTTAGAATTGTTGCGCGATCGTGATCGGATACATAAGTAAGAAGCATAAGCCATGATTGAAAATAATATTAGGACTCCAAGTGAAAATCCAATTCCATAGCCATAATTCTTCCCATAAGTTTCTTCACTTAACTCAATATCATTTGGACCTTCACTATCTTCCACAATTGTGTTGTTCATGATGGAGTAGAAGGGAAAAAAATGGAGGATTTAGTTTAATTTGGACTTTTTGTGGCTAAAGAAAGAAGAAAAAATTGAGAGATGGAAAGAAAAAGAAGATGCATTTAATTATTTATGTTAGCTTTATATATATATTAGTGAGGGACATGATGTCATGGAGGACTCAAGCAACCTAAAGAGGGTTGACTAAAAAAAAAAGCGGCCAAAACATCAGATTTATCTTGGTTTATTACTTTAAATGGTGGTTAAATGATATTGATCTTGTGAAAAGTTACTGTATTATTAGTATATATTTTCTCTTGTCTCGAAATATCTGTCATTTTTTATTTTACGAAGGTCAAACTATATGAACTTTAGTTAAATATTTTGAGAAATTTTTTTTCTTTATATATTATATAAAAAAAAATCGTTTACTTTTCATATAGTTTTGTGAGTTTTTAATTATTTGTTTAATCTTGGTGTGGGGTTGGAAGTTGAGCTCATTATGTTTCCAAGATTGCAACGTGGCTAGTTAGCATTCCTAGAAGCCATTTTTAAAATTCAACATAAAATAGAAACTCATTATTTATCCATGTTGACTTTAGCTGACTGGTGGAGTTAGAGAAATTTATTTGAGGAAAACTTATGCAGAGAAAATTGTGTTGGTGGGGGTGGGGTGGGGGGCGGTTTTTGTAATCGAAAATATCTAATTATCTGCGAGTTTAAAATTTACGTTGAAAAACTTTGATCGGAATAATACTTTAAGTGTCACTTGTGAAATTTGAACTACACTAAGATGAAGGATTATTTCTTGAAGATAGGGTCTAAAATTTTCCTCGGAAACAGTCTATCTCTATGAGGTAGCGGTAAGATTTGCGTATATTTTACCTTCCTCATACCCTACTTATGAGATTGCACCGGGTATGTTATTGTTTAGGATTTAAAAGTGACTGCTAAACATTATTTCTATGCGAAAATTAGGTGCAAATACCAAAATAATAGTAAAATAAGAAGTTAAATCGTTATTCTTAACGAATCAATAAGGAACTCGCATCGACGAGAAGATCGAGTATATATAATAGTTGTCATCCAATATGATAACTTTAGTTTTTAGCAAAGCCAAGGCAATAGCATTCATCGTCGTGGCCTCCTGGATGCATAATGTCCAAGCACTAAAACTCCACAGGATCCGAAAAGAAACTTGACCATAAGGATCTATAGTACATAATCTTGCATTTCTACTTCGAGGCTTGAACCGGAGACTTCATGATCGCACGGAAATAATTTTATCAGTTACTCCAAGACTCCCCTTTCTCCAAATCACTCATGTAAAAGAGGAAATCAATTCATCTTGAAAAATAATCAAGATGTGACCCTTTACATCAGTCTGAACAAGATATTCAAGGAATTGAATGCAGATATGAATCAAAACAAATTGCAAAAATCTTACAGCACTCTAAAATTTGTCAATAACAAAATTTTGCTTACATGTTTTTGCATGAACAAATATCCAAAAGTCATAGGAGTAATCTATAATAATCTCCTACTAGAAGCAATGTTCCTTCCTGCCATTTCTTATCCGCCCTATTATCAAACCCAAGATCAAGTCACAACACTAGACAGAATTCAGTCGAGTCGTCTACCGAAAGAGTATCCAACTACTGTTGTGCACACTGCACTCTCTGTGCACCACCATGCATATCGTCGTCATCTTCTTCATATGCCTCTTGGGCCTGTTGCTGCTGCTTCCTACGCATCTCCTCTTCGATGTTCACATCATGCAAGGTGGTCTCCTCGCACTCCTCCAACTCCATATCGGTCGCTTGTGTTTTAGGCCTTGCCGGCAGCACTGCTTCAAGATTCTTGCACAGCTCAGGGGTTAATGTGTTCGGGAAGTCCACGGTGAAGTGAATGTACAGTTTCCCCTTCATGAATGGCCTTTGGTACATTGGCATTCCTTCATCATTTATGCCCTTAAATTGATCTATGGTGCCAAAAAAAAAAAAGAAATTACACATCAGTAAACACAAGATATTTATAAGTAAACTTCTTGTAGAGAAATGCCAGCCACAGAATACTCTCCCCTCCCCCAGCGATATGTATATTCATACTATCAATGCATCCTTATCGTGTAGATGCCGAGCAAGTGAGGTATAAATTATGACCACAAAAGCCAACTCAGTATGCACAGTGGTAAGGATTTTAAAAATAAAAAAGAAGAGGAAACAAAAGGAACAGGGAAAATTACAACAGAGCAAAAATATGACGATGGTCCAGTTACCAGTTTGAGGGCTCAAAGAAAATCATACAAATGCAACGTAATATTCGCATCAAAGGTATCAACGAGGACATGTATGACACAGAAGCCCATGAAAGAGAGACTCTTTTACACATCAAAATCATACATCATACAAATATCAAAATCAAAAGGCCATAATTAAGTTACTTTGGCTTACCAGGCTTGATAACTTCGCCAGGTTGGGACTTAATTATCAGCTGTCTATTGTCTAGGTGAGTCAAGACAAACTGAAAACCACATAGAGCCTCAGTCAAGGTCAAGGTGTGTTCTACAAAGAGATCATCTCCCTTACGCTTAAACTTGGGATGTTCCTTCTGTTGCAAGACAAAAACTATGTCCCCAGTGATAGTATCAGGCTGCAATAGAACACAAACCATGTTAAAGATCAACAAAGTTTTTTGTCATTATGGAACAAAACATTTCTAACACTTTTGCATATCTTACCTCTTCATCAGCCTCTCCTGGAAATGTGATCTTTTGTCCATTTTGCATACCCTTATCCACAACTACTTCCAACACCTTCTTCTCCTGCACAACTTTCTCGCCCTTGCATTGTGGGCACCTGTCTTTCTCGTTGATTTTCTCACCAGAACCCCTGCACTCATTACAGGGGTGCTGCATCTGCTGGATCATGGGACCAAGTTGTCTGATAGAAACTTTCATTCCTTTCCCTTGACATCCCGGACATTTCATTGAATTACCTGATTTAGACCCTACCCTGGAAATACAGATATAGCACCATTTCAGCAGAACCTCTCAGAATGCCAGTAGATTATGCCAAATATAAATAACCACATTGCATACTCACCCCTTGCACTTTGTGCACAACACATTGCGAGACAGTGAAAGCTTCTTTGATATCCCATTGTAAAGATCCTCCAAAGAAACCTTGAGAGGGTGGACAACATCCTCCCCTCTCCTTTGCCTTCTTCCTCTGCTACTTCCACCACCTGGACCAATAAAGCAATCCACATCCATGAGAAACTGGAGAAGATAGAAATCAGTAACTTCAACTTACAAGCATGCTTAGGAAACATACCACCAAAAGCACTTCCACCAAAGAATGACTGGAATATGTCAAACGGGTCGTGTCCACCACCTCCACCACCCATTCCTTCCTTGAGAGCATCTTCACCATACTGATCATAAATCTCACGTTTCTCTGGGTCATTCAAAACCTCATAGGCTTGGGCAATCTCTTTAAACTGAAAAATAAAATTTAAAATAGAGTAACTTCAGTAACGTACCACAAGCATCGTCATTACCGTACACTAGAAACATCTCACACTTCAAACGCAGCAATTACAGCAGATATTGTGACACTAAAGTAAACATTCCTAATGATTAAAAATGTAATCAGCCAGCAAAACATGAGTTCCAAGAGCCAGAAGTTTTGCACAACACCCCACGATAACCATGCAATTTCCAGTAAACTGCTTAAAAGTATTTAATACATACAATAACTAACATCTCTAATGTTGAGGTGAAACTCAAGATATCGAGGTTCCAATTACATGATAGGCCCATGGTCATACAACAACAAAGCATTGAATTACTAGTTCGGTTAAGCAGGAAAATAAGACCTGAAAGTCCTTGCCTTCAGATATCAAATTCTTTTTTATCTATCCCACTCAGGGAAGGATCAACAGTGGCTCCCCTTTAATCCCATATGACAAAAAACTTCCAACATAAATGGTGTCTCACAAACTACGTCAACCCCCAAAGAGATCAGCATAAAACTCCTACTGAACAATTGCAAGACATAAATTTAGGGTGGTGACTTTTCAATAGTGTTTGTGTCTGGACCATCTTTACTCGTTCCTCCAACAACCCACAAAGAATCTCTTGCCTCCCACTAGCTGTGTCCACCAACAATAGTGAATCCAGGAATTTACTCAAGGGGGAATAATAAAAAGGCATAGTTCTGATAAAAACTTGTGACCTAAATCAACTTTTAAATCCCCCTTACCACTACATTAGAATCTTTCATTGTGTCAAGGGGGCTCAATAGTTCATATACAACCCTAAAAAGTCATTTTTACTATTTTTACCCTTCTTGCACCATCTTTCCTCTTACCGTTCTACCCCTGTCCACCAGAACAAGTATCCGCCTCTATATTTGCCTCAAGAAACTTATTTGATATGTACAAATTATTAATTTAGAACTCAGTAACTCAAAAAGACTAAAATCCTGAAAAAATAAAGCTTCAAATCCTAGTTCTCCATATCCTATGAGCCATTCCAGCTTCACTAACAGTATCAACCTTCCTCTTTCAACTTATCCCGGCAGAGTTAATTTTCCAAACTCCAACCAAAATCAGAACAAAAACTAAAAGGGATCTTAATAGAACAACAAAATTTACAAGGGAAAAAAAAACTGATCCATATACAAAGATAAACAACAAGCTCCCAAAAGGGATCACAAAATTAGCCAATCCATAAACAAAACCTAAGTCAGAAACCATAAAAGATCAAACAAAACCCCCAAATTAAGAAATTAACTTAACTAGTAACCCAAAAGGACTAAAATTCTGAAACCATAAAGCTTCAAATCACAGTTCCACCTCCAGCTAGTACCATCACAAGCCATTCCAACTTAACTAACAGTACTACTCTTGCACACTCAATTCCTTCCCAGCAGAACTAATTTCCTAACCTCTAAAACAAAACCCAGAGCAGAATCTAACAGGGATCTCATGTAAAACAGCAAAAACAAAAAATCCCCAAAAAAGAAACGAACCCGTACACAAATCCAAACAACAATCTACGAAAAGGGGTTACAAAACAAGCAAATCCATACACAAAAACCAAGTCAAAACAGTAAAAAGATAATTTTTTTTACTTTTTCAGGATCACCACCCTTATCAGGATGATTTTTAATAGCCGCTTTACGATAAGCCTTCTTCAGATCATCTTGTGAAGCAGTTTTAGGTACTCCCAAGATCTCATAGTACTTGGTGTTATCACTCTTCTTTGGTGCTCTCCCAAACATCTTTCACCTACAAATCACAAACCCAATTCAATTCTCCATTAAAAAGCCACAAAAAAACAATCAAATCATCAAGATTCTTCAATTTTTTAGGGAGAAACTGTGATACTTACCGATTGGAATTGGAATCTTCGTCGAGAAGTTTGGGAAGGAGGAGAATGAAGAGGAGGGTTGTTGGGGGTAGGGGATCTGTGGTTTTGTATTGGAAGAAAGGTAAAATGGACGGCTGAGATTTGTTGATGGGATAGAAGTTTCTAGAATGTTTATAATATTGTGTTTTTAAGTCTTTTGGTATGGTCAAAATTGAACTTCTAGGTTTCCACACTTAACAATCACCCCCAAACTTCTAATTGATGTGACATTATTATTAAAATATAATTAGTCTAGAAATTGATTTTTCCTGTGTGCGTATCTGTATTTGAGCTCGATTAATTTGAATTCGCTTAGCATAGACCTGGAAATTCTGATTAAAGAAAGAGCAACTTCATGTCTTGCACCATATTCTTTAGTGGTATAATAGATTGGGGTTAATTTGGTGGAGAATAATGTATCAAATTTTACTTTTATTTTATGAGATAGAAATGTTGTTTTTGTTATGCTTTCGATCTTTTCAGGATATGGTTCGAAAAAAAGAGAAGAGCAAGAAGTTATGATGAAATTATTGAAATATATATAGGATTTTTGATTAGGTAGATTCATAAAAAAAAAAAAAAATTGTATAGTAAAAATTATTAGGGATAGCCAAAGAAAAAGAAATAGCAATACTAATAAAATCGAAGAATGAAAATAATGCTATAACAACAACAACAATAATAGAAAATAAATAGGTGTTCGAGACCTAAATCATATTATATGACTACCTAATTAACTATTTATCCTGAAGACTCAACTTTCAAGCTCTCACATTTACGTCTTGTATTAGGTGAGCTAAAGATGTATCATATTATATTCAACCATGTCTCTTCAATTCATCCTAGCTCGATCAACCTAAATCTCTTCTCAAACCTATCACCACTAACCTTTCACACCTCCTCAGTGGATATACGTGCTCTTCCTTTTCACCTGTCTAAATCATATTTATTTCGTTTTTCAAATCTCGTTCATCATGGAGGCTATCTTTACCTTATCCTATGTATCTTTGTTTTCAATCTTTTTTCTTCTAATAAACTCACATATCCATCTAGGCATTCTCATTATTTTCTTCTATTTTTTATTTTCTAAACATATGAATTTTTAACTAGCTAACCCACCTATATAATATAATTAGTTTGATTCATTATTATAACTTAGGAATTTACTTGGACCTGTCCAATGTAATGGTATGGAAGAAACAAGTGAGAAAAAAAACACAAATAAATAAACTACAAAGAGGTGGCGAAGACAAAATTTTTATTAAACATTTTAAAATATAAAAAGTAAATACATAAAAAGAATCAAAAGAGTTTCAACGCTTATTTTGTATACATATAAAAATTAATTTTTACAATATATAATAGTGTAATTTTCAAATAAAGAATGTTTAAATGAACCCTCTTGACTTTATATAGCTTCACATATGGTGCGAAGCTTATGTTATATATATTTTTGTTAATAACTAATTATGATATTTGATTTGATTTCTGCCTTTTGATAGTGATATGATTTTTGTTTGAATTATATATTTACTATAAGTTGTACAGAAGTATTTTGTGTTTTGTTGAGGCAGGTTTCATACTTCAATATTGTTGAGGCAGGTTTCATACTTCAATAGAGACATTTGAGCTCATATTGAAAGCAATCATTAATGTTTGTTAAATAAGTTAGATATTGGATCTTATTAAAGTTGTTAATTCATAGTTGTCCAACTTAATTTTGTTGTATTCAGAGAATTTGAGTAAGAATCGAACCATAAAAGTCTATTATATTATTGACTGTTTTAAAAAATTGTATACAATTAGATCAGTTAAATAATTTACATGTGTAATATATAAAAAAATATTACTAGTAGATAAAGTATTATTTTTATAAATTATTTTTTACGAAGAATATTCGACATAACTACTTATGCTTTCATTTTATATAGCTATGCCACTAACTAGACGTAGCGTGAATTAATATAAGAATCATTTTGTCATATACCTTATTCTTGAATGATACAGATCTGTAACTTTTTAAGAGTTGTTATTTATTAATCAAAGTTTCAAGTCTGATAATATTTTTTCTAGAGTGTTTTGATTTCCTAAAATAACTCACATCCTACCATGTCAACCTAAAGAATAGGAAATTGAGACACCATCCCAACTAATTTATTGTGTATTATTATGAAACCATTCTCTAATTTTCTTGTTTATTATCCACAAAAGTTCCTTCCCCCTCTTTGTTCCCTTTAGAATTTAGGAATAACATTTCCAATTCCTCTTTGTGACCAATTAATCCTTCATCAAATGGTTAATATTACATTCAATTAATTATCTTATATTATTTCTTTCTTCATAGTTCATATGTTTCACATAAAGGTTGGCTATGTTTAACACACCCTTTGTTATATCCCTTGCACTTTTGTTGTCATTTCCTCTTCTTTTTCTCTTTGCTCCACAAATCTTTCCACCTAAACACGTCGATATCTCAATCCCTGATGAACTTGATGATCTTGCTCTATTTCGTCGCGCAACCCTAGCTTCCATTGACGGAGTTGGTGGTGCCATCTCACGACTTGGCACCACCAATCCCCGTAGGAAGATTGCGTTCCTCTTCCTCACCAACACCGATCTTCATTTTGCCCCACTTTGGGACCGTTTTTTCGCCAATCATAATGATCTTTTCAACATTTATATCCATGCAGACCCCTTAGCCAAGATTTCACCACCTAGGGGATGCGTCTTCAAGGGCCGGTTCATCGCGGCCAAGAGAACCCAACGTGCATCCCCTACCCTCATATCCGCCGCTCGCCGTCTTATGGCGACCGCCCTTCTAGACGACCCGTTAAATTTCTATTTTGCCCTTGTATCACAACATTGCATCCCTTTACATTCATTCAACTTTATTTACAACTCTCTCTTCCGATCTCAATTCCCCGAATATCGAAGCTTCATCCAAATACTATCGAACGAGTCGTACATGTGGGATCGTTACATTGCCCGAGGTGAGACCGTCATGCTACCCGAGGTACCGTTCGATCGGTTCCGGTTCGGGTCACAATTCTTTGTCCTCACAAGAAGGCATGCATTGGTAGTGATTAGAGATAGGAGATTATGGAGGAAATTTAGAATGACTTGTTTGAATAAAGATTCATGTTACCCCGAAGAACATTATTTTCCTACTCTTTTGTCAATGGAGGATCCTAAAGGGTGCACACAATATTCATTGACACGTGTCAATTGGACGGAGAGTGTCGGTGGACACCCACGTACCTATTTTCCTTCCGAGATTTCCCCGGAGCTTATTTATAAGCTCAGGGAATCAAATTCTACGTATTCTCACATGTTTGCAAGAAAATTCTCACCGGATTGTCTGAAGCCTTTGATGGATATCGCAGACAAAGTCATTTTTCGGGATTGAATCGGGTTTGTTATTGTAAAAATTATATTTATCTTGAAATTGCAACAGATTTACTTATTGTTTGGTGAAATAATCAATATTTTATAATATCTTTATGATTTATCATGTTTGTGATCATTGGATTATCTTTTTTCTTCTAATTTTGTATAGATCCACAAAATTACCATTCACAACAATATCTTTTTTTTGGTATAACTAAAAGGTGTAAGTTATCTATTATTAGTAATTAAGACAACCTTTAGGCAATGGTTTTTTCATAAAAAAGTTTTGAAAATGCATTTGTGGAAGAGTTTTGAATTGAAAAACAAAGTGTTTAAATGAATGTTTCAATGTGTAGGGACTCTCTTTGTTGAATGACTTTGTGTATCTATGGGTGGCAATAATTTTTACACACACATGAAAAAAAAGACAATTTCTCAATGGTGAGTGAACCTACATTTTTTTGGTAACTATGTTGTCATGATCAGCTTACATGCACCACGACTTGCAATTTGAACCACGGTTATTTGCTATCTGTAATCACTGTAAGTGTCGATAACTATGTCCATCAAGACTATGGCATATGAGAAGAAATAATCGCCTAGCATTTTTATCACTACTATACCTAGAACCAGAGACCTCTCCATTCTCGATTCAATTCATTGATTAGTAGGTCACACCTTTAGGTTATTAAACCTACATTCACTCTATTGGATTCTCCAAACACCACTTCTTAGGTAGAAAACTAGTAATGCATACAAATAGATCACTTGAGCTACCATGCATAATTTGAAATTTCTGAATCCATCACTGCATGATTTTAGTAGTTATTTGATTCTTTCGCTAAGTAGATCTTCTCATGATCAAGTTCGTTTTTCGTAATACTAATCTGATATAATCTTTATAATGTGTTGTTTATCTGATTTTGCAGGTTGTTTTTAGGTTATTGTAGGAACTAAAAACTTGGGAGGCTGAAGCAAGAAGAGGCTAAGGGCCCATGCCAAAGCCCTATCACAATAAACAAATGTTGTTGCTATTTGGTGGTCTCTCTTGTATATAGAAGTTAGAGAACTACCTTAGGCTTTGTGTTTAACAAAATGAGATTAAAAAAATTGGTGCTTTTTATGGGCTTAGAATGGAGTTAGACAAAGGATTTGGTGCAAAAGATAAGCAAACCTTGTCTATTTGTATCCTTTTTCTTTTACACATATTTTTACTTTGAGGTTTCAACTTGTAACTTATATATATATTTCTTATAACTTCATACTATATTATACAACCTCTAATTTATATTTGTGTAATAGGATTGTATTATTTTTCTTTTTAATCTACAAGTAGAAAATTTTGATCCTCATGTGTCAATTTTTTTAGAAAATTTTGATCCTCATGTGTCAATTTTTTGAAAACAAAATCTATTTAGGTGTGACAAAATTGCTTTACTTTTAGTTTTTTTTTTTAATTACGAGATAATTTTTTCGCTCGTGTTTTAGTTTATTTTTTTATGATTTATTGGTGGATAAAATTGTCTCATTTTATTTTAATTTTTTTATTATTAAGGGCAAAATTAAGAACAAATAAATTTCTATTTATAGAGTTTTGATCAATTAAAAGTTGATTGTGGAAGCAAATAAATTCTTACCTCCCCCCTTCCCTACTTGAATCTAGATGGAGATTTTAAATGCATTTTTTTTTGTACTTTTTAAAAATCTTTTTATACGTAAAATGTGATAGTTCTACGTAATCAAAGACATATATAATTACTATATTTTGAATGAGATTGTAAAAAATAAAAAATAAACGGTGTAGATTTTCATTCTATAATGCTCCTATCTTCCTTATGATCTTTGTCTATTAAAAGTTTATTCAAAAAACGCATTTCGAAATATATTCACACAATGTTAGAATGACGTTGATCAACTGAAATATTATTTTTAGTCTAAATTGTTTCAAATCACTGATCAAAGAGCAGATTTTGCAGAAATTTTTCATCAATCTAGTGGCCGATGAATTATTGATCAAAGAGTGAACAATCGCTAAATTTAATAATTTGATGAGATCTACAAATATAGTGGATGGTGACTAAATACAAATTCAAATAAAAACTATAATATAAATATCATTAAACCTAAATATGTCAAATAAATTCCGATAACACATTGCAGCAACATCATTCTAATATAATTCATAAATAGAATAAGAAGAAAGTAAAATATACACAAACAACCATCAATACACATCAAATAAATATATATTAAGCCAAGAAATAAAACAAGAGAAACATTCCTCTATAATATAAAATATTCTTTTCTCTTTTCAAAATTGACCATTGTAGAACCCTCTCTCACTACAAAAGGATGTGGTGCGGTAGATAGTATTGCTCCTCCTTTAACCAGCATCATCGAGTTCGAGCCTTGGATATGAAAAAGAATCTTTGATAGAAAGTGCTTCCCCCCAAATGAGATCTACGTGGCACGAATTCAGAATAGTTGAACCTCCAATGTAGACATCGGGCAACGAGTTCGAGCCTTGGATATGAAAAAGAATCTTTGATAGAAAGTGCTTCCCCCCAAATGAGATCTACGTGGCACGAATTCAGAATAGTTAAACCTCCAATATAGACATCGAACAACGAGTAGAAAAAAAAAAAAACCTACTCTCCACACCCAGCCCCCTCTAAAAAAGAAAAAGAGAAAACCAAATAATTGAAAAAGTTTTAAAAAATCTTAAAGTCCTACAAAAAGACACACTTTGAGTAAAAAATAAATTAATTAGTCCACCACTGTCAACTAATATTGGACCCCTTTCATCATCACCTCCACAATTTCCACCATTTTTCTCCCAAAATCTCTGCAAAAAAACTCAACAAAATTCAATTTTGGAAGATGGGTATTCCAAGAAATTCAGGTGGGGTTGGAGGGGTAGTAGCTGGTGTTGATATGCTGAGTGAAAGAGCAAGAATCATGAGAGATTCATTGCAGAAGAGTCAGTCCATTACAGACAATGTAGTCAATATCTTGGGTTCATTCGATCACCGTCTTTCTGCTCTTGAAACTGCTATGCGTCCTACTCAGGTTCACCCATTTTACTTAATGTTTGATTTTGTATCAAATGGATGAAAATTTTGATCTATGAACAGTTTGGTGTTGTAGAGTAACAATGTGAGGTCTTGGGGTTTGTTTGATAGATTATTTGAGTTGAGGTGTGAGCAAGCTAGTCGAACACCATGGCATCAGGGGAGGATGCAAGTTTGGCATAACTCAATTTTTTTGCCTCTTGCTATTGTGGTCTGTTCCTTTCCTGAATCCTGTGCATAGAGGGAGCTTAGTATGTCGAACTGACATTTTCATGTATATAAATCTACTCAATATGATCAAATATTAGCTCAGACATCATGTTAGCATTAAGGGGGATGGGTGGTAGAAGTTACTGGTTCAGCCTAACTCAATTGTTTTGCCTCAAGCCCTGTATATGTATTAACAAATCTACTAATTATGTATGCATATTAAGTTTTTACACAATAACTTAAGTGGTCGGCGAGTTGTGGTATTTTGAATCCATAAAGTTCAAATCTTGGTTTTGCCTCGGTTTAGCATAAATTTTGGATAAAAAGAAAGGTTGGACAATTATAGATTATGGCCGAAAGGTGGAGGAATCCGGAATAGTTGGTCACCAGACGCATTGCGTCTTCCCATTGAAGTAGAGCCGTCTTCATGGGGCCTCAACGATCCCGGTGGCCATGTCCAAAGCTTGATGGACCAGGTCAAAGTGAGGACCTTGCTGTGGAGATAAGTTTCTGGTTGTGAACCAATGTCTCACATGGCGACTCCAGACTTGCGTCCCGGTATCACAGGCATTTAACGGGATTCGAAATGCCTAGAGAAGGAAAAGGGGTATTTTTGATTGAATTTAAAGAGCTTGTTAGAGAAAGAAAAGGAACAATTGACGAAACTAGGTGATTTTTGTTGGACCAAATCTGAATGTTGAAGTGATTCAATTCCTGAATTTGTTTAACTTCTTGTTTGCATTTAAGCATTCTCTTTCCTTTAAGATAGTATTATTTTCCTGATCTAATTTTGGGCAGTACTTGCTAATTTATTGCATTTCAACTTTTTATCATTTCAGTTTTGGTTCATTTCTTGACTGGTACTCAATCTGCTCTTTGTAGATAAGGACCCATGCTATTAGGACAGCTCATGGAAATATTGACAAGACTTTAAAGGCTGCTGAGGTTATACTGTCCCAATTTGATATTTCTCGTCAGGTTGCTCTAGCCTCTAATGTTTGTTATGTCATTGATTTCCTTAGATCTGATAGAGATACCTTTTAGTTTCCTTAATTGAACATGAACTGTGTAGCAGAGAGAACTTGTATTTAGCAGATAAGGAGTTTTGGTGATCATTTTTAGAGATAAAAACTCCAATCCACCTGATGGATCTTCACGTACGACTTGTGTTCAAGATAAACTGAAACTCTCCTCCAATATCTATATGATGTGTGAGTACAATCTTCCTAGAAGGCCTGACAGAGATAATAGTTGTATAGTGCATAATTATACATCTTGTACGTGAATGCTAGAGAGGAAGGAAAACTGTTACTTTCAGTATCCATTTCCTTTTTTAATTTCTTCATGGTATTAGAGTTTGGGCTCATTGTGATGTTAGGGGAACTTCCTTTCCCTATGTTCAGACTGTAGTAAATGCTTTAAAAAGCTTTGAGATAAGAGAGGCCATGATGAGCAAATTGGACAAACACACCCGTACCATGGGATTTGTTGTCCCAAAATCGCAAGATTCAAGGGGGAAAGAACAACTTGTGTAAACTTCTTTAGAGGAAGATGACAGTCTATAGATAGAGACACTAGACCACCCAACCAAAGACATTTTGGTAGCACAAGGGTTTGAATTTGAATTCTCCCATTGTTAGTTATTTTCATTGCTTGTGCTAACAAATTGTTTTTGAATTTGAATTCGACTGAGAAGTTATCGGACTTGATTTTGAATTCGCTGGTGAAAGTGAAAAAATTCCATTGCAAAATTGTAGTCCTTTTTTGTCTTTATCTGGTACAAAGAATCCTTGTTTTATTTGTGATAATTTTATCAGTTTAGTTGGTCTCTCTTAAATGCACCTTACTTTAATTAGAACTTCTTAATTAATGGTACCTTCACTTTAGGCGGAAATTAAAATACTTAAAGGGCCACATGAGGACCTAGAAAGTTATCTTCAAGCAATTGAGCAGCTGAGAAACAACATTCGCTTCTTCAGCAACAACAAAAGCTTCAAGAGTAGCGATGGAGTGCTCAATCATGCTAATAGTTTGCTGACCAAGGCTCTTTCAAAGCTCGAAGAGGAGTTTAAGCAGCTCTTGCTATCTTATAGGTTAGCTGACATTTTTACTGTTCTCATCATATTCTATTTGTAGACTTGAAACCTTGTTCTATAGTTCAATACAGTTGAAAAGTTAGAAGTGGAAGGTGTGAGTGTCTATTTGTAGACTTGAAACTGGTTCAGTACTCTTTAATTAACCTTCAGAACTCCAATGGAGGCTTCAAAATTGAAGTAGAAATGCATCCAAATCCTGCTACTTGACCTTCCGATGGAGCTTTTTGACTAAATCCGAATTTAATGTTTCAGTAAACCCATTGAACCTGATCGGCTGTTTGAGTGCCTCCCAAATTCAATGCGACCACCGTCATCACCTGGACACCAGGATTCTAGTGGTAAAAGTAATCTGTCCAATAGTAATGCTGAGCAAAATGGTGCAGAAAATGCTGTCTTCACACCGCCAACTCTTATACCTCCAAGGATCCTGCCTTTACTACATGATTTAGCCCAACAGTTGGTTCAAGCTGGCCACCAACAACAATTTGTAAACATATACAGGTAAATATGTATTCTTAACTATGAACTATGTGATTGTACAGACTATGTTTACTCATTGTACAATATCATGGAGAAAAGATCAATCTACTGGCGTAAAAGCTGAAGGCTTTCTCTCTATTAAGCAGTTCGTGCAGAGAAATCTATTGAACTCAACAGAAAGCAAACAGACTAGTGCATACATGGGTGGTGGTGGAGTCCTCAGGAAGCTCATTTTTGGTTTATGAGGAGGACTGGAATAAAAGAAGAAAAGCTGACTGAAAGCAATTGTCTGTGTGAGAGAAAGAGAACCCTAATCTTTAGTCTTGCTCAAAATCTCCAATAATATAGTCTAGTTGGTTAATCTGTGTAGTTACGATCTCAATTTTTAAATATAACAAATTCCACCTTTAACTTGGAATTCAAAGGTGAAATACTATAATGCCTTTTCCAGCTAGATGGAAGACCTTTTAGTTGCTTCAACTTTGTTCATATTGAAACCGCCTAGAAATAGAAGAGTAGAAGGAAATCAGTAGTTGTGGTTTAAGTACTAGAGAGACCAAGGGAGGAGTTTAAAGCTGTGACTTCAGGACAAGTTTGTTGGCTGTGCTCTTATTGTTTAGCATAAGTAGTAGTTTCTTGGTAATTTTACACGCACATTGCAACAATATGTTTTGAAGTGCTATAGATTCCTTTCCTCATTTTGTTCCTTTTCTTATTCTTTTGATTTATAAATATCTCAAAAGGGATACACGTTCTCCCGTACTGGAAGAAAGTCTTCGCAATTTGGGAGTGGAAAAACTTAGCAAAGAAGATGTTCAGAAGATGCAATGGGAAGTTCTGGAAGCTAAAATCGGAAATTGGATTCATTTTATGCGGATTGCTGTAAGTTTTCTCTAATTCCCCTGGAAGTAGATAAAAGCTTGCCTTTGACTTTCTTATGGTTAATTGAACAGGTCAAACTGTTATTTGCTGGGGAACGTAAAGTATGTGATCAAATTCTTGAGGGATTTGATTCACTCAATGATCAGTGTTTTGCTGAAGTTACTGCTGCGAGTGTTGCTGTGTTGCTTAGTTTTGGTGATGCAATTGCAAAGAGCAAAAGATCACCTGAGAAGTTATTTGTGCTTCTAGATATGTATGAAATAATGCGGGAACTTCATTCAGAGGTACGAGACATACTAGCAAACAAGAAATTGATTCATTATATTATGCCTACGTTAAATACAGGACAAGAACAAACAGTCGACTGTTACACAAATTTCATGGTGTACATACTAACAATGTATAGTTTAAGCTCTTTAACAACCAAGGATTTTCTAGAACCTACCTAGAAAAGCAAAACTAAGGTGTTCGTAGATCCTGGATTCTCGATGATGCTTGTTGCTGAGGAATCAGTTATGTTGTATATCACTCGTAGATCCTGGATTCTCCATTGTTGGAAGAAGGCTTTTGTAACACTTTATTTCTCTGTAACTAAAATAGCATTCACTTGGTTCAGTACCTATTTAGAGAAATTTGTTACTATTAGTTAACAAGGACATGTAAACATTTTAGAGGTATAAATATATGGATTTCATATCCTAGTCAAATAAAAGAAGAAAATAGGTACAATATTATAGAATCTTAACATGCATATGGTTTGGTTTTACTTAGACCTAGATATAATGCACATGCAGGCTCTCTTTGCCACTTGTTCTTTGACATACTAACTGTGAGTTATGATAGACCTACGGTTATACAACCAACAATCCTTAATGAACTATCATAACTCATAATTTTTTATGAGTACCACAGACAAGTTCCAAAATTAAGTTTTAAACTTTTACATGGATAGCCTCCCTGTGCCAGTCTACCCCACCATATCCTGTCCTTTTTTCCCACCAAATCTCCTTAATAATCTTAGTCCATCCTCAAATCTTTCATGACTGTACTCCTTTGTTGTTGACGTTAGAGTCTTTGTCTAGCCTTCTGGTCTGCATATTGTACATATAAGATGAAGATATTGCGTCTGCTGCAGATTGAATCACTTTTCAGAGGTAAAGCTTGCAATGAAATTAGGGAATCTGCCTTTGGTTTGACAAAGCAACTTGCGCAGACAGCCCAAGAAACCTTTGGTGATTTTGAAGAAGCAGTTGAGAAAGATGCAACCAAAACTGCCGTCTCGGATGGAACTGTTCATCCCTTGACCAGCTATGTGATTAATTATGTGAAGTTCCTGTTTGAGTAAGTCACTCAACTACATAATGTGTTCTTTCTTCCTTGTATGCGTGAAAGCGAAGTCGCATAATAGCTTCCTTCTTCCAAGGGGATATTACTGGTTTACCACTTTTCCTCACTAAATTGTATGAGTACCTTCCAAGCGTGGTGTCCCCAGGAGTCCTTAATATGTCATAATATGAACATTTTTGCTAGTGGCATAGTAGATAAAGCTTACTCTAATTGCCATGATTTCTGGATAAGCTCTGGATTTCTTTGTTTTTTCCAGCTTCGAGGTGGATTAATCAGTTGGAATCAACAATGGGAACTCTCAATATTCCTTTTATGGAAAGGAACACCCATAGATTAGTTGTCAGTCTTTGTTGACATAATTGTCTTGACAAGTTGCACTTTCTTTTTCTAGCTATCAGTCAACATTGAAACAGCTATTCCAAGAATTTGAAAATGGAGGAGATTCAAATTCTCAGCTAGCTGCTGTTACGATGCGTATAATGCAGGCTCTTCAAACCAATTTGGATGGGAAATCTAAGCAATACAAAGATTCTGCTCTGACTCACTTGTTCCTTATGAACAATATTCACTATATGGTCAGATCTGTGCGCAGGTTTGTTGAACTAATATACATCGGGCGAAGAGCTCAAATGTTGTTGTATGTATTGCTTTACGGTATGGTGCTTATCCTTTGTTGCTTTTAGGTCTGAAGCCAAAGACTTATTAGGTGATGACTGGGTGCAGAGACACCGGAGAGTTGTACAACAACATGCAAATCAATATAAAAGAATTGCTTGGGCGAAGGTATTTCTCATTTTGCTTTGCCCCGCTTATTCTCTGCCTCAAGAAAATGGGAGAATTTTGTGTGTAGGTCTGGGGTACAGGGGTTAAGGGAAGGAGGGGACCAATTAAAATTCTATTTTAAAAAAAACTAAGTTAACCATATTATAGCTTCCCCAGGTCAAGGTCAAGTTAATTTCAGTACCACGAAGGATTGCGTAGTGAAAATTTGAATGGGCGCTTTATTTCTTGTCTATGATTATGGTCTCAGTTGAGTGATGATTGCGTTGCTTTCACTTGTTAAAGAAATTATAGTTGCCTCTTTGATCTAAATTTTGTCCAAACTTCCTGCTCTTTTGAACTGTCTAATTTTTTCCAGATGGTGGAATTATGTGATGCCATGAGCATGATCACAGTTTCCATAAAATATGGAATTCGCATACGATTGTCCTAATCAATACCTTGCTTTTATGTTTGAGCAGATCCTTCAATGTCTATCGATTCAAGGGCTAACATCATCTGGAGGCAGTAACTCTAGTGGTGTAGATGGACTAAACAGTAGTGGAGTTTCAAGATCGGCTGTGAAAGATAGGTACGTTCTCAGGCCTCTTATTTTATGAACTTCAGTTGACAGTTATCTAATCTTGTTTCTGGTATGAAAACTTGTTACTCTTTATCAGGTTGAAGATATTCAATGTGCAGTTTGAAGAGCTCCATCAAAGGCAAACTCAATGGGCTGTTCCAGATACTGAGTTGCGAGAGTCATTAAGGCTTGCAGTTGCTGAAGTTTTGCTGCCTGCATACAGATCTTTCATTAAACGCTTTGGGTATGTTGATTTGATTTGCTATCATTCTCTTGCATGTGTTTTTCCTGTGAACTCCAGCTAGAAAGTTGTTTAGTCACTTGATACAACTAGAAAGTTGTTTGGTCACTTGACAACAACAACAACATACCCGGTGGAATCCCACAAGTGGGGTTTGGGGAGGGTAAAATATACGCAGACCTTACTACTTCCTCATAGAGATAGAAAGGCTATTTCCAATATTTGGTCACTTGACACGTTTCAAATATGTGAAGCAGAGCCAGTTCATTTGTTTCATTCTTCAAGTAATTTGCAGTAGTAGAAGAATACAACCTTCTAGCTTCCGGTATAAAATCCATTCTTTATGCTTTTGCCGAAACGCACATAGACAGTACATAGAGTAAAATAGATCACAAAATGTTATGATCAGAAAATGTCTAAAAGTTGGCTGAAGAAATTAAACTGTTCGACTCTCGAAGTTGTCAGATAAGATGAAACATAGGGAGTGCTTTCCTTAGAAAAGTTGAGATGATGTAAAATGCTTTGTTTTCCTGCATGACAGGCCTTTGGTTGAGAGTGGTAAAAACGCCCAAAAGTACATCAGATATTCAGCTGAAGATCTTGACCGTATGCTTGGTGAATTCTTCGAGGGTAAGACGTTGAATGAACCAAAACGGTGAACCTCACCCATGCTCTATGCACTGTCCTCTCCTTTGCCATTGCTGATACAGTTCCTCCATGATTGAGTTCCTACACCTAGTTAATGGCAGCCTTCTGGTTCGTCTCCGTTCGCTACCAATATGTTCAGAATCTACAGGATGCAATAACTGTATAGAGCAGTTCACTAGTATATGAATATGAAATTTGTCCAAGTATTATAGTTTGCATGTGTTGCTTGTATTAAAGATTGTCTAGTAGTCGATGTATTTTGTATAGCAGAGCCTTTTAATATTTGCTTTTAAGAGCTTCTTTTGTGGTCCTAATGTTCATAGTTTTTACTTGTATTTGACAATAATTCAACAATTTAATGATGAGTCTAAGTTCTATGCATGGATGGTGTAAAAACAATTACCTTTTTAATAACCTATGTTGGAAAAATTCACATATTTGAATCTCATAAAATTTTGAATAAATAAATAATAGAATAGTTTTCTTATTATAGTTTATTTTGCATAGATTATGACTAAATTGTAAATGATGAGCCGTGTATTCGCAAATCCGTTGTAGTCTAGTTGGTTAGGATACTCGGCTCTCACCCGAGAGACCCGGGTTCAAGTCCCGGCAACGGAACTTTTATTTTTTTATGTACGTTACTGTTCTTTGTTTTCTACACGAATACGAGGTAGGAGCAAGATTTACCTACGCTCTATCTTCCCTCAAATTCCACTTGTAAAATTATATTGAGTATATTGCTATTAAATGCCATTTCGACAACGCAACTTTTTTTTTAATCTTACTTCCCGTTAAGTGTTTCAATTAGTACGAGGTAGAAATCTACCTATATTCTACCTTCCTCAAATTCCATCTGTGAAATTGCATTGAGTATGTTATCGACTACAAGTTACAGATTTAATACATATTTGTAATCCAAGACAGATCACTTTTTTAGCTACTTCAAGTGTAAACCACCATAAAATAAGACATTTACAATTCAAGAATATAGAATAAATTGCACAATCTTGATCAAGCCAACCTAGTGTCAAAATTTCATATGCACCAAAGGGACTCCTGGACATAACACAAGAAGCAGCTAGGCTGACAAAGATTACGCTAACGCCTCCTATAGAAATCTGAATCATCGTTGGCATCACTCTCGATCTCATAGATTGAACTATGTTCACTGTCACTATCGTCTGAAACTTCCTCATTCTCATTTGAAGCTGCATTGAGAGTTCGGTGAGAACTCCAATCAGGCGGGAAGGTCTTTTGAAGAGCTTCTGTTACATCACCACCAGCCCTCTCAATTTTTCTCAAGCATTTGGACCAATGGACTGCAGTTCCCATATCAACAGTTAATCCAGACTCTATCATCTCTTCAGAAACGAGTTGGATTGCCGTTATAATGTAATCTTGATCAGCAACTACTGCTCTTGACAACAATGATGTCATTAAACAGTGGTATACAGCTTTGTCTGGTTTCAGACCAGATTGCTTCATCTGTTCAAAACATTTCAAACCCTTTTCCGGAAGAGAAGCCCGTGACCAACCATGTATAAGAGTGGTATAGGTCTTTACATTAGGTTTGATCCCAACAGTTTCCATCTCTTCAATTGCTATCATTGCTCTCTGCAAACCACATGAAACATTGTTTTACTGCATAATAGTTGCTCCTCTTCAAATTGCGAAATAAGAACTATTGATCAGCATACCAAGTAACAAATGATTTCGATGTATTCATTGTAGGCACTAAGACAACAAAAATCAACAAGGGGAATCTTAGTAGTTCAGGTAATTGGCTTATCTAAACTTTCACCTTGTTGTTGAGGGTTCAAGTCCTCCGTTTCGCCTTCCCCTTTCCCCAATTTTAGAAAAAACAAACAACCTAAATTCAACAATATAAATGCAGGTTAAGTTGTAGATAGATCATCAAGAACATACTTGCATGTCTCCAGCTTTACAACAAGCATTTATGAATGACGTGTAAGTATGGATGTCAGGTGGAACTCCTTGTCTCATCTGTTGCATCAGCTCAGCAGCCTCCCAGACATCACCTCGTCGAGCCCATCTGCATTAACAAAGAAAGACAAAGGAAAGGAGGAGAATCATGGTCAAGAAACACAAACACGAACAGAAGAATCTCTGGCGTAGGGAAAGTGGAAATTTAGATCATGTTAATCGACATTCTTTCCTTCTGTTTTTGATCCATTGAGAGATGGTCCAAGGTTTGTCAAATTATATAATGTAAGCTATGATCTTAACAAAAGCATACTATAAACAGGTACAGATCAACTGTAAAACTAACCATACCCGTCAATTAATATGTTATAAACAAAGGTATTCCTGGGGATGCTTTTGGCATTCATTTCCTTTGTTACCATCAAAGCACTTTGCATCCTGCCTGATTTACAGCATGCCTTGAGTAACGCCTCATATGTATATATGTCAAGCTCTAAACCCTTATTTTTAACTTTTGAAAAATATTCACAAGCTTTTCCGATATCACCAAGAGATGCATAACCATGCATAATGGTTGTATACGTGTGCTCATTTGGACTAACGCCTGCAAGCAGCATATCGTCCAATATTTGTACAGCCTTCTCCATCTATATCCAGTTAAAGATTAAGTGAACAAATGAAGAGCTAAGAAAAAGCAGCTGCCAGGCATGACAATTCTCTAGAAATGATGTTGCAGATGTCAGTAGAGAATACAAGCCTACCTGACGCTTCTCAACAAGGCCAAGAACTAAAGCGTTGAAAGTGTGAACATTAGGGATGCATCCACTCCTCCTCATCATATCAAAAACGTCAAGTGCTCTTCTTACTTCTCCAGCTTTTGCAAAAGCATGAATGATTGGCATAAATGTCCGTGAGTTTGGCATATGTCTCTCCTTTTTCATTTCCTCAATAATGCGTAGAGCGCGATCCAAGTTACCCATGCCACAAAATGCTCTTATAATGTTATTATAAAGTACCACATCTGGCTTCAAACCATCTCTTATTACATCCTCAAAAATTGCAAAAGCATTAGCCCAATCTTTCAAATTTATGAATCCATTCATCAATATGGAATATGTCTTCATGTTATGCTTTATGCCAGCCAATTTCATCATTTCACTGACCTCAAAAGCTTTGGATACCTGACCAATCTGCAATGGGTTCATACCAATTTTACAAAATTCAGAAGAATTAAAGTTGTAATATGACTTACAAACAATATCAAGTTGTGAATAGTACCTAGAATTGTATGCTCAAATGGGCCAAAGATTTCATATTGCAGATTCTAACTAGTTTTGAATTATGACTAGATGAAGATAGATGGACTGATTGAAATGGAAAAGAAGCGAAAGCTACTATGACCAAGCTATCCAATTTAGTACTTTGACTTGATATACACTAGTCGGCGATCCCTAAACAAAGGGTTCTTGGGGGTTAAATCGTAGTATATTTTATTTGTTTAGTGCAGATAAATTCCTTCTATGCTGTTGAATCTTTCTGAAGGCAGAATCTGACACATTAAACTGAGAGCGGAAGTCAGATTTTAACTCAACTATTTGTTTAGTGATAATGGCCTATATCTGAATGATCTGTGCTACAGATATCAGACTGAGAGTGCAAGGGAAAAAGAAAGGGATAAAAAGACGCAAAATCGACAAGGCTTTTTTTCATAAGTAAGAAGCAATTTAACAAGTTAAATATAAGGAAAGTTCCGAATAATCTAACAGCAACCAGAATAACTCACCTTGATATAGAGGTTCATCAAACATCCATAGCTGACAACTGAAGGTGTAAATCCACACTCCTGCGATAATAATTACAGTACCTCTTCAGATCAATCATCAAGGACGTTTGAGATTCTGTGCACATAATAAAGCTGCCATTCATCTTTAAAGTGCTATTCAGAAAGATAGTGCTATTTTGAAAAAGCATGAGGAGAAAAACATGTTAAACACCTAAAGATACTTTCAAGTTTCACCAATTCATAATGACTTCCACTCATCAATCAAAATCTGTGAAATTACACTGAAGAAACTTTTACCTTAAGTCTATCAAATACAACAAGACATTTTTCTTCATTTCCTATCATAGTATAACCATCCATCATGGTATGATAGATATCAATTGGAGCATCGATACCCTCCTCTTCCATTTCCCTGACCAATTCTTCGGCTCGACCCATATTTAATGTTTGGCTGGCGTTTGATAATAAAACCAACAGAGAACATTAACTCGTAATAATATCTTTAAGAGAAGAATTTAATATGGAAGGCAGAAGAGAAAGAATACTGCTGCAGGAATTAGCATTTGGCCAATATTAACTCGTGATAATATCCTATAAAAATAATGTGAGAGAACTGCAGAGAAAGAATAGTGCTGCAGCAATTAGCCTTTTGCCAATAATAGCAATTGTTTACACTAAAATTGCAGGCACAAACCAAAATGAACTCCAACTCGGAAGAGAAAAAACAAAAAAGGGTCTTCAATGAAAACACACCAGTTAGCATAGATGATATTCCCATATATGATTGCATTTAATGTCAGATTCCTCTTTTTCGCTTCCTTAAACCATCGCTCAGCAGCTCTTCAACAAACAAAAAGAGAAATAACATATAATGAAAAGCTCTCATCAGATATGCCGAATAAAAGTTCAAACTCAGAAAACTAGAGAGAATTCTTGATCAAAAAACAAAATGAGAGAACTCAGAAAACTAGATTACTGCAGAGAAGAGTTTAGTGAAGACAAAACTAAATGCTGAAAGTTTTTCTATGCATAAAAGAAATTACCATAAACACAACAACAAAATATCAAGTGTGATCCCAATACCAAAAGTACGGGCTGGGAGAGGTAGCATTTATGCAGACCTCACCCCTACTTTGGGAGGTCGAGAGGTAGTTTCATATAGACCCTCAGCTCAAGAAAATACATTATCACATACACATTTGCCATAAATGGAAAATCAGCTTTCTTATTTTCTAGCATGCAATAGGACTAAGTTGTTTAGATGCCATAGGGGCTACACTATAAAGAAAAGAAATAAATGAATAGAACCTACTGATACTCCCCCAGGTGTAAGGCACTGAGCAAAGGTTAAAGCCTAAATGGGGTCGATTACCCAATTCTGTACCGATTGGCTGCAAAGTTATTAGACTTAGCCATTAAGCATGTTTGATAAGGGAAAGTGAAAATCACTTTAGAGATCTACTCGTTAAGATAGTCTAATCAAGTATCAATATCTGTTCGCTAATATTATTTTCAGTTTTCACCAAACATCTCCGAGGGCCTATATGAAACAAAGGTGAAAAAAGGAGAGGTCAACATTTTCAAACTTAACAAAGCTAAGTAATGTTAAAAACAACAAAATGATAGATGAATAATAACACTTAAAAGTGGTTGAATTGCTCACTCTATATTACCCACTTTGGCAAATCCTCCAACGAGAACGCTGTAAGTTACAAGACCCAATTCAATTCTTTCATCTTTCATTTTCCTCACACAACATAGTGCTTCTTCCATGTCTCTACCCACTGCATAAGCATGAATAAGGCTGCAAATGCGAATACAGATAGATAACACTATTCATTTTCAGGAGTAGTATATAACACAGTACCAATTTTCAGAAGTAGCAATGCTATATATTTCTCAGGAAAGAAGCACAGAAATTGAGTATTTACAACAGTAACCAGTTCCCACAAGTGTCTAAAGAATTTATTTATTTATTTGTGCTTAAGAATAAGCAAATATATGGCCAAGATCGGCCTTGAATCATATCCAAACGAGTTAATTATGGGGTAATTTACTGGAAGAATTGTCTAATGATGCTTAGATAGAACTGACGCAACAGTTAATAAAGGCGAAACTAACTTGGTATATACATGAGAGGTTGGTTCTATTCCTCGAGCACGCATCTTCTCAAAGGTTTCACGTGCACGATGCATGTCACCCCTCCTTGCATAGTAGTTCACCATTAAGCCAAATTCTTTCCTGGATGGCTACAAATAGAAGGAATTATTTTATCTGGAAGAATATGATCATCAAGAGTTTCTTAAAAACCTAACACACAACTTTACATGAGACAAAAACGAACATAAGGTATACCATAAATAAATTTTAACTTTTCTTCAACAGAAAGTCATATCAGAGATAGTAGTAATAATACGCAGTATATAGTAGAATACAAATGTTTTTACATGCAAGTACGGTAAATCCACAAGCCAATAAAAGTCTTCTATGACTTAAAATCATCAAAAGCACACATTGTTGCTGCTAGTTACAATCCAAGGAACAACACAACTTCGCTAGCACTTCATCTGATCCTTATATATATGACACATAATCTTATAAAATTAGGGGTAAAACCTGAATGAAGATCTCCGTAGAAGGGATGAACAATTAAGGATAAGGAAGCAACCACTAATCATTATTACAACAACATACTCAGTGTATTCACACAAATGGGGTCTAGGGGTGGGGTGGGGTGGGGGAGTAGGATAGGATGTATGCAGACCTTAATCTACCTTTGTGGGGTAAAGAGTTTGTTTCCGACAAACCCTCAGCTCAAAAGGAATGTTATCAAAGTAGGATTGCAAGCAAATATAACAACCAAACAGCACGATACAAAAATAAGTAAAGCAACAAAATGATACCACAAATAGAAGAATAGGAGGCTACGCAATTACTAAATACTTCTACCAATAATGAGAACAGGAAAAGGAGGAGGCTAGCCCCTAACTCTCCCACATAAAGTGCGACAACACCCCCCGACCTACTAACCTTCTACCCTAATGTTCAACCTCCATGCTTTTCTATCTAGGATCATGTCCTTAGTACGCTGCTGAGCTGGATATGTTGCCTTTTTTTTTTTTTGGTTACGTTCTAAGACCTCTCTTGCTCTAGAGCCACAAAGAAGCAAGAGAGAGGAATCACGGAAAAGGAAATACTGATAGCTAATAAGTACCAGACTTATCACGTTCTAAGTACCATAAACTCATAGATATTTGCACACAAACCATTTGGCACCAAAGATCTTACCACCTTATCTAAGCTAATAACACATAATGAACTAACTTAATTTATCCGATTCTAAAACCGTATCATAAATGTACTAACTTGAAGTATCTAAAACACTTCCAATCATACACTTCAAGGGACTACAGCACTGCAAGCAGAGTACTGAAGTATTCCAGTAAGCATAACACCTTCTTGATTCTCTCAAAAGCCCGAACAACCGCCTGCCAATTCTCCGTCTGTGTCTCTAGAACATTCCTGAAATCTCTCCCTGAGCCGCCCCTCGCCTCGTGCCACGTGTACCTATTCTGCTCATCATCATTCCTATCCTCTATTTTCTCTTTCAATCTCCTACCATCATCCAATTTCACAGTCAATATCCTTCCATGAAATTCAACACCATCAAACTCCAGTGCCTTCATAGCTGCCTTCTCAGCAATTGGACCCTCATATATCACAAACCCAAAACCCAAAATCTTTTCATTCCCACTATTACCCTTTATCAAAATCACATTCTTTATAGCCCCAAACTGCCTAAAGAACTCAGCAACCTCCTCCTCTTTAATCCATAAGGGCAAATTCCCCACAAAGATTCTTCCTTTTTCCTTATTTTCAACTCTTTTCTGCATTTTCTCATTCTTTACTACT
>JAABOM020000084.1:3819305-3832449 GCA_011800125.2 Solanum clarkiae | reverse complement strand
CATTTTGCTTTATTCCATCATACCCCAAAGCCAAAAAATAGTGAATCTTTGGCTCCATCCGAGATTGATGGAAAGTCATTAAAACATCCCCTTACAAAAATACAAAATTCATCGATCCATAACAGAATTAATATAACCCAACCCTTCCCAAGATCCCATAGATAACATGAGTTTAGTGCATCGAGTTGCCTTCTTATTCTATAGCAACACAAAGATAATCCACAGAATAATACTTGAGCTGCTTTTTTTTTTTATAAGAATAAGAGAATCTTAATACAAAAAAAATACAGTTTTTCTACATCTTAGGCTTTGAAATAGTTTAGATTTTTGTCAACACAATCAGCTGGTGCATGCTATTCCTGATATCAAACATTCTATTGTAAAAGTATATCAGGAGAGCAAGCTTCTACCTTATAAATAGAACCAAAAATCTCAATCAACAAGTATAGGTGTAAACAAAAGTTAAGACAAATAGACAATCATCTATAGTTGATTGCTCTTGCATCATGCCTCAATTGCTCAGGAACGATCGTTAGCACTTGACAGAATCACAGAACTAGCTCCAACTTTAGGAGAAGGGAGTCGATCCTTTGACCATTCTTCTAAGGCTTTACGGTGTAGAGCATTCATTCGTATGTATGGCCGTTTTTCTTTGATCAACTTCTCAGCATTTTTCCAGTCTTCTGCTAGACCAAGAGCTACTAACAGTGCACACATGACTGCAACACTCCTTCCATGACCTAGAAAACAGTTGAAGAATTTACAATGAAATATCAGTGACAAGTTTTAAGTTCTTGCAAGGACGTATCAAGGCACCAACGAAATCAATATCAAAGTGAGCTCTTCAAGACAGTATATAAGTTGTCACTACATGCAAGAGAACACATTTCCTTCTAAAATCTTTATCCTAAAATGATGACTTCCCGAAAGACTAGAAGTTTTCAGAGCTTTAACTACAGGCCTGCACATTTGATCAATGGTTATTATGAGGAGGAAAAGCTCACAATCAAAATGTGGAGACTTCTAAATGCTGTGTGAAACCACTCATTTAGAACTCTAAAGCAAAAAAGCACAGAGAAGCCTGCAGTGTGAAATCACAATATTTGGAAACAGAGAGTATTTTAATAAGGCTCAGCACATTGACCTGTTTGCAGGGCTGATTGATATTCATTACTGATTAAACTCTGGTGTCTTTATCCACCAAGGCTAGGATAATGGGAAGGAATCACCTGGTGTTTTTGTCTCGGTTGGGATTTGAACTGGAGAAATCATGGTTCTCACCTAATTCGTTGACCATTAGGCCATACCCTTGGGTGCAAAACATAAGTTGTATAGATGATCTAATGTTTTCTATAACTGTAGTGTCCGTGCTAGTTTGCATATCTCGATTAATTCCATGGGATACTTGTCACCTCCCACCAGGTAGCACGTTACTCTAACCACCAAGACTAGAACAAATAGGAAGAAATCGCCTAGTGTTTTGTCACAATTGGGAATGAACCTGAGACCTCATGGTGCTCAATCCACTTCATCGACCACCAGAAATTGGATGTTGTATAGGTGATCTATTTATAGAAATGCATATAGACAAATCGAAGTGTCATACAATAGCTAAATGTAAATATGGAATTGTCTTTAAGGATGCAGAAGCACCACTTGCTGCTAATAAGTAGCCAAAATTTCTCACTATCAAAGGAATCACAAGTTTAGCATGGTATACTAGTTCCTGTCTGATTCCAGCAATTGGGATGGACCAGCTAAGGTTACCACTTCATTTTTTCCTCTCTTTAAACGCCTGAAATGACTTCCGCTCGTGATAATCTACTAAACACCTTCATGCAATTCAACTTTTGTCTAACATACATAACAAATTCTAGCTTTCTCCAGAATAAATATTTTTACTAGTGATGTATACTTTTCAAGTGATAAATTCAACAAAGACCCAAAGCTGATAGTATCAACACCGTACCATATTAGCAAAAGTAGGTGTTCCACTAGTAACTTGAACACTACATGCCATTAACCATCATTGGTTTGTGTTGTATCCTATTTATTTTTACGGATGCTACATATCGATAGGACAAACTATAGGCCCTCTTCAATGATATTTTTCAGATATTCTTATTTATCCAAATATTAGAAGTGAAAAGCAGAAAATTACATATGTTTTCTACATGTTATATAACTGGCATATCAGTCGTCTCTTCATCCATTATTTTGTTGACCTCCATTCTGCAGGAAAATGACAATGCTAAGAAAGCAACTTACCAACTTTAGTGACACAATACTGCTGTAGTGGTGTACATAAAAAGGAAAGTGAAGATGGAAGAGGGACGAACTTATTGATGGACTGCAACAGCAACTTGCAATTAGGTTTTTAGTCTTAGTATAAGTATCATCTCTCAAGTCTGTTCAAGAATTAGTATCTTTGGATTTCCTCTTCCACTGTCTCCTCTATCCTTTTATCGCATTCCCGTGATTCAACTAATAAACTATAAAAATGATGACTAGATCCCATCCTCTTACTTCAGCTCATGGTATCACCTCTGGCCTTCCTCAAACTCGATAGAAGTTATACACTGAAAACCATGTTAAGATTTAAAGACCAGGCCTCGGAATACATCAACGGTGACATAACACAACATAGAGCTTGTTGTTATAGTTTTCATTATTCAACAGTTGATCTGGTCACTGTCAACAAACAGTTTTTTTTTGAAAGGTCACTGTCAAAAAACAGTTGGCAGAAAAGAATTTAATCAAGCCTAAAGGTTTATCCTAGTGTTTGTTTAATGTTAAGAGGATGTGTCCACATTCACATATGTCTAGAATCATTAAGTTTTGAATAAGGAAAAATATTATAGAATATTTTACAATAACTTAAAATGATATTTTATACCTTCTTCTTTAGGAAAGGGTAAGGAGGATATTTTATACTCTGTTATCGGATATGATCTTACATTATATGGACAATAGAACAGCTTTTACCATATTTATGTAGCCTAAGACTTCTATGTAAGGAGGTCCTGTTGTACATTGTTAGTCAATCAAGTTACAAGAAGTTTGTTATTTTTCACATATATTAGTCTTCGGACCATGGTAAAGTCTCAAATAGCTTTCTACTACCAGTGGAACAACAACAACAACATACCCAGTGGAATCCCACAAGTGGGGTTTGGGGAGGGTAAAATGTACGCCGACCTTACCACTACCTCATAGAGATAAAGAGGTTGTCTCCAGAAGACCCTCGTCTCAAAATATCAAGTCCCAAAAGCAGAAAATACTAGATATGAGAAAAAAACGACTAAAGTGGAAAGCGTCCTCTACTACCAGTGGAGAAAGCTATATTTTTTTCCTGATCATGGTAAACTCTCAAATGCTATATACTCTAGAATCCTCATTTAACACACACACATTTGAGACTTTACCAATAGTTTTCTCCTCAAAGTCTTTACAATCATGGTAAAGTCTCAAATGCTATTGTTTTTATATTTATATATCCTAGAGTCCTCATAAACACTCACCGTGTACCCATTCCTTTTCCAAGAATACTTCATCTTCTCTTTCATATTTCTATCGCAATCCATTTGGCATGGTCAGACACAACCACCTAGCTTTAGAGCTAATATCATTCAGTTAAATGGTTCCATGTAGATGGAGAATGGTTGGAGAAAGGAAAACCAACACCCAAGAACTGGAGGAAATATATTATGACCTTAAGTAGTTAAGTAACACGATGACGAGATGAGACCGAACTCAAAAGTCACTACCCTTCTCCTAACACATACCATACCTATATCTTAAGAATAACACCGTCTGTCTTTGAAATTTGAATAGATGATATTATTATATAGGCTAATATACTTTGAAAATGGATAATAGACTGTTAGCTTTCTCCTATGGAATATCGGTTGAGAAGTCCTACGACTTCCAGTAATCAATACAATAGAAGAACCAAAAATGTGAGCCCAAAGGGCATCCAAGGGTGTGGCCTAGTAGTCACTAAAGTGGGTTGAGAACCGTCAGATCTCAGATTCAAATCCAGTAGAGATTTCCTCCATCTATCCTAACCTTGGTAGAAAGACTTATTTGTTACCAATTGATGGTAGGAGGTGGTAAGTAACTCATAGAATTAGTCGAGATGAGCGGCAGTTGGTCCGAACACACGGTTATCAAAAAGAAAGAACTATACGAGCCCAAAGGAAGCAGTTAAGCAATGTATGCATTATACCACAATCACACACTAAGGAAGGGCAGGCAAGCTAGCAACAACTAAATCTTTTAACATCTAAAGGACACATCCAACGGGCATCCAAGGGTGTGGCCTAGTAGTCACTGAAGTGGGTTGAGAACCATCAGGTCTCAGTTCAAATCCAGTAGAGATTTCTTCCATCTATCCTAACCTTGGTGGAAAGACATCCGGTACCAATTGATGGTAGGAGGTGGCAAGTAACTCATATAATTAGTCGAGATAAGCAAAAGTTGGTCCGGACACACGGTTATCAAAAAGAAAAAACTATATGAACCCAAAGGAAGCATTTAAGCAATTTATGCACTATACCACAATCACACACTAAGGAAGGGCAAGCAAGCTACCAAGAACTAAAAATTTTAACATCTAAAGGACACATCATTTCATGTCTACAAATACATTATATCCAAAACAAAAGTTTTCAAGTTCACAATCATACCATATGCACAATGGATGAAAACAGGTATATTCTGAGCTCTTTTTCTACAAGCCCATTTGACAGCAGCCTCAATATCAGCTGGCTGAGGTGACCTTGTATCCCAAGTTGGAATACAAAAAAATGCATGAGTTCCAGTGAACTCCAACATCCTAGGCATCTCACAAGTACAATCAATAATAGCAGGATTACCAGGTGGCAATTTATCAGGTGAACAAGGCCAACCCCCAACATATAACCCTTCAGAAACCTCACTATATGGAGGTTCCCCACTTTTCATTCTTCTTAATGCTGAAAACCCTCTAACAAAATACAAGTAAGGACTAAACATAACAAGTGACCAAATTGGAAATGTCCCATCTGAGTTTTTCCCCAAAAGAATTGGAAGATCAATTGATGGATTAGCAGCTAGAGCTACCAAGAAAGATACTAATGATGCATATAAACAAGGTATTGACAACAATGGGTATCCATAATTCTTCAGAGTAGCAAATAACATGAATAAAGTTGCTGATTTTAGGCCTATAAGCACAGAAATTCCAACACCCATTTCTTTTCTTGACCAAAAGATTCAATTTTTGGGCCAAAAAATCAGATACAAAGTCGAAAATTCTAACCCAATTCAACAAAATTAGACTGTATACAAGAAGGGAAAACCTTAAGGCAAACGCCCAAAAGGGAATTGAGAATCTAATGGACTGAAAAAGGTAAAATCAAGAAGACAAAAAGTGGCAAACCGCTTGATGAAAGGGGAACTTGACCTTTAGGAGGAGTTTGGTTCGAAGTTAGGAACCAAATGAGCAACACGAGTTTATATGTCAAACTATTTACTATTTCAATTATATATCTAAATTATCACTCGATATGATCGTGATATTTATATACAAAAGAAAGTGATAGTTGAAATAATTAAAAAAATCATCATAAACAATCTCTAATTGTTAGAATTTTACAATATAAAAATATATAATGGTTTATATAGACTTTGAGTTTGATTAAGTTCTTTTTTTCTTTTGGTGCTTCCAGGTGCTCTACTTTATTTTTAATAAATTTTTTTTATTTAACTCATGGATAGGGCCCGCTTAAAGTAAGTTTTACGGACTGATGAACTTATTTAGATTGGGCTACAAAATCTCTTACTTAGATTAACTTTAAAATTTTCAACTTAATTCTATCAAATCACAGATTGAACTGAAATAAACCATATCAGGTCAGTCCAATGAACCATGTCCATGATATATTGACAACTCTAAAATTCATGATTTTTTAATAAAAAGTGTTGTTCTTAAATGAGTTTTAATTTTTTTTTTAGATCAACAAGAACATTAAGCTAATTTGGAACTATTGAAAAGTTGAATTTAGAAGTCAATATACAACTTTTCTTAATGGAGTCAACAAAAAAAGTGATGTCACGTGAATATCTGAAAATTACTTAATTATAACAAGTTAAAATCGATTCGATATAAATATCTTATACGAATACGTAGTTTACCCAAAATAGAACAAAAATAGTGGGAAAGAAGAAGGAATTCAATAGCAACAAAATCATTATAGCAATAAAAAAAATCAAAGGGCCATTTATTTAATAGTTATTGGATCATTTTTGCCGATAAATTTCGACTCAATAAATATTTTAACTGATTTATTCAATAAAAAATTATATTCTTAAATGAGCTTCAAAATTTTTAGAGTCAGCAGATGAAACCACTGATTTGGGACTACTGAAGAGCTAAGTTTAGAAGTCAATATAGAAAGAACTAACAGTCAAAATTTCAACTATAAATTTTGACAAAATCAAGAATTTCAATGATAAAAGTTGCCTTAACAAGAAGAAACTCATTTATTTTTCTCGAAAATATTTTCCGGCACACACACAAGAAGAAAGAAAGGGACACTCATAATTGAAAAAATGTTATCAATTATTTCTAAGAAGATTATCAAACCTTTTTCTCCCACCCCATCTACTCAAAAATGGCACAAACTTTCCTTTCTTGATCAATGTTTTGATAACATTTATATGCCCTATGTCATTTTCTACCCAAAACATCAAGTGGCTACCATCCCAAAACACCAATTATCTGAATTTCTAGTAAATTCTTTGTCAAAAACTCTTACATATTACTATCCATTGGCTGGAAGTCTGAAAGACAATGCCATTATTGAGTGTGATGATCATGGTGCTGAGTTCTTGGAAGTTGAAATCAACTCTTCCATGGATAAAGTTATTTATCATCCTGATTTGGCATTCCCTCAAGGTTTGTCTTGGGGGTGTCCATCGTCATCGATATCTAATGCCTTTAACTGTTGCACAATTAAGTCATTTTGAATGTGGAGGAATCGCGCTTAGTCTTTGCATGTCACACAAGGTAGTGTTAGAGCTTACCCCATGGTTTTTGCATGTCGCCTAATTTTACTTCGAAAAGTTTTAGACCTTTATAGAATATTTCCTCAATAGGTTTATGGATTATATATTAGTTTTTGAATATATAGGACATATTTCTTTTAGCATAGATTTGTAATTATTAGCTTACGCGTGACGCTTTGTTGTTTCAATCATACTAGGTGGGAGACGGATGTAGTGCTTCCTACTTCTTCAAGGATTGGGCTAGGTTAACTCGAGATCCAAAATTAACATTATCTCCTCCTTATTTTGCTAAGGATTCACTAATGCCATCACCAATTGATGGTCCTCTGCTCTTCCCTGTTGTCATGGTGAAAACGGAAGAATGTGTCCAAAAGAGGTTTGTTTTCTCTGAATCCAAGATAAACGCGCTCAGAGCCTTGGTTGCTGCAGAATCCCACATACAAAATCCAACGAGGAACGAGGTTGTGAGTGTCATCCTCTTCAAATGTGCCAATTCTTCTTCTGCTACCAATTCAGGAAGGTCTCAGCTAGTCCAATTATCAGACTTGCGAAGTCAAGCAATTTCATAACCATTACTACCACCAACCACCATATGAAATATGATCACTTGCTTCTCTACACCAATATATGAAAACTACGAACAAGACCTCAAACTGCCAAAATTAGTAATCGATATAAGAAAGTCCAAACATAACCTCTTAGCTCGAAACAATCTACAAGAAAATGAATTGGTCAAAGAGATGCTGGATGCATATAGAACAAGGAGATTGCCATTCCATCAAAGGAATTGTGATGGTTGTATTATTTCTCATATATTAGCATTTGAATTGCCATTCCATCTATCTCGGATGGAGCCAAAAATTTACTATTTTTTGGCTTTGGGGTATGATGGAATAAAGCAAAATACCTCTTTAAACTGTCTGCGCTTCTTTTAATTGTGAAGTAGCAGTTAGTCAATGCAACTTTCAACGTTCATCATAGGTCATCCGGAAACAGTCGCGCTATGTTTTTAAACGACCTCCCCTTACTCCGCAATGTGCGGGAGCCTTTGAGGCATTGGGGTAATGTTGTTGTTGAATTGGAAAAATTAGATTTTGGATTTGGAAAACCTACTAGAGTAAGCCAAGGAAGTGGTCCATCTAACAAAATTTTTATCTTAATGAATACACCTCATGATCATGGAAGAGGAGTTGAAGCTTTTATAAACTTGAATGAACAGGACATGTCTATTTTCAAGGATGACAAGGACCTCCTCCAATTTGCTACTCCAGTGTAACAACGTCAAATGGACGGATCAAAATGAGCTGAGTTAACAAATGGATCGTCTTCTATTTCTCAAGTTTGTTACACCTTTTTCCGTTTTTTTTTAAATCTATTTATGCATTTTTAACATTGATCTACTATTTTTTTTTATTTGCAACTTTTGAAATTCTACTACATGTTATTGGAATTTCGAGTTAACTATCTTTCTATAGTCTTTTCTTAAATCTGTCAATCAAAATTTGTTATATATTTGACGAAGATTAAAAGTGCTCAATTTTATTAAATTTAGAGAACTAAAACTATTTCTAGATTAAAGGCAAATAAGAATATAGTTTCATATTCCTATTTTTTTCTATATTCTTCATCAATTTTATTTTCCTCTTCTCTATGTACACATACACACAAATAACATCTAATAATCCTCAAATCAACCAACTAAAACAAAATATTAATTTTCTTTTCAAAAAAATAGTGAAATGCAACAACAAAGGGATCAACATGGATTGTAGCAATAAATATTGGATTTTTTTGCTAATAAATTTTGACTCAATAAATATTTTTTATTTATTCAATAAAAAATATCGTTCTTAAATGAACTTCAGAACTTTTAGTTAGCAGATAGGAAAGAGTCAGCATGCCTTATATATTTTTGTCGATTTCCTTCTAATTACGTAATTCTTTCTATCTATTGTTTTAAGTTAAAAAAAAAAAGGATAATTCCTACTTAGAACATATCTAGAACAAAATTTTAATGATTCGTCATGCTTACTTATTTGGTATTGCTCAAGATTTACTTTAATAATAAATTACGATGACCGTCAAAATCTTGACTGTGAATTTCAAAAAAATCTGGAATTTTAGTAATAAAATTCACTTTAATTAGAAGTTATGGCTATCGTTAGAGTTGATCAGAAATCATGACGGTCACCATAAATTCTGTTCACATATTTTTTCCTTTTATCTCAAAAGAAACTCAAAAACGTAATTATCTCATTTATAAACTCAACCTTTTTAACCTGTCCAAATTCAACTTAACTCGTTCACTCGTCACCACTATATATAGTTAAGGCTGAAAGAAGAGAAAGACAATTATCTTTTAAAAAAAAATGCAATCAACTATTTCCAAGAAGATTATCAAACCTTCTTCCCCCACCCCATCTACTCAAAGATGGCACAATCTTTCCCTTATTGATCAACTTGTTGGTAATGTATATATGCCTATGGTTTTTTTTTACTCAAAACATCAAGTGGCTATGATCCCAAAACACCAATTATCTAAAATCCTAGAAAATTCTTTGTCAAAAGCTCTTACATATTACTATCCATGGGCTGGAAGTCTAAAAGACAATGCCACTATCGAGTGTGATGATCATGGTGCTGAGTTCTTGGAAGTCGAAATCAACTCTTCCATGGAAAAAGTTATTCATAACCCTGATATGGCTTTCCCTCAAGGTTTATCTTGGGGGTATTTGTCATCATCAACATCTAGTTCCTTAATTGTTGCACAATTAAGCTACTTTGAGTGCGGAGGAATCGCGCTTAGTGTTTGCATGTTGCATAAGGTGAACTCGATTCTATCATAATTGTGTTTTACTAGCTTTGAAAAGGTTTTTTTTTATATATAGAAAATGTAACAACCCATCTTGAGATGAGAAGTTTCACATCGACAAAACACAGGAGAGATGTTGGGTATATAAGTAAATAAGTCTTAAACCGTGCGGGCCTAGGCCCAAAGCGTACAATATCACTAGTGGACTGGGTTTTTACAGGTGGTATCAGAGCCACTTCTGTGTCAACGTTAGAAGCCCCACATCAACAAAACAAGTAAACAAGTCTTACCTACAATGGTGCATTTTAAAACCGTGTAAGCCTACGCCTAAAGCAGACAATATCACTAGCGGGCTGGGTTGTTACAGAAAAGGGTTCTTCCATCTCTATCCATTTCTTCGAGGAAAAGTTTTGCTCCTTTATAAATATTCTCTCAATAGATTTATGATTTTTATATTAATTTTCGAGTATATATGTCAATTGATCAAATCAAATTAATATGTAGTTTTTTTCCTTTTGCTTTTGATTCATTCAAGATTTGCAAGTATTTACTTTTGCTTCTGCATGACGCCTTGTTATTTCTATCCTAACAGGTGGGAGATGGATGTAGCGCGTACTACTTTCTGAGGGATTGGGCTACGTTAACTCGAGATCCAGAATTAACATTATCTCCTCCATACTTTGCTAAGGATTCACTAGTGCCATCACCAACTGATGGTCCTCTGCTTTCTCCTCTTCTCATGCCAAAAAAGGAAGGATGTATCCAGAAGAGGTTCATTTTCTCCGAGTCTAAGATAAACGCGCTCAAAGCCTTGGTTGCTTCAGAATCCTGTGTACAAAATCCAACAAGGAACGAGGTCGTGAGCGCCCTCCTCTACAAATGTGCCGCTTCTTCTTCTTCTACCAATTCAGGGAGATCTCGGTTACTTCAAACCTCAAACTTGCGAAGTCAGGCAATTTCACTACCACCAACCACCATAGGAAATATTTCCACTATTTTCTCCACACCAATATATGAAAACTACGAACGAGACCTCAAACTACCAAAACTAGTAACTGATATAAGAAAGTCCAAACACGACCTCTTTACTAGAAACAATCTACAAGAAAATGAGTTGGTCACGGAGATGTTGGATACATATAGAACAGGGAAATTGCCATTCGATCAAAGGAATTGTGACGTTTATACTATTACAAGTATACTATCACTCGAATTCGAAAAATTAGACTTTGGATTTGGAAAACCAGCTAGAGCAATCCAAGGAAGTGGTCCAGCTTGCAACACTTTTAACTTAATGAATACACCTGTTGATCATGGCAGAGGAGTAGAAGCATTTGTAAACTTGCTCGAACAGGACATGTCTGTTTTCGAAAATGACAAGGACCTCCTCCAATTTGCTACTCCAGTACAAGAACGTCAAATGGACGGATCAAAATGAACTAAGCTAATAAATGAACGCGTTAAATTAGTTTTCTTTGTTTAAATAAGTTGGATCAAAGTGTTCTATTTCTAGTGTCTAGTGTTGTTTTTGGTTTGCAATTTTTCGAATTTGAAATTACATTATTGGAGTTTCTAGTTAACCTTTTTATTTAGTCTCTAATAAATCTATATATTTGATGGAGATAAGAAGAACTCAATTTTGGTTAATTTAGAGCAATGATCCATTAGCTAAGTTATTTCTGTCGTAGCCAAGTGGTAGTGCGTTCTTTATATATTTTGATAATTTGGATTTAGGGGTTATGCGGAGGGACAGAGGTAGACCGAAAAAGTATTGGGAAAGGTGATTAGACGGGATATGGTGTAGCTTTGTATCACCGATGACATGATCTTAGATAGAAAGGAATGGAGGTCGTGTATTATTAGAAGCCTTGTGTTATAGTATGTTAGTAGTCGTGTCGTTATATATTGTGTTGTTATAGTCCGTATTTTATTGTCGCTTTATATTTTCATTTGTTGTTCATTCTAGTCGTTTCATATCTAATGTTTTCTGCTTTTGGCAATGATTTTTTGATATGAGGGTCTTCTGGAAATAACCTCTCTATCTCTATGAGGTAGTGGTAATAAGGTCTGCGTACATTGTTCCCTCTTCAAACCCCACTAATGAAATTTTCACTGATATGTTATTGTTGTTGTTGGTATACCAAAATAAGTTAGCACTTAAAATAAGTATGTTAGTGGATAAATTAGTTATGGACTTGAGACTTATAAATTAGCAACACTATATAATATTTCAAGTAATATACAATAATAATTAGATTCACAACTGAATATTTTATAAGAATTTAGTAAGTTTTTTTAATAGAGACATTGTATAAGTCAAATTGATCGGACGTAAGCAAATTTGTATTTTACCCAAAAAAAAAAATAACACTACTTCATGCATGATTATACTATCCCACGGATGCGTGCACTATAGCTCAATCCGCTCATTTATTACTACTACAGCTCAATCCGTTCATCTATTACTGTTTTAGCTCAATCCGCTTGCTCATTTATTATGACTATAGCTCAATCTACACATTTATTACTCCGCTCATCTATTTACTACTATAGCTCCATCCGCTCATTTATTGCTACTATAGCTCAATCGGCTCATTTATTGCTACTATAGCTCAATCCGCTCATTTATTACGACTATAGCTCAATCCGCTCATTTATTACCACTATATATATATATATATATACACGAGGCTAAAAGAAGAAAGGAACAAAAAAATGCTATCAACTATTTCAAAGAAGATTATCAAACCTTTTTCTCCCACCCCATCTAATAAAAGATGGCACAATCTTTCCCTTCTTGATCAACTTGTTACTAACCTTTATATGCCTTTTGCCTTTTTCTACCCAAAACATCAAGTGGCTACAATCCCAAAACATCAATTGTCTAATTTTCTGACAAATTCTTTGTCAAAAACTCTTACATATTACTATCCAATGGCTGGAAGTCTAAAAAACAATGCCTTTATTGAGTGTGATGATCATGGTGCTGAGTTCTTGGAAGTTGAAATCAACTCTTCCTTGGAAAAAGCTATTCAAAACCATGATTTAACATTCCCTCAAGGTTTATCTTGGGGGCATCCATCGTCATCACCATCAACATCTGGTGCCTTAACTGTTGTACAATTAAGCCATTTCAAGTGTGGAGGAATCGCACTTAGTCTTTGCATGTCACACAAGGTAGCACTTAGAATTTGATTACTCCATTAATCTCGGATGGAGTCAAAGATTTACTATTTTTTGGCTTTGGGGTATGATGGAATAAAGCAAAATGACTCTTTAAAC
>JAABOM020000084.1:3797079-3807291 GCA_011800125.2 Solanum clarkiae | reverse complement strand
TTTCAATTGTGAAGTAGCAGTTAGTCAATGCAACTTTCGACGCTCATCATGGGTCATCCGAAAACAGTCGCGCTATGCTTTTAAACATACGGGTCAGGCTGCATACATCCGACCTCCCCTTACCCCGCAATGGGCGGGAGCTTTTGAGGCACTGGGGTAATGTTGTTGTTTGTAGTAGAATGATGAGTTTTAAATAAGGAATAGGCAACCGGTCTCTCCATTTTGTACTCCTATGAGAATAAGTTTTTATTCTTATGGGAATTTAGTTCATTTGCTCTTTTTCCCCCTTTGGGGTTGAGGAAGAATGTGTTAATATTCTTTTAATTCCATCATCATTCAAATCTTTGATCATCTTCTTTGTTTTTGCCTTAAAACAACCACCATACCAGTGAAGTTAAATGATATCCTTCAAAGTACGATTCCCACTTGCATGATTTTATAAATCTGCACTCATTGGAATTTATCATTCCGCCAATTTTATTTTGAGGTAGTCTATGATCCTTTCTGATTTTGCTATTGCTGGTTCTTTTAGGAAATATCCCTCTCCGGAGGCAGATACCAGAACTGTCTAAGGGAAATTCGAGCTCGTGCTAATGATGTTGAGGATGAGAAGAGAGGTATCAAGATCGCGAAAAAGGATTGGGAGAATCTGCACGTGCATATTGCTTCGTATAATAATTTTCCTACTGCTGCGGGATTGGCTTCCTCAGCTGCTGGTTTTGCCTGCCTAGGTACTGCTAACTATTTCTTTGTTACTTGAATTCTGAATTTGTTTGTCGCTTCACTATCTTGTTTGTTTGATCTTCTTGTGGCTGTTAGGTTGAGTCCTCCTAATGGCTGCAGGAGTTGAAAATATTGTCCTTCTCTGACGAGCATTTGTATAAATCTCTGATGTATATATGCTGCACAACTTGTGCCTGCAAAACTTTTTGAACTTATTTGTTATAATAATATGGGCTGTTATTGGAGTCCACAACATGTGAAATGGATCTTCTAGGGCTTGCCTGTATCTTAATCTGTGATTTGACTTCAAAGCAAACAGAAAATGATTCTTTGTATCTATCTAGAGTGTTCCAGAATGTTTAAGTACTTTCTCTAGCTTGTATAACATGCTTTGTCGTTTTTTCAAGTTCCGCACTAATCTAGCTTGTAACGTTGCATATAAGACCTTTCAAGTATCTTATACGTGGTCATCAAAGAAAGGACCTGCTAGTGGAACTACAGAGCTTATTACTGAGAGAATATTTTTCGGTTACTTGTACATTTTTTATGATGTACTGCATTTTATCTCTGCAATTGTGCTTCTTTGTGTTCCAATCTCCTTTCGTATTGGATGAGTTAGTGGTAATAGAGTTCCTCGGTTTCCATCTATGCTACATATTTGTGTCCACAAGTAGATAAATATTCGTCATATTCCATTGATCTTTTGTTAGCATATTGTCATTTCATATCATTGCTTTAAATATAGAAAATTCAGCGACAATGAATAAACAATATATCTAAGTGAGAGCATCTTATGATTTTTGTGTTGGTACGTGTGTAATATACTACACTATAACAAGTACGCATCAGCCCCAAACAAGTTGGTGTCCTCTATATGTTCGCTAACTGTGTTACTCCATTTAAACCCATTTCCTCGAGCTTTGTTTTCGATTGCTTTTTGGACCTACTTCTCTCCTCTCCATGAATCTATGCTTTCTCTAAACCAAACTCATCTGAGACTTCAAAAGTGAGTACAACTAACTTCTGTTTCGTCTATGTAGTTTATTCTCTTGCAAAGTTAATGAATGTGCAAGAGGACAATGGGAGGCTTTCTGCAATAGCAAGGTAAATCATCAGTCATGAGTAATTCCTTTAGCTTGTTGGTGTGGATTTCATTGGTCCTATAAAGTCCAATAAATTAGGTTGGACTTCAGTGAATTCTACTGATATTCTTTTCTCTATTCCATTGGTCTTCTTATTATATGATTATTTGAGGTTCAATAGGTCAGATAAATAGTCAAAATAACAACTGTGTTTATTCACTGCAGGCAAGGTTCAGGAAGTGCTTGTCGAAGCTTATATGGAGGATTTGTCAAGTGGGTAATGGGAAAAGTACGTTCCCGTCATGAATGCTTGTCTTGTGCTTCTGTTAACAAATATCTTATCTTCTCCGTATTGTTGTAATTCATTTCCCTGGACACTTATAGGAGCAAAATGGAAGTGATAGCATTGCTGTTCCACTTGTTGATGAGAAGCACTGGGATGAGCTTGTTATCATCATTGCTGTGGTATGTACTTATCCATCCACATTATCATTGTTTCTCCAAAAGATGTTGCAACAAGATTTGATTCTTATTGAATTGTTGTATATTCAGGTATGCTCACGGCAGAAGGAAACAAGTAGCACCTCCGGAATGCGTGAGACTGTTGAAACGAGTGCACTTATAGAACACAGGGCAAAGGTATTTCATTCATCGGGACTCTTGATTACATTTAGGTTCTGCATCTTCAGTTAGTGTCCTCAAAATTTTCCACTTGGTCTTTTATTTAACCTCAAGTCGTCATATGACTTTCATTCTTGTATTCAATTTTTCAGGAAGTAGTGCCAAAGAGAATAATTCAGATGGAAGAAGCCATACAAAAACGTGATTTTGCAACTTTCACTCGTTTGACTTGTGCAGACAGCAATCAGTTTCATGCAGTCTGCCTGGATACTAGCCCTCCTATATTCTACATGAATGACACATCTCATAGGTAAATTCTCTTAACTCCACGTTACTAACATGAAGTGTGCGGCACTTCTTATTCTTAATAGAAGTACTGAACTTGATGATTGTTTACTAATGTCGAAAATTGTTTTATTTTCAGGATAATCAGCTGCGTTGAGAAATGGAATCATTCAGAAGGAACTCCACAGGTTTTTCTACTTCTCCATAACCTTTTCTAATGCATGCTTGCATAATTTCGTTCACCTCTATTAACAATGTAAAAGAACTAACTTCAAGAGTCGCTACCTTTTATGTATTATGCCTGAGAGATCTGTCATAGAATTCGATACTCGAGCTAAAGAGAACAGTGATTACCTTCTGAACAGGACTTCTTTGTTTCATCTTTAAACATGTGTAACGTCTCTTTCCTCAAATCCGTCTACCTTCCAGTTTGAAGAGTATGCAAACTGGATTATATTCCAACTGAACTTCCTATGGTCTTGTGCTGGTTTTCCGATTACTCGTTTCCAGTTACTTCATAACATCAGTTACCACTGAGATCTTGACGCGATATCAAGCAAGGCAGTAAAATCTATTTGTTTCAAGCCTTTTCCTGGTTCTGATTGACAATTGAGTGTTTATTAAGAACTATTTGCAGTAGCATTAGTAAATGCATTTGGCATTGTCACTAAGCATAAGAAATCTGGCCAGGTTGCATACACTTTCGATGCAGGGCCAAACGCAGTCCTAATTGCACGTAACAGAACATCCGCTGCACTTCTGCTTCAGAGGCTGCTCTTCCACTTCCCTCCCAACTCAGACACTGATCTAAACAGGTACATTCACTATCGAAGTTTCGTAGCTTTTCCATAGGATGAATTGTTCTGGACCATATCGTATCAAAAGGCGATCATACTCGCTGCTTCTTCCTCTGTCCAGCTACATCATCGGTGATAAATCAATACTGAAGGATGCTGGAATTCAGGATATAAAGGACATCGAAGCATTGCCTCCGCCTCCAGAAATCAAGGACAAGGTTCCAGCTCAGAAATACAAAGGCGAAATCAGCTACTTCATCTGCACACGACCTGGTAGAGGTCCGGTTCTGATAAATGACGACAGCCAAGCTCTCCTCCGCCCTGATACTGGGTTGCCCAAGTAAGCGGTGACGTTTCGTTTGCATAGTCAAGTTTAACATCCCTTTGAGAGAAAAAGATTGGAGGCTGCCATTTTCAAAATGGTTCTAGTTGGATGAACTTTGAATCCAAAAGTTGTTATTTGTAGTCTGCTTTCCTGTACTATTCCTCAGTGTGAATTCTTGTGTCCTTGTTTTTTCTTTAATAAGAGAACAATTTTTTTTAAAACATATCAAGAAAAGATGATTTGTTTTGTTTTTTTACGTTTCACCCTTTCTTTTGGGACCTGATATTTTTTAGCTGAGGGTCTTGGGTATGATAGAATAAAGCAAATGGCTCTTTAAATTGTCTACGCTTCTTTCAATTGTGAAGTAGCAGTTAGTCAATGCAACTTTCGACGCTCATCATGGGTCATTCGGAAACAGTCTCGCTATGTTTTTAAACATAGGGGTCAGGCTGCGTACATCCGGCCCCCCTTTACCCCGCAATGGGCAGAAGCCTTTGAGGCATTGGGGTAATGTTGTTGTTGTTGTCTTCCGGGAACGGCCTCTCTATCTTTATAAGGTAGTGGTAAGGTTTGCGTACATCTTACCGTCCCCAAACCCCATTTGTGGGATTCCACTAGGTATGTTGTTGTTTTACGTTTCACCCTTAGCATTAATTACCTAATCTCAAAATTATTTTTCAAGACTTATCAATACCGAACACTAATTAGTATGTGCATTATGGTAAAATCTTCATATAAATTATTATTTCTTCGAAAGGCATGTAAAGTCCAAAGTAGACAAATAAAAATAAACAGAATGAGTGCAATTTTTCTCAACTAGTTAAAAAGTAAGTTATTTATCTATAAAATAATATAATTTTTTATTTACAATTTCAAAATTTATATAACTAACTAGTATATATGTAAATTAATCACAAAGAAATTTGCAATATTATTTTATATAAAGTAAGAAAAGAAATAATTAATATACACATTACTAATTAGCTGCATAATTATAACCAATTATCAAACAATTCCTTGGTGCCTCACGCCTTATTTGGATGTTGTTACTCATTATATAATTTAATTAGTTTAAATATATTATTTATTTTGATTGTTACTTCAATTTTATTATATTATATTGTTAATCTAATATAAGACAACAAAGAAAAATCTCATTTTAGGTAACTATTGATTTGATGTGATCCAGTCATTATCTTTTTCTTTTTCTAAATTTATCTTTATCACCTTTTCATAGCAATCGTATCTCATATATCTTTAGTTTCTTGGTGATTTATTCTTTGAATTGTTAATGAACGACATTATATGACGAAGTTCTTGGTTCAAATTCAAGCATGGATAAAAAAAATACAAGGTGATTCTTTTTCATTTATCGTAGGTCGTAACCTTGATGGACATAGTTATTTGATACCTATTACTAGTGAAACATGACAAATATTCATTAAAACTAAATTAAATACACAAAAATTAACTTGAATATCAAAATTATTAAATAAAATAATTCAATATGATACGTTATAAAATAATACCCCGCACTTAGAGTGTGATCAGTGTATTAAAGACTTTGAAAAGTTCTCTGTCCATACCTGACCTGCCAAAATTCAAGAACGAACGAAAATGGCGTCGTCTCTACTTACCAAACAGTTTGTCAGAGCTCCGGCTACAAGCTTCGGATCCGTCCAGCTACCATCCAAACTCTCCTCTTCCAATCTCCAGTTCCCAACTCAACGATCGCACCCCAAACGACTAGGTGAAGCTTTAAGCCGTCCATCTGTTTGTTGAAATGTATGAATGAAATTGAGTGTTTCCCGCTTTTCTTCGGATTTTTGTGTGAATTAAGGAATTGGGTTTTTAACTTTATTAGCATATGACCATTAAAATGGGATAAAAAAGTAGTCTTGGATTTTTTTTTTTTTAATTTTTGAAAAAATTTAAATTGGTGTAGGGGAAAGGGAAAATGGGTGAGGCGATTACAAGGTGGGGAATGGAATCATGAGTTTGGTAAGCGGAATGAGTATAATTTGAATTCCCTAGCAAGGATCCATTGGAGGGTAAGTTTGGTGCCAGCAGCCGGGGTAATTCCAGCTCCAATAGCGTGTATCTAGTTGAATTAAGATTCCCTAAGTCTTTGAAGTTGATGTCTGCTTCATACTGTTTTTTGTATCTGTGATCATTCACCACCTTTTTCTTTTTTTTTTTTTTTTTGCGTTTGCCAGAAATTTAACTGTGGTGGCCTATGATTATCATTTTATCTTCATTATCGTTATCTGGTTCTTCAATGTTTTCAAATGCTACCTTCGTTTTAATTTGTTTGTCGTACTTTTCTTTTTAGTCTGTTTCAAAAGAATGTCTCTCTCCTTTTTTGACAACTCTTTAATTCCAACTTATCACGTGACATGCTTAAGATCACAAGATTAAAAAGGTATTTTGATATTTTTGACGTATTTTTAGTTTAAGACCACAAGATGCAAAATTCTTCTTACTTTATTAAAATCAAAGTCGAAATCAAACAAACAAATCGAAATGGAGGGAGTATTTGTTTTGCAATCTCTACAAAATACTGTACTTTTCTAATAAAAAAATGTTGCCGAGCAGTTTGGGAACAAAAAGTTATAATTTTCAAGTGGAAATAAGTACCATTAGCTCTTGAAAGTGAAACGAAAAAAATGTTTCCTCGCCAATCTTAAGGGCTTATTCTTGAGTTGCTAGAATGGATTGACAACTTTTTATCTGCTTTTGTACTTGCAGAGATACAGGCTGCTGGTAGTACATTTGGAAATTATTTCCGCGTTACAACTTTTGGAGAATCTCACGGTGGTGGTGTTGGTTGTATAATTGATGGATGTCCCCCTCGACTCCCACTCTCAGAGTCAGATATGCAAGTGGAACTTGACAGGAGGTGTTTACTTGTTCTTATATTTCCTTTTGTGGGTTGACATGACCAGCATCAGTGAAGATGTTGTGTTCTAATAGATTGAAATCCTTCAAATTCTTGGTCTTCTATCTTTTGTTGTAACAGTTTCATGTATTGCCCATTCTTTACACCCCATCCCAGATAATTGATGGATCAATTCATTAGGATACTTTGGATTTATTTTGACCATATCTGAATTCATGCAAAACTTTCTATTCAGGAGGCCAGGTCAAAGCCGAATTACCACACCAAGAAAAGAGACTGATACTTGCAAAATATCATCAGGCACTGCCGACGGTTAGTCCTCTGTTCAAGTATCTTCTGGCCTGTGCCACTTTCTTTGACTTAGTTTTAAAGATTCAGCTTCTATCTGTGCTTCATTTATAGGCTTGACTACGGGATCTCCAGTCAAAGTTGAAGTACCCAACACTGACCAGAGAGGAAATGTAAGTATGCTATGGTTGTTCTGAAATACAAGAGAGGAAGCGAAACAACAATTTACTTTTTACAATGATCCATATGTTTTATCACTCGACGTTGCATTCATTGCACGCAACTGGATGAACTTGTTTTACTTGCTTGGTGCTAAGGTACACGATATCTAATCTGTCCGAGAAAAATCAAGTGTGCTAACCTTATACTATTGTGCATAGAAAGTTAATTCAAGGTTAGTTAAATTGAATGTTTCCAAGAACATGATAACTTCACATCCTTGGAATGTCAAGTTCATTTGTCTTTAAGGGCATGGAATAGCGACATTCTTAACATTATTAACTGTGAGGATTAGTATGAGTCACCATTCTTTCAGAGGTTGACTTTCTGCATGCATGAGACTTCAAAATCATTTCTCGAAAAGTTGGTGAATGATGCTTCTGCTTTTAAGAACCATGCGTATTTTCAAACTCAAAACAAGTGAAATGAGCTATTCAGAGCATTACATCCTGATAAGTGACGAATAGCTCAGAAATCGAAAGGAGAAATATTTCAGCCTAATCTGAGACTCATGATTGAAGATGTTTTGCTTGGAATGTGTTCTTTCTTCTTTGTGTCAAAATCTGTGGTCTCCTGGTACTTGACTGATTTCTTCATTTCCTGTTGGATTGCCAGGACTATAGTGAAATGTCCCTTGCTTATAGGCCATCTCATGCTGATGCAACTTATGACTTCAAGTATGGAGTTAGATCAGTACAGGTAATGTCAAAGAGGAGCTCATTTATTGTTAGAAAGCTTTGCAGATTGTTGATAAGCAATCTTTGTAGTTATAGCTCCTACTATTTCTTGTGTCCTTACTAGTGTTAGTGGAATATATAGGGGGGCGGTAGATCTTCAGCAAGAGAAACCATCGGGAGAGTCGCTGCTGGAGCTGTTGCCAAGAAAATTCTCAAACTTTATGCAGGAACTGAGGTGAGGTAGTTTATTGTTACATATTTTCTGATGTCATTTCTGAATCATATCCTTTGTACCAGTAGATAAATTGTTACTGAAAAGAGATCCCCTGAAGTGTTGCACAGATGTTAAAGGCATGTCAATTTTTTGAATCCATCCCCTATCCCAATTTTTGTTCATGAATTAAACACTGAATAGTAAGAACTATAGATCCACTTCTTTTGGGGGGATTATTGACCCGTTAATCATCATCAATGCCTTTATAACAAGTTAGGCGCCATTATGAAGAAATAAAAATCAACTGTCATGTCCATCACACTTATGTTATGTTCTAGATGAATATACAACCAAAACATCTATAATGTAAATTGGATTTCTAAGTTAATGAAGAATTGAGGTGGGTTATATAATATGATTGTGATTTGGTAGAGGCTTTTGCTAGGCCCGATTTACGTAGTTCCTGTATTCTGTCTTCTCTTGTAAGATTTCAGAAGCACCCATCTGTATACTTGATGGAAGAAAAATACTTGTTCCAAAGAACCTGAAACTTTTGTGTAATGCAAAAAAAAAAAAAAAAGAAAAGAAAAAAGAAAAACATGATCTTATATATTTTTGGTGGAAAATTAGTCATTCCGACTCTGTTGCAAGAGAATCTATTACAGTATTTGCATGTACATATATCTTTATTCTTTGTTGTATTAATGTGGAGGTTTATTCTACTTCTTTTTCTTATTTTGGGGGCTTGTTCTAAAGAAATGTAGCTTTTGGCTCTGTACTGCAGATCCTTGCTTATGTTTCACAAGTTCATAATGTTGTACTTCCAGAGGATTTGGTTGATAACCAGACTTTGACACTAGACCAGGTACGTTTCATATAAGAACTGTATATCTATATCCCAGGAAAAAAAAAAGGAAAAAATCATAACCATGGTGTTCAGGCAAATATAAGCAGCTGTGCTGCTCAGGAAAAAGGCACGGTTTATAGAAAATATATATAGGGAGAATCTCATGTAGATCGGGGCAGGTTTATGATAGTGTTGGGATTTGCTGGAAGGAATTGACACATCACCTGCCAATACATTTTTAAAAAAATTCTAACTTATCCTGATAGAGATCACTTGCCAATCTTCTTGTTGAAAAAAAATTGAATGCATAGACGCACTAATATATAGAATGAGATAATGCTGATTGTTTGAGGATTGACCTGAAGGTTGACTAGCCTATAGGAAGGAAGATGCAATGAGAGTTATTACCTCAACAAAGAAACTGGTTAGATGTGTGTTTTACACAAAGGAACTCCCACTTCTATTAGGAGCTTAAAAAATTATAGAAAAGAGCTTTCGAGGAGGGTAGATTTGACTCTGAGGCCAAATCTGCAATATAGGATCTGTGTATGAGCTTTATTACTTGCCTAATGGAGTGCATATAAACAAGAGCTAGAAAAATTATAGGACAGAACTTTCAAGGAGAGCATGTTTGAACCTATGGGAAAATGTTTCTTTCTCCATATCTGCCCTGTGGGATCTCTGTATGAACTTTAGCAGTTTTCCTGTAGAATGGATTTAAACACCATGTTGCTTGATCTTCCAATTTCTTGAACTCATCCAATAGATTAAGGAAATAGCAAATATTAGATGTACCATAAAAAGAAAGAGGAAAACCATCCAGTGTCCTTTCTGTTGCATTCCCTTGTGGAGTAGATACTATTTATAATGCACGCAGCGCAGGGATTGCCGCTTCTCTAAGGCATGGAGTGTGAGGAGTATTTTAGTTGTAATGCATATTTGTGGTTCTCTTTATTACCAATTGACTTCTGGTGTTACTCTGATAGTTTTTGACCTTCTGGTGATAAAAGAACTTGATTTCTGTTGTATTATCACTTGATTCCAGATTGAAAGCAATATTGTTCGTTGCCCGAACCCTGAATATGCAGAAAAGATGATTTCAGCCATTGATTATGTACGGGTGAGAGGGGATTCTGTTGGTGGTGTCGTAACTTGCATTGTTAGAAATGTTCCACGAGTAAGCGCTCTCTCTCTCTCTCTCTCTCTCTCTCTCTCTCTCTCTCTCTCTCTCCCTC
>JAABOM020000084.1:3775024-3793780 GCA_011800125.2 Solanum clarkiae | reverse complement strand
GAACATGTGCCTTTTTAATTGGCCAACACTCCACTCCATACAGCAGCGATGGTCTAACCACCACTCTGTAAAACTTGTCTTTGAGTTTAGGTGGTATCTTCTTATCACACAATACTCCAGAGGCAAGCCTCCATTTACGATTTGTATAATATTAGCATTTGCGATTTTATAAATTTTGTGAAATATGGTGATTCAAGATTTGAAATTTATGAGTTTTGAATTAAAAGTTTATGGATTCTGAAGTTTATTATTATATATAGACATATTTAACGAGTAAACGCATTTAGTCCTGCTTGCATATATGGTGACTACATGTATCTATTTGTTTAACTTCATAAAATCTAAATGTTTGTTTTTTATTTTTATTTCTCGATATTTACGTTAGAGACTAACTAATTTGGATATGCCTTGTGTAAGCCCTATTTGGGGAGTGGTTTTTTCATACACAAAGTTCGAACTCAAATCTTTGGTCAAAGGAAAAACAATCTCATTCATTGTATCACATTTTTGGTGGATAACTTTAAATATTTACTTATTCACATTCAAAAGTTAAAGCACATAAATATCAACTAAAGTCGAGTTAAAAGATGCATTTATGTATTATCTCGAATCAAACGCGTTTGAGCCCGAAGAATTTCAAAATCTTTAGTAGGGAGTGTTTCTTCCAAATAGAGCCCTACGCGGCATGAATCTAGATATAATCGTGTTCCAATATATAATCGTGTTCCAATATGGGTACCAAACACCGGATGGGAACAAAAAGAAAACCATGTATACATCTTTGTTTGACCTTCACTCATCTTTTTTCTTTGAAAAAAGTTGACAAATCCTCCTCCATTTTCCTCCATAGTTGCACATCTTCAAAGCTATTTAACATCAAAACTCAAAGTATTGATTCCAGATCTGCTACAGATTCAAGCTTCCCCTTCAGGTAAATCGATAAATTTCCTTAACAAAAAACTGCACACCAATTGTTTGATAAAAGGAACTGCACATCAACTGTTTGATAAAAGGTCTCAAAGAAAATGAAAAGACGAGGTCATTTCACTAATGATCCGATCAAATTTCTATGGCTTGTAGTGTTGATTGCGTGTAGTTTGGTGCTGTATTTTTCAGTACTAAAACTTGATGAAATACCACAAGGAACTGAAAATGTAATTGGTTTGAAAATGAAGCTAAATCGAATTGATCGACGAGGAGGAGGAGGAATAGGGAAGTTTGGGGAAATAGTTATTGGAATGTTACCTCAAGATTTGGGGTTTACTTTATTTTTGCCATCTGAGAAAGCATTTGAGCGTGATCTGGGATTGAAATTGGGTGAGAATGGGAATGATACGTATGCGATACTAACTCGTGTGCTCGGGTTTTCAGCTGTACCAAGAAGGATTTACGCGAATGATGTACAATTCGGGGAGGAGATTGATTATGATTCCATATCGGGATACACTATGTATATATCGAAAGATTCAGATGGGGGATTGATAGTGAACAGAATTGCTTCGGAAATGGTGGATCTGAGAAGAGGAAAGATTGTTGTACATGTTATGGATGGGGCTATAATGGACTCAGAATTTGAGCAATCTGTTCGACCTGATGATGATTGAGTTGAGCTGAGTCGAGTTGAGTTGAGCTGAGGTTTCAGGAAACACTTGTGAAGCCTGATGTATTGAGATGGTGCAGGAGGATCTATAAAGACGAAAACTTTGGCGTATAACGTTGCTGAATTCGAGTAAATCTGTTCGACCTGATGATGATTGAGCTGAGCTGAGTTGAGTTGAGTTGAGTTGAGCTGAGGTTTGACGAAACACTTGTGAAGCTTGATGCATTGAGATGGCAGGAGGATCTATAAAGACGAAAACTTTGGTGTATAACGTTGCTGAATTCGACCTGATGATGATTGAGTTAGCTGAGCTGAGGAATCAGGAATCATGAAACTATTGATTGCTGATCACCTCCATTCTTGACATGGGCAAGAACTTGTGAAGGTTTTATTGAGTACAGGGAGTACTTGATGCGTTGAGATAGCGCAGGAGGATCAATGAAAACGAAAACTTTGGTGTATAACTTTGCTGAATTCGAGTAAATCCGCTCTCACTGGCTTGGTTAAACAAAATTGAGCTGAGTTGAAGACAACATTGAAGTATAAGTGGACTTGCCAGATCAACTACAGTAGTACAATCTGCTTATGAAGAGGGATTATGCACTACCTGAGTTGAGGGTCTTTCAGAAACAACCTTTCTACTTCCCGAGATAGGAGTAGGTTTATGTACACTCTATCCTCGTCAGGGCATGGACTAAAACTCCCGGTCAGGGGTGGAGCAACCTTATTGCTAGGGGACCTCCTTTGATGCAAAATTGTACTTTTTTCTACAAAATTTTTATGTATATACAGTAGATATTGAACTCCCTTCAGCTAGTTTGTATGTTTGTTTTTTCAGATTTTGAACCCTCTTAATTGAAATCTTGGCTCCGCCACTTCCCCGGTGAGAGCCCTCTGTTGATTAACATACTCCCTTTTGATCTCCCCCATACCTTTCAAATCAAACCTGAGAATGACTTACTTTCGAATTTAAATAATAGCACATAAGGGCAATTCTCCTTCCGATTTCTTCTTTTACGACTACACTAACGTGAGAGCCCTCTATAAGGCATAACTCAAGTTCATATGGCATGCACATTTTTGAGGCTGAATGTAGCATAGACCAAATACAAAATTTGTGCAGTCGTAGACCCGAAGCAGACAATATGCGACATGAGCTTAGGTCGTAATGTCAAATCACTTTCAAGTGAAAAAGAATTAAAATGTACCAAATTGGCAATAGCAGACTAGCATTTCATTCAAAACAAAATGAATGTCAATCATTACCAAGGAAAAGACATAAATCTATCTTGTACAAAGGAAAAGAAAATGAAATTACAAGCAAGGGAAAACTTGCTAGTTATCAATTATACAGGAAAAAATGCTCATATCTGTCAATTAAGAAAGGCAAAAATGACGACAAAGTTGCAACGTCAATGTATGAAGATGAAGAAAGAATTCAAAACAAAACTTTGCCATTTTGAAGAAGATCAAAACAAGTATGCAACTTTATCTACTTCATGCACAAAATCCTATGTTATGGCATTGCTCAACCTCAGAATTGAAAGAAAGAGAGAATCTTGAAACAATGTCTAACTTTTCGTCAACCATCTTCCAGCCTGAGAATCGGAGAATCAGAACTCTCGAAGGTACTGATCAGTCTTCGATATACAAAATGACCATATGTGTTCTCTTACACTTAGCTCCAAAATCTTGCAATCTACTTCTCATTTGGCTGTTTACCCTTTCCAACCGTGATTCTTGTTAAATCTTCATTAGTCAGGTGCTGAATTGTTGATCACTGTCTGAGATTCATTTGTTCCGCGGAGTGGTTAGTTCACTCCTTTTTGTCTTCAGAAGTTGTTGAATCTTGGTGCTTCTTGGGTGGATCTTCACTTTTGGGTGACTCCAGTTTGTGGACGGAAGTTGTGAGATCTTGATGCTTCTTGGGTGATTTGGGAGGATCTTCATTCTTGGGCGACTCCAGTTTGTGGGCAGAAGTTGTGAGATCTTGATGCTTCTTGGGTGACTTGGGTGGATCTTCACTTTTGGGCGACTCCAGTTTGTGGGCTGAAGTTGTGAGATCTTGATGCTTTTCGGATGTGCTCAGAGACTCTTCACTTTTTTCAGGTGATTTCAGACCGTCATTTTTGTTAACGGGTAGATCTTTTGAGTCTGCTTTCTCAGAGTTTTCATTTGTTGAATCCATTTTAACTGTTGGTTCCACAACATTCTCTGATTTGTCAGGTGAGACTATTTTGTCCGATGAAGCTGTGGAATTATTCTGACTCTTCAGAATGTCTGGAGATTGTTCATGGTTATGAGACGAGTCATTAGAACAATCCTTTTTGGTGGATAGATCAGTACTATCCTTCTTTTCGTCTTTCAGCTCAGCGCTCTCTGCATTATCCTGTGTCTTTTCGTCTTTCAACTCAGCGCTCTCTGCATTATCCTCTGTATCTTCCTCAACTTCCAAGGGTCCAAGCTTTGCATCAATCCTCTTGATTGCAACTGTTAACGATCTTGCATCACGAGCAGCTGCCAGCTGTCCAGGCGATGAGGCCTGTTTGTGAAGAAAAGACATCAAACACGTCAAGAGCAGTCATGGTTAAAGTAGTTTCCTGTTTTACTTTTATTTACTTCCGTTTTATGTTGGTACTACTTTCGTCTTCTAGCAAATTTAGCTGCAAGGAATCCAGAATCCAGTGAAACACGTTTGTGAATTAGATTCAATAAATAGCTATACCATTCAGTTTTGTCTTGATTAGACTGAATTGGCCAGCCAAGGCGACATGACAAAGTTATTTTTCATCCGAAATATCCATCTTAAATACTACTCTCCGTTTCACTTTGTTTGTCTGGTTTTAATTTGGCATGAAGTGTAAGAAATAAGACTTTTGTATCTTGTAATCTTAAATTAAAGGTACGTAGAACGTACCAAAATGTCTTTTAGTCTTGTATTCTTAGATATGCCATGTGGAAAATAGAAACTAAAGAGTTGCCAAAAATAAAAAGAGAACTCTTTTCTTAACAGACTAAAAGGGGAAGTAAGACAAAAAAACTGAAATGGAGGGAGTACCATTTTTCTTCACCTACGATATCTCCCCGTGTTACTAACGGGGTCACAGAGTAGAATATGAGTGTTAAGAAAGATAATGCAAGGAAAACATTGGCAGGACAGAAAACACTGCTATTCTAATCTCTGAATGTTGATCGAAGTCAAACTTTGGCTTCGGAACAACTAAAAATGCAACTTTGGGTCTAAAAATTCATTATAACTTTGAATTTAATTCTGTAACTTCTCCTAGACCAGATTCGACGTTTCGGAGCTAAATTCCAAACAAAATAAGCACCACTGTAAGTTCAATATCCAAAGAAATAACTTACCTCTAACAATTGTTCAGCCCTTCTCTGCAAAGCCTTGAAGGATGCCTCCTTGTGAATAAGTTTTAAGATGTAGGTCAAGTGAGACTGAAGATTCTCAAGACGATGCTGGTCCGTTTTGCATTGAGGAATTGTAGATACACAGCCTACTGGATAGAAGGGGCAATTGGCAAGCTTCATTGGACATACAGTTATACAGTGCCTGTCCATTTCGCGCCTCATGAGTGTTTCTGGGCATTTCTGCTCACATTGGAGTATTTTGAATGGACATGTCGAATCGTGCAGTTCCAGCTGACCTGCGCTAAATTGAGCATTACAACCCTCATTTTCACAGTGCAATTCCCTAAAACTACACGAGGTGATATGTTTTGAAAGCTCTTCTTCAGATTTAAACTTCATATTGCAGTGATAAATGTTCTTGAAGTCAACATTTCTTATCAACGTTTGTGCCACTGCTGCCCTCCTCGCCATCAACCAAAAGCCATTCATTTCCATTTCTTGTACGAAATCATCTATCCTTTCCTCTCTTCTTTCACTTAGCATCCATGCTGATACTTTGGAGAAAAAGTTCCTCTTAGACACCGCAAAATCATCAATAAAATCTGATATAATATCATGAGGGTTGTCCGACACTTCAATAACTGAGTCACCTTCTAAGACAACAGATTCTGCAACAAACATCTCGCTTCTCTGGACAAGATAGTCCACCAATTCTCTTCTAATACCAACCGCCACAGAAGCGGGGCTATTCAACAAACCACCAGTCGTATTGTCAATACAGGCAGAGGCTAATCCCGGGAGGAATTCATCCGCTACCTTTCGAACCATTTGTGCATCAACTAGATCACAGTGGAAAGGGGCATCATCCTCTTTCACTTCTTCAATTTCTGCTGGTTTAGTATCCTTAACTTCATCTAAGTTCACGTCTTCAAGTTCTGCTGTTTCAATTTTCCCTTCATCAGTAGAGTGGTCCATGTTCAAAGAAGCTTCCGACATGTCCAAAAAGATTTAAGAAACTGCAAACGACATATTATGTTTAGTACTGCATATACTGAAAACGACTATAAGAAAACTACTAAAAGAAAATAAGTGCTCAAAAGCATGATAGGAGAATCTTGGGTGGTGAAATAAAAACCATCATTAAACATGACTGGAGAAGAAACATGAAAATCACTTACCCAGCGTAATACTACAAGTGGGGTTTGGGGAGGTGGTGTGTACGTAGCCTTACCTCTACCTTGTGAACATAGATGCGACGCCACACAACAAATAGAAAAGCAACTAAGAGTAACGAACCATAAGTCATTTTCCTAGATAAAATATACTTATCAAAAGAAAATATTACATCATTTTGCGAATCTTACATAATTGAAAGAACATGATTATTCTGTTTGTATGAACAACTCAATCATTTTTTATATCGCTTCAACCCAGTCCCGGAACCAAAAATCCTGACGAGAGGATTTAAAAAGATGCAAGAACACCAGGCCTGGGATTCTAACATGTTGAAGTTGTTTATTATCTGAAAATTCAGTACTTTCCAACCCAGAAAGAATCAGAAATGGATTTCTCCGAATTTGACAGAGAATTATTTCATAACTACCTCGATCTTCCTTACAGAAAGTGCAAGTGAAAGGACTGACTCATCCAACAGTAAAATAAGTGAAACAGATAGCCTCGACTTCTATGCACAAAAAAAAAAATTAGATAATTGAATCTCATGGTGAAATCAACTATAAAACTAAAGCTAGCATACAAGGGAGTGGCCTAGTGGTCGATAAAGTGGATTGAGAATCATGAAATCATAGGTTCAAACGAGCAGAGGCAAAACACTAGGTGATTTCTTCCCATTTGTCGCAGCCTAGGTGGACAGAGTTACTCAGTACTTGTGTTGGTGGGAGGTAGTCTGGTATCCCGGAATTAGTCAGGGTGCAGGCAAACTGACCCAACACCACAATTATTAAAAAATCATCCAAAGTTGTTTGTTACGGATAACATAAAGCAGATTCTCACAGCAACAGAAGTTCTGAGATTTAGAAGGGAATGGACTTGCTTGCACAGAGGATTTGACTTCCAAATCGAGAGGGATTCAAGCATATTTCACCAGGTTCAACTAAATCTTTTTTCAGGACAGAATATAGTAAAACCACTAAAATTTCTGAACTTCTAATTTCAAAAGTACAACGGCTTCAGAGCTGAAAAGCTTAATCATATAACCGATTAATACTGGATCGGTCTGCTTCCAGACCAGTGATGCCATTTGCCTAAGAATTTTCTGTAAAACGAATCCCAATGCTTTCTTGTTGCCCTTTAACCATTTTCCTTAAATTGCACCACATTTTTAAGATGCGATGCCAGGATATCCCAGGATCACAATTCTGGGATAAGTTATACAAATATTTGGTATAGAAATAATAGTCGTTATAGCTAATATCTCGTTCCTCCAACCAAACACAAGATAACTCAAATCCCAAAGTTTATACCGAAATAACCCCATAATCCCTTGAACAAAACAGCTCCTAAATATATACATACAAAGGCGGAGCTAGAATTTCAACTTTTTGAGCTCAAGATTTTAGAATGACAAATTCAAGTGATGATAACTAAGTTCTGAATCTAATGAACAAAAACTATTGATTCAGCTAAACCCCTATCCAGAATTCTAACAATGGCATAGATTCCGAATCAGATTTAGAAATTCCATCTTCAAATACCTGTTTGACAATAAAATCTAATCAAGATTTCAAAAAATCTCATCTTTTTCATATTGTGAACCAGTTTTTTTGGAGAAATTTCATTTTCGCTGACGAAATTGGGATAAGTTACACCAATATTTGGTATAAAAATAATACTCATTATAGCTAATATCTCGTTCCTCCAACCAAACACGAGATAACTCAAATCCCAAAGTTTACACCGGAATAACCCCATAATCCCTTGAACAAAACAGCTCCTAAATATATACATACAAAGGCAAAGCCACATTTCAACTTTATGAGCTCAAAATTTTCAAATGACAACTTCAAGGTGATGATAACTAAGTCCTGAATCTAATGAACAAAAACTATAGGATTCAGCTGAACCCATATCCAAACTTCTAGCAATGGCATAGATTCCGAATCAACAACAACATACCCGGTGGAATCCCACAAGTAGGGTCTGGGACGGTAAAATGTACGCAGACCTTATACTATGTCATAGAGATAGAGAGGCTATTTCCAGAAAACCCTCATCTAAAAGAGCATAGATTCCGAATCAGATTTTGAAAATTCATCTTCAAATATCTGTTTGACTATAAAATCTAATCAAAATTCTGAAAAACCTCATCTTTTTTATATTGTGAACCAGTTTTGGGGAGAAATTGAACCTCTTTGACCATAAAATCTAATCAAGATTCTGAAAAATCTCATCTTTTTTATAATGTGAACCAGTTTTTGTGAAAAAAATCCATTTTCACTCACAAAATTTTAAATTTTTTTCCTAGTAAAATGTATATCCAAACACAACAGAACCATCAAATCTTGAATCTGTCAATCAATAAATAACAATCAAGGAAAAAAGAGATCACCTTCAGCTTCTTTAATTTCATAAGATTGAATCACAAGTGAAAATCTGTCAATCCATCAAAATGGGTGTCAATAAAAAGTCAATATCAATATAAACAATCAATCTAAATTCCAGAAATGCAGACCAAAAAAAAAACATAAAATGGATAAAAAAAAAACAACAAAAATTGAATACCTCAAAATCTTGTGGATTCCTATTTTGTCTCCGCCCAATTTGTCGGGAAAAAGGTAAAATGCTCCATATTCTCAGGCTTGTGTTGTATAATACAAGCAAATTTGACGGTCAAAGTTTTCCTTGTCTTATTTACAATATTTGTATAGACCAATTAATTTAAATTCGCAAATATTTTGATTGGAAATAAGTTATTCATCCTTAATCGGAAGTCTGGTATTGGAGCTTGAAAATGGAAAAAATTTCTCCCAAATAGGCCTTGCAGTGGACGATCTAGATTTAATCAGGCCATCGGATGGGAAACCACAAAAAAAAAAGGAAATAAGTTATTTTTAGATTTTTTTATTCCAAAAAAATTTATTAAAAATATAAATAATGACATAAATAATTTAAAATTAATTAATTCTTTAATCAATTCAGAATAAAATAATCCTTATACCTCATACGGAATAATTACTTAAATTTTGAATGCCTTTTTTTATTTTGTCTATTATATTATTTTTTAACCACAATAAGTTTTATAACTTCTAAATTGATCACCAAATTCATAATTACATTTTTTAGAGTTTAAATTAGCTTATTTAAAGCAATTTCAAGCTAAAAGTAAGAAAAATAAGTTAAAATTTTAAATTTATGACTGTTATGTTCTGAGCAGTAAAAAGAAGAGGTTTATGGTGGTAATATTTGAGTTAATTTTGCACATCTCAATTAATTTTATGAGATATCTATCTCTTTTTATCAGCAACTCGTATTAGATAATTTTGTCTATTAAAACTATCACAAATAAAAAAATTATTTTATTTTTTAAGGATGAATTCGAATTTGAAACCTCATATCTCTCAAATAATTCATTGATCACTAAGTCACCTTGATAACTTATTTTGAGATTGTTAATCTATGAGGAACAATATCTTTTTAAGAATATTTTAATTAAAATACACCAAATTCGACATATTATATGAAAATTACTAAATACACTTAAAATAATTAATTGTTTGCTTGTTTGAAAGTTGAAAATGTATTAAGTACAAACTAGTGCAAGGAAAATAAGAAAAAGAACACAACAAGCTTCATATAACAATAATATCACAATTCAATCAACGCACAAAGCATTTCGCGTTCATACAGAAAATCAACAAACTGCAACTAGAGGCATAATGCCCCTTTAAAACCAACTACTACATTTTATTCCCAAAAACAAAACTAGATAGAAAGATTGATTAATTAATTAATTATCATTTTCATGACATTAATTAATTAATTAACAAAACTTAGTGCAAAAGCATTTTCTATGAAATCCAAATCCAATACAATCTCCTCCAGAGAAAGCTTCGTTACGGCATACGAGAGCGCAGTTGTGGTCACGCAGGCATGGACCCTTGTACCCATGGCTTTGTGAGATGCACACTCTTCCCTCCGTCCCTCGGATCGATATTTCTACATTCATAATTTAAGTTTGATCGATTACAATATATTATAATAATATATACATGTACATCGTATTTGTTATACTCACAAATATAATTACATTGTCAATATACGTGACTTGTCAAATATATATTAAAGGATAATTTTAAATATATACAATAAACATAATCTTTTTTTATTTACATAAAAAATAGTCCAAAAGCGTAGACCATACAATGTAACTTGCCAAAAATCATAAAAAATATACATTGACTATACAATGTAAATTAATTATACAGATGTTATATACTGAATACACATTACAATACACTCAAAACTAAATATAATTTGATTATACATGAAATATACACGAACTATATATACTTATACAATGAATGATTATTTTTTTTTTGTAATTATTTTGGTCAAACAACTATGCACTGTAATTGCCCCCAAAAAATACTAGTATGTAACTAAAGAGACGAAATCACATTAAAAAAAAATAAAAAAATAGTTTATATTTCTATTACTTATATATAAGTGTGGATATGAAGGCATGTCTCGATCGACATACCTATATCGAAAGTTGTGGTGCTCTGCACCTTATTAGTAATGACACCAAATCTTCTATGCAAATATTATTGTAGTTGTTAACTTGTAAGGCATTATCAGGGGTTCATGATTCTTATAGCATTAAAGAATTGGTCAAAAAAATTGAAAAGTATTTTTTTTTTAAAAATTAGGAAAATAACTTTTTTGAATAGAAGTAGAAAAAATTAGTTTCACGAGTAATATTTCTTATTGATTCAATCCTTCCTATATACCAACACATTTCATGATTTTCTCCCTCATTCTGGTTGCTCGATACTATCCACTATTGCTCTTACCTCTCATAGTAATTGTCTAAATTATATACAGATGTTTATGATAATAACGATTATGATTCAATTAAATTAAAAAAAATTACAAATAACTATTTTAAACATAAAAAAAAGTTATTAAAAGGAAAAAAATGACTCACCTGAGGTGAACAAAATGAATAGAAGAAACAAAAGACCAGAAATTTTCCTCTCCATATTTTCTTATCCTTTTTTTTCACACAATAATATTTTTTGAAATATTGATAGGTTACTCCTAAGGCTAATAACAGTCACTATAAATAGAAGAATGGCAATATCAATGCCCTAATTTTACTGTCCTCAAGGTAGTAAATTAAAAAAAATACAAATTAATATTTAATGCTAGTATTTTCAAGAAGGAAAGAAAACAAGAGTTTACTATTACTTTTTTTTTATATAACAAAGGAACCTTAGCCATTATCCTCAAGGTGCGTACAGGGTAGATTTTCGTTTTTATACAATAACTCGTATATCGCATAAGAAAGGTAACCTATACTAAGTAAGTCCGATATGATTAACTAGATCAAAAGACAAACTCTTTACTTTCGCTAGCAAGGATTTTTGAACTTCAAGCTCAAACCACTGGACCACCTTAAAAGGTAGAGTTTACTGTTACTTTCGTTCCTAAATAACAACAACAACAACAACATACCCAGTATATCCCACAAGTGGGGTCTGGGGAGGGTAGATTGTACGCAGACCTTACCGCTACCTCATAGAAGTAGAGAGGCTGTTTCCTATAATAAATAAGTCGTATTTTAGAGTTTTCATTTAATTTCAAAATTAGTGATGTTTTACGATTCAAAAGAAATTATTCTTTCAAAATTATCCTTATTTTAAATGAGAATCAGTTTTATTAAGACACTTTAATTCGTGTTAAGGTATTATAAAAACACTTTTTCTTTTCGAGAAACGAATAATTTCTTAAGCGATGTGCTCAAACTAAAAACATCAATTATTTGATAGAAAAGAAATAATTTAAATTAGAAAATGTATTGTATTAAATTTCGTTATATCAAAATTTCAGTATCAAAAATTTTAATCTTTATTCATTATTGTAAATAAAATTTTATTTTTACTTATTACTTTTCACATAATTATTTTTTAATAAGTACATCAAATTTTTAAATATGATAAATAAAAATAAATGAGGAGGGTAATTCGATATTTACCGAAGTATGAACACTCTTACATGGCTTAGTGGCTAACAGCTCAGCTCACCAACACTGACTGACTAACTAAGCTTTAGTGCATATTCCAAGGAGGAATCACGTGATTAAGAACCAAATTAACCATTAATTAATCAAACTTTTAAATTTTAGTGAATTCAAAATTTCTACAGTTTTTGGATATTGTATGCTCTCTCCGTCTCTTTTTAATTATCACGTTTTATTTTTAAAAGTAAGTTAGACTAATTTTTAAAACTAAATTATACTAATTATAACGTTCTCGAAAGACCCTCAACTCAAAAACATGATCTCTAAAAGTAGAACATACTAGATATGAAACCAAACAACTAAAATGAGAGCAAATGATTGTTTATAAAAACAATAAAAATAACAAACATAAGTGACAGAAAATAACAACATGATATATAAAGACACGACTACGTTTATCATCCTATTATATTCCAAGGCTATACATCATCCTACCCATACTAACCATCTAACTTTCTCCCCTAATACGAGATTTCTACTCCTTTCTATCTAAGGTCATGTGTCCTTGATGATACGAAGTTGCGCCATATCCTGTCTAAGCACCTCCGCCAATACTTTTTTGGTGTATCTTTACCCCTCTGCATACCCCCTAAATCCAACCTTTCACACCTTCTAACAAGAGCATCAACACCTTTTCTCTTTACATGCCTAAATTATCACAATCTAGCTTATCTCATTTTATCTGTCAGAAACTATGACAACTTTAGAATATGAAGGAAGTATTATATGTTGTAAAAAAAAACTTTTAAATTAAACAATGAAAAAATTGTATACTACGAGAGTTATTGAAATTAGTGATTAAAAAATATATTATATATTTGTGTAATTATAATTTAAATTCTTAATTAATTGCAAATGCAGACAACTCAAGACAACAGAGCGTGTATGGACGGTTCTGACCCGCAAATCAAACAAAATCTTTGGGTTGTTGGTGGGATATCATATTATAATTTTGGAAATTTGTGCTTATGTAATATAATAATTCAAATTGATATAAAAATATAATAAAAATTTCAAAAACAAAAAAATTGTTATTAAAAATATATTATTATAATATTTATGTGATTATAAAAGTAACAGTAAAATACGAGGTATAAAGTCATTATTGCAAATTTATGAAATGTCATTTTTCAGAAACAACCTTAGAAAACATGTCATCTAAACTAGAATGAAGGAATTATTAAATAAAGATACTTGCATTTATTTTTTAATTAACATAATTATATTTTCTGATTTTATATATTGATTATGCATTTTATATGTGAAATTTGAAATTTTATCGAATAATTATTTTTAATTACATAGACTTAAAAAAATAATAGTTATTTGTGAAATTTACATGCTTATTATGTAAGTGATTTAGTGCAAGGAATCATATTCCTTATCTCTTCAAGTTTGATACCATATTCCTAACAAGTTGATAATTTTAGTTGATTCTCATTATTATTTTTATTTATTTCATAGAAAAAGTGATATGCCTGTGAAAAAAAAAAGTGAAGGAGATAAAAAGATTTCCTATGTTGTTACTCTTTCTTAGTTCCACTCATTTCCTTTATAAATAAAAAGGGAAAATTACGCAATTATAGTTTAAAAATATTAACAAATATTACTATTTATAGTTATAATTTGATTTTTTCTGATATATATACCAATTATAGATATACCATTATTTGACAGATATACATATACAATCGCCTCTTTGTCCTCTTGCTCACTTCCCTCCTCTCTCTCTCAATCTCGCTCACCTCTCCTGTATACACATATAATTTGACAAATATGTATATAAATTCATCTCTCTCCTCTCTCTCTCGATCTCGCTCGCCTCTCTTCTCCCCTCCAACTCGCATAGACGAAGTTATGTCGCATATTATATAAAATATAACTATTTGACTATATTAAATTTCAAGTCTAGACTATTTATGAAAATTCTCCTTATAAAAAGTTTTTTTTTTACATTTAGAGAAGGATCCTTCAAAAGTAGTGCATTTTTAGAGAATCCAATACCGGGTAAAACAATATTTGAAAAATCCGCGCAACTTTCCTCTTTGATAAGATAGATAATGACTTGAAATTGAGAAATGTATCAAACTTCAAACGACTTCACACAACTTATCTAAACAAACACATTGTGGATGATCTATTGCAGAATATACAGTAACTGCAATGTGTAATGTGTTTTATGATCTCAGCAATATTGATCCGAAGAAGCTATAAATCAGTCCGGTTCAACCGGAATATACTTGACTATAAATTTTTCCTGTCAGAAATCGATTACAATATAGATATAGCAACTTCCATGTATTTGATGATGTTGTATTGAGCCTCCAGTTTCATAAAGAATATGGTTAAAGAATGAAGAGGAAAAGCAAACGTTAAACACAGCCAACAATTTCGTTTCTCTTTATGTCACAACCAAAGTGCACCAGATAAATATGGCGAAGGATGTGAGAGTTAAGTTAGCAACTTCACTCATAGTCGAGATGCAATTGCTTGAATCATGGATCAGCTTGTGTATAACCTGCTTCTCCACAGCTGGTAGCACAAGCCAAAATGTGATCATTGGCCATGATTTCTACATCAACAATACTTTCGATATCTTTCTCATATACACGAACAGAGACCATACAGCTAGCCATGCTGAAATGTATAGCAAGATCACACCAGAAGCTACAAAAGTTCCAGCCCCTGATAAACTGCAGAGAGGATAGTTACAGAGGTCAAAGAAACAGTGATCCGAATCCTCAATCAACATCCCTTTTTCCTTCAAATATTAGTCTGAGTTGAGAAAAGATAAGTAACCTGCTATCTCTGGTAAGGAGAAGGATGGTCAATGCAGTCATCTGAGTGGCTGTTTTCCATTTCCCCAAGTTATTCACAGCAACAGCCTGGAAAATTCATTACTTAGTACTAAAATAACTAAATCATGAAGTGGATTATTCTTAGAGTAAATAATAATAGGTCGATTGTGAACCTCCGAAAGTTTACCACCCTGAGAAGCTGCCCATTCTCTAACTGCAGAAATAGTTATCTACAAAAAGATTTGCGAAATGAATCAAAAACAGTGTTCATAACTCATCCACAATGAAAAATAACCAAAGATTCAGTAAATGTTTTCGAGGGACATGGAAGAGCATCATATGATATATATCATATTGGAAAAGAAAATATTGCATCTTGAGAAAAAGCGGCTCCCAGGCTAAATATGGACTAAGATGTATCAAAGAGTATCAGCAACATTTAATAATCTGAATCCAGCTAACAATAAGGTTCATCAAGATTACCCAAAGTTTCAATCCATGTTCTCAAGAGCTATCAAATGCCTCTTTCTTTCCAATCTATGCCGATCAGTGCTTGTGTGTTTCAAAGAAGTTTATCACTCACGGCCTTACTAGAGATATTCATAATTCATAGTTTTCTTGAGACAAATCAAGAGGAACAGTTCTAACTAAAGTTTCATTTCAGCTGAAGGATATGAATAATAGCTTCAGGGAACTCTAGAAAAAATACTGGGATTGTGATCTCAAACTATGTGGAAAGCTATAGCAAAGAAATTATATCTCTTGAACAACTAAAACTTATATGTGGAAAGTCTACGCATGAGAATTAAGACAATGATTCAGTTAAATCCCAAAAGTACAATTTACCTCATGATAAGTGGCATTTCTCTTTCCCTTACAACACAGATATGTAGTTTCTTACTAATATACTAGAAGCTCAAATTGCTAATCAAGATTCAACATGTGATCGAATTACTATATGCCTTGAACTTTTTGTCTAAGCTACCTCTTATTCTTTCAGGCCCCTGCAACTCCGCCTCAGCCTCAGCCCCCCCCATTACCAGAATAAATAAATAAATAAAAACTGAAATGTGGCGCAGGCAATGAGCCAATGAAAACCAAGAGACAGGCTCCAATGCGACTTAGTTGGATACAGATAGGGCGCGTATAGAATGCCAAAAGGATCAAAAGTCTTCACATCAATGCTTACAGTTTTCATGGCCCATCTAACATCTCTCCTGTTTCCCTAAGGCCAGTGTACCTTATAATTTTAACAGAAATATAATCTTAGCAACACCTGAAAATTTAAACTCTTTCAGAAACTCATTATCCAAAATGTTCTCTCTGGTGTACTGCAACAATAAAAACCATGTCCGAAATGGAAAGTGCAAAGTCCAATATGATGTTAACATTCCTACAAGAGAAAAGAACTATGCCAATGAAAGTCATGTAAGTTCCTGATCTCATGACTATTAATTACAAACTTAAAAGTTTTATTTCTGGAAAAAATACCATGTGAAAGGAAATGCAATTATGAACAAAATTACAGTTAATCACTCACCTCCCTGCAAATTATAGCGATTGAAGGTACAGTTAATAGCCATGGTAATTTTGCAAACACACTAGCCTCCAAAGGTCTGGTGCACAACAAGATCAAGGTGGCAGCGACCATTAGCTGTTGAAGTCAAGAAGAGTTTTATCAAAAATGCCTGCTCCTTTACAAGCAATTATACTGAAGTGAATCAAACATTATGGATAATGGAAGCAACTTTGCTTGCAAACTGGTCAAAATTCTACGCAATATCCATGTGAATTGAAGAATAAAGAGAAAATACCTTATCAGCTACTGGATCTAAAAATGCACCAAAGGCAGTTCCTAAGTTCATCTGGACTTGTCAAACCAGCCAATTTTGTAAGTTGGAAATATAAGCAATTACAATTCAAGAAGAAATGATTCTATTAAATAGCAGAAACATGTACCTTGCGAGCAAGGTATCCATCAAGCCAATCAGTTATTGCAGCAGCAATAAATATACCTGTCGTAGCAGTTGGTCCCCACCAGCTATCGACATAAAATGCTACATTTAAAGACTACAAAGTCAGTTTTCTTTTACGGAGTATCATCTGAAAACAAATTATGCTGTCCGTCGTCCAACCAAAAAAACAGAGAATGTTATGAAATTCGTGTAAGTGTATGCTCTCCATCCTGATTTCTCTTAATGGCTATGTAAAGGGTAACAAGTGAAACTAAAATGCAAGAATTTCTGAGTTTAAGAAGTAAAATAGATCAGCAAACTCATAAGAAACGCTTATATAAAAGCATACAATAGACTAATAACAAGACAACTATGTTAAATAGTCAGATGTCTGAAATTCTTGCTCTCTTCATTCAAATATTCAAAAGTTCAACACAACCTTCAGATGCGGATCCAGGACAATTTCCTTATAATGTATCATCTGTCTTTTGTCTCTAATAAATATGCGTCATGTTCCTCAAGTTAGCAGTTCAACAAAGAAAGGTTAAACGAAAAAGCAGTCCTTCCTAATTCCAGTTCCAAAACAATTGATCCATTACATAAAGACTAGTTTTTCGTAGTGCATGGAATTTTAGCTGGAGAATCAGTACCTCTGTCCTCTCCACCACTTAATAAGTTGCACCTAAAGACCAGATTCTAGTAACAAATAATCTCACACCAAATTGAGCAACTTATTAATAACTTTAATGCAAGACAAACACATACTTCCTTGAAGAGTCAAATCTAAATGTATCAATCAATTCTACTAATCAAATTAACAAACATTGAAACTCACCCAAAAAAAGGAGAAAATCAGCTCCAACTACCCATCAATTTCAGATATCACAACTATATTTACCGCATTGCACAGTCTCAATTAAGCTAGGGTTAAACAAAAGTAACATCATTCCCCAAAAACTTACTGGTAACGAGAACCGGAATAGCAACTATCCGTCCGATTGTCAAAATTGTAGGCAATGTGAATAGTTTAGCAGACTTTGATGGAGCTGACGACGACGACGACCTCAATATCTTCTCCCGGTGGTGATCCTCCTTGTTACCAGGTGTATAGCCCATGCCAGTAGTAGAAATATTCCTCACTGAAAAAGGGGCATACTCCTCCTCCTTCTCCTCCTGACAGGATAAAACTGAGACCTTCACGGACGCCGACGCCGGAGTTGAGATCCTCCGGCAACGGTAAATGTGTGTCGGCACCGCCGGTGAATTTGTCGTTGGCGCGGCGGTGGAGGAGAAATTGCGGTAAATATTGTAGGGCATGCAGCCATAAATAGAGGCCACAGCTTGAGTTTGAGCCCCACGAGCATCGTGAAATTCCTTTTTGTAATAATACGCATAAAGGCTTAGGTTAGCCGATCTGGTTAGTGAAAAGGCTTATTTTAATTTAATATAACATAAACGCGTCGTTTAATTTGATTACGTCTCATAATTGATCTCATCTAATATATATACTTGCCAACATTTTACCTATTTAAATTGATATTTAAACTTATAAAAAATTATACTCGATATTCTATGTGTCAATTCGTCCTATACGATATTCTATGTGAGTTCTTATATATATTATGGTACATAAAATATATTTGTCTAATTATTCAATTTTATACAAGTTTAATTTTATATATCTATATATATTCAAAGTTGAAAGGCATGGATTTCAGATGAAATCAAGTTAAAAGGCGTATTTATGTATTTTACAAAATCATATGTCATTTTGTTTAA
>JAABOM020000084.1:3755775-3771423 GCA_011800125.2 Solanum clarkiae | reverse complement strand
TACTTCACAAATGAAAAAAGCGCAGATAGTTTAAAGAGCCATTTTGCTTTATTCCATCATACTCCAAGGCCAAAAAACAGTCAATCTTTGGCTCCATCCGAGATTGATGGAAAACTCGGTCAAAAAGTTAAAATAAGTGATATTTAGATATTTTTTTTTTAATAATAAATAATGTTTTTATTCATATCCTTTCAAAATTATTGGTATTTACATTACTAAGAATTATTACTTTTTAACTTTGTTATTAGAAATAATTAACAAAAATGTTTTTTTTTTTTAAAAAAGGTACTTGTATCAGAATCTAAAAACGCCATTTATTTTGAAATCACTTACATTTTTTATTTACTTTTTTCTGTAATATTATTTCATTTTTAGTTGAAAAATAAATGATATTTTATCTTTTTATATTATTCTAAATAAGTTGGTGTTTTTAATTCAAAGATATCCAGTCTTGGAAAAAATACTCACTTATGTTTAATTAAAGAAAAACTAATTAATTATTGTTGACTATATAGATAAGGATCATTTAATAAAAAGTAAAGATTAGTTCCTTAAAAACTCACTTACGTTTATTAATTAATTTTTTTGTAATATTATTTAATTTTTAGTTGAGAAATAAATGATAATTTTTTATATTATTTCTAAATAAGTGATATTTTAAAATTTTAAGAAGAAACTAATCTTCACTTTTTCTAAACGAGACTTACTAGAACTATTACTCAACAGAAAATAAGAGCTTTAGTTTCGGCTCATTAGAATTAGAATAGGAAAAAGAGAGATATTTGTCATTTGTAGATCGATCACTAGAATAAATGCAGTAATTCACGAAAAGAGAGTATCCTACAATTATAGTAGACTAATATACAATCTGTACAAGAGACAGATAGACAGTTACTTCTTAACAATTCTACTTTTGGATCACTTGCGAAGGGAACAAAGCTTAGCGCTCAAAGAAGTCCTTTCATCTACTATTGAAATAAAAAAAAATGAAAAAGACTATCTACATACCGTTATTTACATAATCAACAATAATTAATTAATTATTTTTTTAATTAAATATAAATAAATATTCTTAAAATTTAAAAACACCACTTATTTAGAAACGTAAATTTTTTTTTTTTTTTTGGAGTTTGGACAAAGGTGACGGGCCAACCAATGGGGCCAATATAAGTTCATTTAACCTGATCCACCATTCCTGAGATCTCTCCCTCTTTCTCTCTCTAGAAATCTCTCCTCTTTTTCCTCACTCTCACTCTGAACTCTGTGCTAAGGAATCACACACAGCACATATCGTCAGTATAACGTGACGCTAAACTCGCTTTTCCATGTGACTATGAAGGTATTTGAGTAGAATGCTAGCAAAAAACTCCTTCAAATTCGGTAGAAATACACTCATTTTTCGAATTTGAAGTTTGAATCGGATTTTCCGGTGAAGTTTTGGAGAATTGTTGTTTCTACTGTTTACAGACGACGATGAAAGCGAATACAGAAACAGCTGTTTTGAATCCTTGCATCATTTCGTTCGATCACAAGAGGTATGTACAGTCACTTCGTTTTCTACCTTTTCACATTGTATTTCTGTTTTGATCTGTTGGTTGAAGCTGCTGAATTCTAGATTAAACTTCACCAGACCGGGAAAAAAATGATGATATGTAGTGTTCTAGTGTTTAGATGAACTTATTTAGATTAGGTATAGTAGATAAACAGAAATACCAACTTTGACTTAGTATGTACATGTAGACAGCTCTCAACTCGTTTTAACTACGTCGGTTGGACAAAATTTATTTTTCACGTCGGTGTCGGATGTCCATGAGGCACAGTGGGAGCGAGTTGGAGTGTTTAGTTGTTAGATGAGATGTCTAGATGTGGACATTTAAAGTTGAAGTGCTTAGTTGGCCAAGTTTGAGTACTTGTTTATGTAATATGGCTTTAGATTATTATAATGATATATGATTTCAAAGTGAGTATCAATTAGTAGACTGAAATTTGAAGTGTTGAATAGCAATTTAGAGTGTCTGGTGAAGCAGTGGATACTAACTTACCGAGCCTCCGTGTGGGCATTGTTCTGTTCAATTAGGTTGCATTGTCTTATTTTGATTTTTGAAATGCTGTTTTGAACTTTGTGGGGAAACAAATTCCTTCAACAAAAACAATGCTCAATCATGAAGGAATATCTATTTAATGTGGTTTTTGGGAAGTTGTGCTCATCAAGGTTTTTGTTTTAATAAAGTTTTCTCCTAAATAGTTTTTGACCAATGACTATCAAAATGAACAGGGATGCTTATGGATTCTCAGTACGGCCTCAGCATTTACAAAGATATCATGAATATGCTAATATCTACAAGGTACTATCTTGTCATGGTTACATGTTTACTAATTAATATCCTGTTTATTGGTGTGAAAGTTTGTGGAAAGAAGAACATTCAACTAAAAGAATTTTCATCCAACTAGTTAGCTACATAAGAAGCATAAGAAAACAGCTGAACGAACCGAGAAGCTTCCATCCATTGTACTTATACCTTAGTTCTCTACAAACATGCAAAGCCCTTCTTTGATTATCTTTGATTTAAGAAAAAAAAAACTTTTTCTGATTGTCATAATCCATTTGCGTTGTTTTTAGGAAGAAGAGGAAGAGAGGTCTGATAGGTGGAATGACTTCTTGGAACGGCAGGCAGAGCATGCTCAATTGATCATAAATGGGGTGTCTGCAGACGGCAACTCCAGCAAACCTGATACTGGATCATTGTTGCAGAAAACAAGCTCCTTTTTGCAGAATGGAGATGAAGACAATGATCAAACTGTTGAAAAGCGTGGTTCTGAGGGTCATCTTGAAGGTGCAATAGAGAAGGACGATACAACAAACTCAGTTGAGAGGAAAACTCATCAGGCCCAAATATGGTCAGAGACCAGACCGACTCTACGTGCCATTGAGGATATGATGAGCATTCGTGTGAAAAAAAAAGTAAATTTGGCCAAAAGTGAGCAAGACTCTGGTCTGCAGGAACATCTTCTTGCAGTTGAAGAGGCTAGTGCCACAAAAGGAGAATCTGAAGAGGACTCAGAGGATGAGTTTTATGATTTAGAAAGATCAGAATCTATGGACAAATTAGAAATGGGTTCCATGCAAGATGTTTCTCTTAATGAAAATATTAGTGATTTGGCTGCTAAATATCATGAGTCATTACCACCTTGGAAAGAAGAATTGGAGTGTCTTGTTCGAGGTGGAGTACCCATGGCTCTCAGGGGAGAGGTTAGATATAATGCTCGAAATCTTCTCATGCTGTTGCTCCTTGAGTCATCCGAGTTCATGCATCAACTTTATTTGTATATTTTTGACACTTGCATTACAGCTTTGGCAAGCCTTTGTGGGTGTGAAGGCACGCAGGGTGGAGACCTATTACCAGGATTTGCTTGCTTTAGGCACTAAACCTGGTAATAATGCAGAGGATAAAAGTACTGTATCAAAGGATAGTGGAAGTTGTTTGGACCCAAGCATAGATACTGCATGTCTTCCCGAAAATTGGAGAGGGCAAATTGAGAAGGTCATTGAACATGCTACCTTGTTTTCTCTTTCCAACATGCTACTTATCGACCCCTCTTTTCAGTAACCACAACATTTTATGTAGCTGTTTGGTCAGTATCCATTTTGGCTTCAATCTCACCTTGCTTTTTGACGCAGGATCTACCCCGAACATTTCCTGGACATCCAGCTCTAGACGAAGATGGAAGAAATGCTTTAAGGCGTTTACTTACTGCCTATGCTCGGCATAATCCCTGTGTCGGCTACTGTCAGGTAATTCTATTGCTAGTGGTCTCTACTCTTTTTGTGCGTGGTAGTGGTGGACTAATTATGTTTGCTATGTTTGACATTTGGATGGACTATGTTGCATAAGACTCGGCAAATCAAACATCACAAACTGGTTATTGATTGAATTTTGGTATTTATTGTGCGTATTTGTAGAGATAGAAATAACTTGCCACATTTTTCTTTTGGTGCGGGGTTTTTGTTAAGATACCTTGAGAGAACATATTGTTATAGTTGCTGAAGTTTGTAATACTGCCCAAAGCATCCTTTGTCTTAAGTTGCTGCATCACAACTTCCGGTTTCTGATTGAAATTTATGTTTTATGGTGTTGTCTATGTTTCTTGAAATCTGCTTGCAATCACTTAAGCCAAGTTAAGACGTGTTTCGGAAAGCACCAGATAAATGTTCTGTTAATAGTGTTACTGGGTAAAATTTCAAATGATAGCCGCTCCGAATTGGAGCTTCTGAGAGTTAGTAGTAATTGTGCCCTGAAACAAATGCTTTATACATTTTTTGAATACCTATCACTATTACCTAACAGGGAAAGACAAGATCGCAAAAGAAAATCCTGGGAGAACCTTTTTTTGAAAAATTTCTTATGAGTAAGATAGAATGAAAAGATATAAAGGGCAAAACATTATATCATTATTGTAAACTTGATGATACATTTCTAGTCCCATATGAAGGTCTTTCAACTTGTGTTCACCTTTCTGGGCATTACACAAGATGTTCTTCTTCTAAGTGGACTAGATTTTCTCAGGATCGTATCATTTGCTTTCGGTATTCTCAGTTGTGCTCTTCTGACAATGCAGGCCATGAATTTTTTTGCTGGTCTGCTATTGCTTCTAATGCCCGAGGAAAATGCATTTTGGTATGTTTTGAACTTTATTTATATTTTGTTCTCCTATATAGATATTTCTTCAGTTATGTTCTACAAAAGGTGCTTCTCAGTAGTTTCCCTCTTCCAAAAGGAAGAGGTTATTATTGCAATTCAGATTTGGAAAAACTTTTGTGTTCTGTAATACCTTGCACTTTAAAGAGTTTTATTTGGTCTGAAGTGCAAAATGTGTTTCATACCTGTGGAATAAAAATGTTGATAAACTTACAGGACTCTAGTGGGGATTCTAGATGATTATTTTGATGGCTATTACTCAGAAGAGATGATAGAGTGTCAGGTGATAAACAAGTTTTGCTTCTACTACACATAAATTGCATCGTGAGAAATATAAAGATCACAATTTTATTTGCTGCATTGTCTCTTATCAGGTTGACCAACTTGTTCTTGAGGTGTTGGTGCGGGAGAAATTCCCAAAATTGGGTATGTCTATTGTTCTCACTTTCTTAATTCAAGCTCCTTTTCCGAATTTCTGTTGATTATATTGCTCACCATTTGTTTTGACTTCCCAATTGATGCAACTGTGCAGTTAATCATCTTGATTACCTGGGAGTTCAGGTAGCATGGGTAACTGGACCATGGTTCCTCTCCATATTTATGAACGTGCTTCCATGGGAAAGTGGTCAGTTGGTTTATCTTGTCTTGAAAATTCTTATCTATAGTATGGCTGATATTACTGGTTATTTTCCTGAACCTTCTTCTTGGCTCTTGAATTGTCTTACTAGTTATTTACTCCCTTTCTCATGTTTGTTTTTTGGTTTTAGTCCTTAGAGTCTGGGATGTACTTCTGTTTGAAGGAAACCGAGTGATGTTATTCCATACCACACTTGCTTTGATGGAGCTTTATGGTAATTTTTTAAATTCATGAGAGTTGGAAAGTTTCTAAACATTGTGTTAATACAAGCTTCTTTTCTTCTTTGCCATTGTTGTTCAGTTCTCTTGTTTGTGGAACTCAAAAGTGATGTACTTGTTCATTATTCAGGACCTGCATTAGTTACCACAAAAGACGCAGGGGATGCAGTTACCCTGTTGCAGTCACTTGTTGGCTCCACATTCGATAGCAGTCAACTGGTGCTGACAGCATGCATGGGCTATCAAAATGTTAATGAAGCTCGATTAGAAGAACTAAGAAATAAGCATCGACCTGCTGTGAAGGCTGCCGTTGAAGAGAGGTTCAAAGGACTTCGAGTTTGGAGGGACAGTCAAGGTTTAGCTTCTAAACTCTCCAGTTTTAAGCATGATCCTGGATCTGTAATTGTTGGAACCACTGAATCAGATAAAAAAACTGATGAAGTGATGAATGGTGATGCGTCTGGACCAGATACTGCATCTGCTAATGTGGATGAACTTCACATGAACCTTAATGGTAATGTGGAAATTGATTCTGCTCCAGATCTCCAAGAACAGGTAATTTTCTTCATATTTTCCCATACATATTTCATTAAAGTCTGTCTTTTCAACTTGCATCTCTTTCCCTGATCGTCTTTTATAATTCCTGATTTACCTGCTTTACCTTTCTTGTTGCTTAAAATGGGGACTTCAGAATTTGTTTCATATGATTATCTGGAATGGCCGAATGCACTGAAATTAATTCTTCTTTCCAGCACTATAGAGTTATTCATATAGAAAATGTGTTCATAGGTAAGCTTGGATGATTATTAACAATGTAAGTTTTTGGAGCAAGATACTACTCTCTTTTAGTAAATACTGTTTTAAATGGGCAACTTGGAAGAATTACCTGATAAAGCAGAACTTGACTGGGCAGCGAGCTTGATATGTCATTTTGAAGGGAACTTCTCCTGGTTGGGAACATTTATTAGAAGGACTAAGGACTGTCCTTAAATCAGGGTCTTTAATTTTCCTTTACACCAAATTGATTTAAGCTTAGTTTACAGGTCAATATACATAAGGTCCCAATGTAGGAACAAATTGAGTAAGAGAGCTGCTAAATTGGGGTTCATAACTATTTGAGTTTTAGTGATGGGGATATATGCGACCTTTTTACTTGAAAGGGATTAAGCTTGCTAATGTGTAAGTTGCTTGCTACACCAGGAAAATGAACGTTGATTGTATTTCTAGTAGTCAAGCATTAACCAGTTTTCACCTTCTACTTTCTTTTTGTAATTTTTTCATTTCCCTTCACTCCCTTTCTTTGTTATCCCTTTTATTCCTACTTCCTACTCTATCTTTTTCTGTCTTATCTTTTTTGGTTTCATTTCATTCTGAGTTTATAGAAGTTTGTGCGAGTAACTGATCAGTTGTTTTGGAAATTCTCAAAATAATATTCCCAATATCTGAATATCGTAATTTGTTGTTTGAGGTGGTCATCCACAATTCTGATTTCCATCTATTTTGCATACATTACTACATGGCCTTAATCAGGTGGTCTGGCTGAAGGTTGAGTTGTCCAAGTTGCTGGAGGAGAAAAAATCTGCTGAACTCAGGTGCATATTTTGTGTGTTCATGCTGCTTTATCTAGCGAGGCAATATTGTGCTGGTTGACTTTTCTCAAAACTAGTCCTGGGAGAGTTAAAGTTCCAGTGTTAGCTTCTCTTTCCTTTGTGTTCCTTATGATTGTGGATTTTGAAACATCGACTATATACTTCGAGTAAAATTTCAAAAAATTTATGATCTGTGCTACAATCAAAGCTGTAACCTATATCTGAAGCCAAATGTTGTACTTCGGCTGCATTGACAATGACCTCTTTTTCACAATTTAAGATAAAGGCAGAGGTGAAAAAAGAACTGAGGCCATGTCTCTTCCCTTTCTGCTCATCCAAATCCTGCCTCTTGTGGTTTTCTACCACCTTTTGTCCTTATTCTTGTCCTTCCCGCAGCACCGTCGAGATTCAGGTTTGAGGCAGTGAGACCAGATCTTATAACGTGGTGCAAATTTAACTATTCAAACTGTGATTAGGTTCAGCTATAATTGTCTTATGGCTGAGGGAAGCTTCTGAAGGGCAAGTTGATCTCATCCCTTTCAACCTCTTGCTCACTGAAAAAGCTGCAAAAACTCTTATCCAAGAAACAGAAAATCATGATATTTGCAGAGTGGCTGTTCAATTTTACATTTAGGGCACCTGTTAAAATGTAGAAGGCTTCATTAAAGTTGAATATCTAATTTGAGAAGTTTCATTGAAGTTGAATGTTTCTTGACTTCTGCTGCAAATATATCTCAGAATGATGAAATCTTTTACCTTTTTGTCTCTATAGGAAGCTAAGGGAACTGTATCTCATATTGATAGGGGACTGATATCCTTTTCCTCATTTTTCCCATGTCCACAGAGCTGAGGAGTTGGAAGCAGCATTGATGGAGATGGTCAAGCAGGATAACAGGCGGCAGTTGAGTGCACGGGTACTGCAGAAGCTGCTTTGTAAATGAATTATCTGCTTTCTTGATAGTAGGAAGTCATATCCCCAGCTCATCTCCTTCCTACCCCCCAAAACAAAGGAAAAGGAATAACCCAGTTTCCAGTCCATTCCTTCTAGCTTGCATTTATGTGCCTTCTCTGTTCATAGAGCTGGTCTAACATTTATAATTTGCTCCTGCTTAAATTGATAACCCAGACTGAACTTGATTCCTGACAATAAATATAACTTCCATTCCTGAATATACACCTGATCAATAATTAACGCAATCTGTCATGAATCCTTTTGGCTTACTGTGAGTGTGACTATGTGCTTCCATGCATCTTTTCAGTAGGGATAGAAGACTTGAGGAATTTCCTGCTGTGCATTTGAATTTAGAGCTTTTATTTTATTTAGTCTTTTTTCCTCGTATTCTGCTCCATGATATATTGATTGCTTTTTGGCATATATCTTCCTTTTCATTTAAAAAATTGAATTTATCGCAATTACATCTGAACATTGACATTCACCGTTGGACTCAGGTTGAACAATTAGAAAGACAGGTTGTGGAGCTACGAGAGGCCCTTGTTGCTAAGCAAGAACAAGAGAATGCAATGCTTCAGGTAACAATTTTCATCACTTGTTTGATGATGCATCAGAAAATTATATCCTTATCCCCCTTTCTTTCAATTTTGTGTTTAGTAATTTAATTTATTTATTTATTGTAGGTTTTGATGAGAGTGGAGCAAGAACAGAAGGTAACAGAAGATGCTCGTATATTTGCTGAACAAGATGCAGCAGCTCAAAGACATGCTTCTCAAGTGCTACAGGTTTCTTCTTTTATCAAATTTTTTGGTGAAACATTTTGATTTCTAGTTCTTAAACTGGGGAGTTCTTACTCGGCCGGAATCTTTGGTGTAAAGAAGCAAATATAGAGTAACTAGAGCTTGTAGACCTGTTAGGCTCTATGTAAGTAGCTTCACCCTCAGTTCTCTTTTTTGTTCCTCTTTTTAACCTTGAAGGTCTCCAGCATATCCTTAATGCTGAGGAATACAAGAAAAAATCTTTGTGAATTCCTACTCAAACTTATCTAGTTCACGATTTCATGCATGATGGGGGAATTCCAATTGGAAATTTGACATATGTTGGCTGATATATTGAACATCTCGATTTCATGGCAACAACATGCAGGAAAAGTATGAAGAAGCCATTGCTTCCCTTGCTGAGATGGAAAAGAGAGTGGTTATGGCAGAGTCAATGTTGGAGGCTACCTTGCAGTACCAATCTGGACAAGATAAAGTACTACCTTCTCCAAGGTATATACCCATGCTTACATGTTCTAATTTTGTCGCATTATTAAGCACGACTATCATACGCCCTGGTGATCGTGGTGTTCTTCACTGCAACTGCTTCTTTGGTTGCCAAAGGACAATTCCTGCCTATGTACGATGTAGTAATAAGTAAACCATACTACCTTTATTAATGCATATCTTGTATTTTGTCTGACATGGATGAACACATTCTTTTAAAGATCTGCGCAGCAAGTTTCATCTCCTGTAGGGGGCAACCAAGAATCATCACTAGAGATACCTGCTAGAAAGATCAGTTTGCTCTCAAGACCATTTGGACTTGGCTGGCGTGACAGCAACAAGGTATGTCCTAAAATTTCTCCAATTTAGGGACGAAATCTAGTTGATTGGGTTATCACCTATAGCAGTTATTAGACATCACATGTGCACTTGTAACGTAAATAGCTAACTAAATTCTAATGAAATCGTGTATTTTTTTCTTTACGTAATTCCAAAATGCAAAAGAAGTTGGGATGCAATTATCCCTTTTAAAAAATTAGCATTTAATAGCATTACCGTAGATTTCTCATAGATGGTTAGAGTTGTAGTAGTATGGCCTGTATAACAACATACAGAGTGTAATATTACAAGTGAGGTTTAGGAAGGTAGGATGTACGTAGACTTTACCCGCTACCTTAGTGTTCCCTACCTTAGGCAAGTAGAGAAAAAGTTTCCTATAGACTCTTGGCTCAAGAGAAAATTTCCGAATCATAGTTGTAAGAATAATATGACAATATTTATCAAAAAAGAATAATATGACAATAAAATAACAAGGTACACTGAAGAATAAGAGAGCAATATGGCTTCTATCTAGGGGTGTTAAAATTAAGCCCGACCCCTTGAAGTTTGCCTGCCCATTTGTGAGTGCAACCTATTTCAACCCAATTCATTAAAATTGGGTTGATGTGCAATCCGAATTGACTCGAGAGATCTTATCAAAATATTTCTACAACACTTTTTTTTTTAAATTTGATATGTTTTATATAGCCCGAAAGAAAAATATAATTTAATTAAGTACTAAAATATTGAAAAAGAACAAATAAAATTATTAAAACTTAGTAAAAGTTGGATCGGGTCGGGTCTTGACCCGTTCTATAATTCATTACTCCACCAATTTTGATCCAAGCAAATTCGGGATGGGTTGGGTTGTGACCCTTTTATGGCTTTGACCCACTATGAGCCCCTCAAATTTAAGCCCAATTGTCACCCCTACTTCTATCTGAAAAATATACAGCCTTCTTGATTTTGTTGTTCTTTAACATCCAAACTACAGTTGGTTCTAATATTTGGTATAAAAAATAATCGAGTGAAACAGGGGAAGTCAGCCGAGGAGGTTAATGACACCAAAACTGTAAATGAGGAGCAGAAGGAAATAAATGGCAATCAGTTTGTGAAGAAAATGCAAGAGGCTTAAAGATGCAGATTCATATGATAACACCAAATGCCCTCAATATTGGTCAATATAATAGATGTGATAATTTTTGTATTCAGTTGTTTATTCATTAAAGACAATAATCAGTATGATGCGTAAAGCAAAAAAGGGCTTTTGGTTACTGTATTTGTAAAATTCACTGTCAATCTTATGTATTCTACCTTCAAATGTATACTTTGCTTTGTGCCAAATCAACCCCCCACCCCCACCCCCACCCCTTCCTCCATTTTTATAAAATAAACTTATATTAAATCTAAACTCATAATTATAAAAATATAACAAGATCATCTAAAAAATTTAAAAGGTTGAAACCTTCAAGTTGGCCTCTGGATAGTTTCCAGTAGTAGGTAAGAAAGAGGCAAAAGAGAACTAGTTGTCCCTCGTGACATAGTTAAGGAGTTAGTTAATGCTTAATGTTGTTGGATTTGGGTGCTTCATTTGTAAAATTAGCAGCCACTAACTACTTTTTGACTTTTTCTTTGAGAAACGGTCACTATTCTAATATTTTGTGAATCTTAACACCCCCCTCCCCTTTTTTTTTCCTTCAATTTTTGAGTTAATTAATGATTAAAAAAATACACATAAATTATTACATATTTACGAATTCATACCTCAATTATCTATTATTTCATTATCTACCAAAATTATAATCTTTTTACGAGTTTTATATCTCAACTATCACTTTCTTTATATTAAAACACACCTCAAGATGATTTACTCGCACGTCCTATTGATTGGGAACAATCATTTGACTAACTCAAAATTGAGATAGATTTTACTTTAAAATGAGCGATAATTTAAATGAATAAAGAGAGCACAATGAATAGTTGGGATACAAAACTCACAAAAAAAGTGATAATTAAGATTACTTTTGATCGTTACTTTTTGTTTTTCAACTGTGTCAAGTCCTTGTGAACACAAATTTATTAGTATAAAAAAGAGAAGAAAAAGGAAAGAACTACCAGTGGTTTCAACAAAAAAGGTGCCTCATGGTTTCCCTACAAGGCAGTAAGCAAAAAATTCTTTAAAAACAGTAACATCATAATGAACAAGTTCCAGCAACTCAAACCAACCATTTTTCCAATGCAAATATGAACAACAATATACCAGTGAAATCACACAAGTAAGGTCTAGAGAGAGTAAAATGTACACATACTTTACCACTACCTCATAGAGATAGAGAGATTGTTTTCGAAAAAACCTTCGTCTAACGATCGAGCCCCATAAGCAAAAAGTACTAGATATCAAAAAAAGGGAACAAAAAGAAAAACAAAGAAACAAATACAATACTGAAAAGCAAACGATAATATGTAAATACGACAAATTTAAACAAATATAAGACGAATAATAAACGGGTCACATATTTTATCCAGTTTGTCTAACTCGCTAGAACCCGCCCATATACCAGCAGTAAGAGCAATCATCATACGACAACAACTTCATCAAAAATACTGCTTGCTTAGCCATATAAGGAACATCGTAATAAGGGGAAGCGAAAATGAACGAAAAAAGCAAAGAAATGATAAGCACACAAGAATTACTACAAGCAATATTGTCTATATAAATCATACATAGCGTACATTAGAACATTGTATTTCTAAGTTGAAGGATATCATCACTTCCCATATAAGTGGTTTGGTGACGATTTATCTATTCCATCCTGCTTTCATCCCCAGAAATGCCATCACCTCTGTGCCTGGAAAATTCAGCATTAAGTTGAGATACCACTCAATGGCAAATGACAGAGACAAACAAAAGGAAGAACTACTGCATGCATACTCGTGACAACCAGTTATCACGATGATACTTGAACTTTACATACCCAACATAATCTGGGGAGGGTAGAGTATACACAGACTTTACCCCTACCTTGACAGGTAGATGTAACAAACTTCTGATTGATAAAAAAGTGGGAGCACTTTTCAAGCAAGTAAAAAAACATGAGCTTTTTGGCAATATAATACAGAAAAACTTAGGACTTGTTACAAGCCAACAGATAATTACAGTAAAACCAAAAGTGTAATTGCAATTAGTTGAGAATTCAAACACTGACCGCCATGAACTGGTAAGGTTCCGAGCTTTTCTGTCCAATTGAAGGTTTTCTAAGGCAGATGAGGCAAGCATTACATCCTGTGGAAGCTCCTCATTATCATATCTCCATTTGTATTCATCTTTCCTGTATCCGGATACAGATGAACCTGCCCTTCTGTCTAGAAACTCAACAATGTCAGAAAATTCATGCTACGGGAATTAACTACCAGAAGGGGGGAAGGGGGTGCTCAGCTAAATTACTTACCAGATGACTGTGCAGTAGAGCCTGGCCTGTGGGATAAAATGGCTCTAAGTTAATTTTAAACCTATATGAAAGAGTAAAAGAAAGTGATAATACTTTATGTGTTAACCTTCCCAATGGAGGTAAGCCCCCGGCAACTGAAGATGAAGAAGGCTTCCTAATGTTCCTAGATTCAGTGTTGGATTGAGATCCAGCACCCCTTGCTTGAGAAAAGTTCTGCAAAAAGTTAAAATTTCAGACAACGCGTACTATATTCCTACAGACAAACTTGCGTACTGATCCACATAGTACAGGAAGCTGTTATTTGCAAATACTATAATAAAATCACGTAAACATATTAACACCTCCAACCATCTGGAATACCAGCATATCACAGCCAGAACGTTGGAGATCGCCGAAAGCAGAACCACAATCAGTTACTACCAACTCAAGTTGTCATATCAATTCTTACATATTGATACACTTCTTTACCATATGTCAATCAATACCCAGTAACTTTTGTATGTCAATTAACTAATGGATAGATTGTTTAGTATTTTAATCACTTCAATGCACCCGGTACAAGCTAGCTCATGGTATTGCTTACACAAGTGGTGATACTTAATTTAACAACTTGAACTGGAAAAGATTATGCTCAGGGATGATCAGTCCTATGTTGTAGACCATCTCTTTAGTGAGTTCCAGAATTATCTAATATTCCAATAAGATCTCGACATTTCTCAATGTGTGACCAGAGAGTTAGTTGTATATCCACTCTTGCTGCATGTAGGAACATAAAGCCACAAAATATTTATCTCCGTCCTCTTCTATGATCTATTTCATCACCAGATCTTTCCTAGAACATTCTGCATTTGCATGTTACTTGGCTGGGAAGATGCTTTACTGATCTAAGGATGGATTTTGCAATCGCTTTGCATTTGCCGAACAGTTTATCAATCTATACAAAACAAAACTACAGTTTGTAAAAGAACTTCAAGGATGCAGTGCAATAGTGGCCCGATCGTATTGGAATTCCGCAACTCCTACTCTAACAACTATAACTGTTTTACGCAGTTTACATTTTTTACGGGGTAAATAATTCTACCAACAATGGAAAAATCTCTTGCATACAAGTAGTACATCAAAAAGTAGAATCTACAGCGTAATATGATTCCACCTAGTTTATACATGTTATTTTCTTCATCTTTTGTCACACAATACCTATCTAAAACAAAATATTTTTAACAAAAAAAGCATTTATCAGACTATATAATACATATAAATGAAGGGTTTTATCAAACCTCGTATTTCAAGAATCCTTCAAGAACATCCAAAAGCAAGGGAGCACTGTCACCATTTCTGTTAAGATCATATCCATTCTTGCTGCTAAAATCTTTTAGCTCAGATTTCCATGACTCCTTTGGCTGCACAATCACACAATGGGTTCTTCATGATTAGAACTAGAGTTTGACAAGACTATGTGAAGAGCATTATAAACTCACATCGGAGAGCACAGTACATGATTACCAAATTACACTCTGGCAAATACACCTTAAGTGTATGGTTTAATTCAGCCCAATCCAAATATTCACATATAAGTGCAGTTAGTAGCCTTCCTGCACACAGAACAAACCAAACCATTAAAACACAACTATGTTGATGCATTGATCAAAAGATGTATGGACTGCAACAAGAGGTACATTTTCATCCCAGTTAGATTCAATTAAGACACGTCTAGGACACAAGACCGTATAATGAGAATCCATCCCCCCAACCAAAAGGACAAAAAAAAATTAAAAATGACCTGAAGGAGAATTATGGAGTTGTTTTGCCTGATCATTGCAGCTACCCAATAGCGCAGGGGGCAAGCCTTCATCCTTCTCAATTACCCTATCCTCTTCTTCAATTGCCTCAAAAACACTTGCTCTAAGTTCAGCCTACAAATCGTCACACCGTAAAATATGTAAAATGTTGTAGGGTATACAATCTACAACAAGAAAGAATGACCCAATTCAAAGGAAGCAAATATGACATAATAATTAAATATCATCAGTTTTTAGTTTTTACTACAATTATGTAGTTAAAGGACGAAAACAACATGCAAGACTACATCAATTCACTACAGAAACAGGCTTTTTGTACAGATGGGATCCTTTCTTTCTTCTTTTTTTTTTCCTATAGGGGAATCCCTGATCATGTAACCTTCTATTTATTTTACAACCAGTAATCCACAAGAGACATAACACGGTGTTGTTCCCATGTTGTATTTATTTTGTTTCGTATCTTCTGTAATCTCCATTCGAAGTGATTCTACTGTAAATGGTTAGCTTATTCTCCTTACATACCTTGTCATTCCCCTGTATGAGGCCAGCTTTTTCACCATGTTTATGAATGAAATACATTTACTTTCACAAAAAAGTACCTTTCGTCTCCCTACTCCCATTCTAAGTATTGGTAGATTTGACAGAATTCCTCTACCCCAATCCATTGCAAGTCCTGAATGATCTTTCTTAAACTAATCTCCTACAAAATCTTCCCCGCCCCCCC
>JAABOM020000084.1:3734276-3753849 GCA_011800125.2 Solanum clarkiae | reverse complement strand
GCTTATCCGCATAATTTTTTATTTTTTATTTTATATAATAACGCTGTTACTAATTTGAAAGTTAAATATATAATATTTTTTAGACTCCATGTTTTGTATTTAGTTCAAATATTTTTAATTTAAAAAGTTGTAATTTAGTAGTAGTATTCTTTAATATCTAAATTTCACATTATAAAATCAATGTCCTAATTACGGTAGAAAATTATGTAGTATCAGGTCATTTGCCATTTCTAGATTAAGATTTATCTTAATTTTCATATTTTCTCTTCGAGAGTCAAAGTTATTTTTTTTAAAAAAAAAGTTATATTCATAGTGAAAAAATTATTCGTATCCTATAAAAAAATTAATAATATATTAATATGTCTTTTAACTTGGTTTAAATTGACATCTACACTCTCTAATTTCGAATGTGCATAAATAAACACTTAAACTTGTATGAAATTGATTACGTAGACATATGCATCTTACATAGTACAATACAAGTAGAACTCTACATAAAGTACAAATTGTCATGTCAATGCCATGAATGACGTATGTGTTAAATTGTTTAATTTTATACAAATTAACATGTGTATTTGTACATACTCAAAATTGGAGGATATAGATATTAACTGAAGCCAAGTTCAACGCACGTTTATGTATTATAATTAATTACTTCTATTGTTGACTAGTATATCTGTGTAGAATTATATATATTTAAAAATTTGTAATAACATGTAATCACAAGTATTTTATTCATAATAGGAAGATCAGATATGTGATTTATTAACGTAGTGCCTTGGCACGTGCCAATATCTTGTTCATGAGCAACAAATTTGCTGATTTGATAAAATTATATAGGAATATTTCGATAATTCTCACAAATCAAGAAGCTTTATAATTATGAAAAAAAAATATACAACTCTTAGTCTTAATAAGCAAGATAACACAAATCTAATGAGAAAGGATTAAAAAAGACAGTAACAGAATTTTTTGTTTCAGCCTTCAATTTAATAGCGGATCCTGTGCATAACAAAGGTTTTAGTACATCAAGCTGCTTTTTATTGTAACAATGCTAGTATAGTCCTACAAGTGAAGATTGAGGAGAGCAGTGCGTACGAAGATATTATTAACCTTACCTCGTGAAGATAGAAATATTATTTCTGATAGACTCTTATTGCTCGGCTTAAGTAAAGCATTTCAAAGGAGGTCATGATATACATTAATGAAACTAAAATATTCTCTCCTGATAATACATCAGGAATAGTTCAGAGCTTCAGAATTACTCTCAATTACATATCCTATCAATCTTGATGCAAGTTAGATAGGCAGAAGGAAATTGATAGGCAGAAGGAAATTTACTCCTTCCGCACAAATAAAAGTTGTAAAGATATGACATCTCAGTCTAACTCAACCCCAAAAGCTAGCTCACGTAGCGAGGATTACCAAATTCTATATAAGCAGACCACCACTCTGTTCCTAACAATGAGATACAACAGAATATGTATAACATGCTTGAAAGCTGACTAAAACGTAGGCATCAGAACTCTCGTCAGAGTTATTTTCACAACACAAATATATGCTGAGTTGAAAACTTCAATCGAGATGGCATAGATTATCATTAAAAGTAGTTGAAACAGTGGTTCGTGCAGGAATGGCAAGTCAAACAAGAACCAACAGAGTAACCTCGCAAGGTAGGAACATAAGGCGGAACTATTCTCAAAAGAAAAAGAGAATATTTGGAAAAGGAAGTGCAATCATTTTCAAGTGGAGAACTGACTGAGTGACAGTCGCTATGGAGGAGAATCTCAACATCAAAGATATACGCAAAGACATGAAATTTCTGTTGTTGCAGAAGAGCAGTATAAGGAGAGTTCATAGAGTAAAGGCTGGATGAACCAACGGTCATCACCATTTTCTTGGTTTTCTGCTTTTCAGCTGAAACAAAGCAGCATATCGCAGAGGTAAGATCTCTTCCCCATCATTTCAGACTAGGCCTTTGCCTGTGCTGATTTCTCATATTAATATCAGTAATAATTTGTGATTAGTCCCTTTTCTTCACATTATGATTGAATAATCTGCCCTATTTTAACTACGGACATCAGTAGAACTATGCATTTTACAGAACAAAAAGTCCCATTATGTAACGCGGAAGTAAAGCTTTGGCATCATCAAGAATGGTAGAGTATCCTCACACCCAGTACTTTGTTATGTGTAAACCTAACAAAAGGCATACTTATCTCAATTTTTTGTCTGCAATAATAAACCTGACGCCTATCTGTGCAAGAATCCAAATCACCAAAGCCTTCAGCAGAATAAAGCTAAAAAGTTTCTTCACTTACTGTAAACCATTCAGCCCATTAAATTTGCCTAACCATCTAGAGAATTCAAATCCTTTCAACCTCTAAAGGTCGTAGCTTTTCCAACGCAGAGGTATCAACATGTTTTGACATAGAACAAAAGGCAATCTTGCTCACCCATTCAAAACCAGACGACTTAACCCCAAATCAACATCATAGCTCCCTCGTCCTCCAAATAATATCTCAGAGGCACTTAACGAATTCCAGTAAACAACATCGAAGTTCTAATATAATTTGCTCATACACCATAGCAACTAGTCCATCCTTTCCACAAACAACTGGCATTAAACTTATTTTTAAAGAGAAATTTTCCACCAAATTATAGCCAAGCAAGACTAAAGTAAGTTTTGAAATGCTGGAAGGGGAAAAGAGGAGATAAAGGACTGAGCAACAAAGCCAGAGGATTCAATCCTTTCAGTTACAAAGTGGAATATGTATCTCATAAGAGGTAGGATTGCTGCTGCTGCTTATTTTTTAAAAAACATTATACTCTTCTATTTTACTACATAGGAAGGGGAGAGTCCAGCGTAATGGCAAGAGTTGCTGCTCGTTTGACCTAGAGGTCACGGTTCAAGCACGGAAACAACCTCTTCTAGAAATGTAAAATAAGATTGCTTACAATAGATGCAATTCGGATCGGCATTTCCCAACAACAATAACATATCCAGAGAAATCCCACAAAGTAGGTTATGCGACCCTTGGTTCAAGTGAAGTAAATCAAAGTAGTAACGAAAACATGACAACTATAAGTAGTACCAAACATACAAGCAAAACATCAACGAAATAGTTCGATCATCTAAACACAATAAACAATCAATGATAACAGATAACAAAAGCAAGAAACTACATGAATAAGTCTAATACTACGACACACATGGGGCTCCATACCACCACCAACCCGAAACTCCACAAATATCGAGAGCTTAGTGCATCAAGCTGCACTTTTCGTGTTTAACAAAATATAGTGAGCTGGTGCAGGAAGACAAACTATTTTCTTTGTTCAGTGGCAATCGAAAGTGCAGATAGTACATTTCTGTGAAACACAAATCCCCTTAACAGTTATGAAGTAATCCAGTTTATCCATCAAATACATGACACTAATTAGGAGAATGGACAAGGATTAATTCATTCTACCAAAAACATAAATTTACAAAATCCCATCTTTCACAAAAATCTCAAATATTTAATCAAATTGACAATAACATTAGCTTACCATATCCAAGAATTACAACAAAGTTATTGACTTCCACCTTCTTCCTCCAATTTCTTTACATAAGCCTGAAGCACCATAACCACATTCCTTGCTGGAGCTTGAATAGTCCCAACAACAGCTGAAGCTGGTCCTTTCAAACCCCCAAGAAGCTTTGAATAAATCTCAGCTCTGGTAGGCAAATTCTCAAGCACCTTAAACTCATCAGGCCCATAAAACTTCCCTTCAAAAACTGCACCACTAAAATCATTGTCTTCCAATTTCTTCTCCTTCTGAAAAGTCCTATAAGGTTTTAAAGCAGCTGGGATTTCTTCACTATGAACAAACAGCCAAGCATTCATTCCCTTCATACAAGGTTTCAATGCTTCCCATTTTGTCCCTTCAATTGCTTTAAGTACCAATGTGTTCTTAGCAACAAGAAGCTTTGTCGTTTCAGGGAGTTGGGTTCTGAGCTCTTGAAATTGCTTAACAGTAAGACCCTTGTAACTGATTCCAGCTAAGAGGTAACAATCTTCTAGCTGCTGCTTCACTGTTTCAACTGTTTCTTCTTTCTTGGTTCTGCTAATGGCTGAACGGATGGTTAGAGTTTTGGATTTGGATTTGAGGTGAGAATGGGGGTGGGTGGGGATTATGAAGGGATTGTTGAAGTGGGATTTCAGGGAAAAGGGGTGGGAACAAGAGGAGGAGGAAGGTAAGCTGAAGAGAGCAGCCTCCATTGATGATGTTTTGAGAAAGATGAGAGGATGCACAATGTTTATTTGCCTTATCTTTTGTGAGAGAATTTTGGGGTATTTCTTAAATTTTATGTTTTTGAAAATATTTATTTCATACCAAACAAATCATTAAGAACTTTTCTACCCTCAAAGTCCTCATTTGACCTATGTAAAAAATTACTAATCCCTCCGTCCCATTGCATCCTTTGATTTGATACGATATTTAAAATTGTGAAATGTTGGAATGAACAGTTGCAACAATCATGTTCAATTTCTTTTGACAGTTTTAGATTTGTAGTCTAAAATCATTCTTAGATATTTGTGTAACTAAGAATCATTTGTTTAAATATAAAAAGTAACATTTAAAGATAAATTATTTTCAACTAGAGTAATGTGACATTCTTTTTGGGACGAACCAAAAAGAAAGGGTGCCACTTAAAATGAGACAAAGGAAGTATATTTTATATTTTAAATTATTCAAAATTTTATTTTATTAAACATAAAAACAACGATTTTCCAGATGTAATCTCTCAATCTCGATAAGGTAGTGGTAAGGTCTGCATACATTTTACTCTCCCCAAACTCTACTTGTAAGATTTCAGTAGGTATGTTATCGTTCGTAAACATAAAAAACAACTTTAGTGAAGTTACAAATGGATTGTAATTAAGGTTCATTATTTTTATATTATGGAATAAATAAATAAATTCATTGTGTAACTCTAATCAAATTCGTTTTACATTATTAATTGCTAGTCCAATATGTAGAGGTAAATTAAATCAATATGATAGAGCTAAACGATACCAAAACTTATAATTTATAGCAACTAAAGGAGACCTAAAAATCAGTTATAACAATCATGAAACTTTCACATAACTATTATTGCTGGGTATGAAGAAAATTTTATTGAAAGCTAGAATGAATCAAGTCGTGCATTATTTTTCTTTTTGAATTTCTATCCTGTATTCCGTGCCTTTATTGAAGTCCAATTATATTTAAATTCATACCGTGTAAGATTTTATTTTAATAAACATTCTCCATACATAATTTTTTCATTCTCAGTACTCGAATCCGAGAATGTACCGCACACTATTTAAATTTAGTTGGACTTCCACCTAGGTTAAAAAAGGACAAAAGAGTGACATTTTTGTCATTTTGTCTGCTGAAAAGAAAAAGAAAACAGAGTTCCGGCCAGAAAGAAGTCGGGGAAGATAAGGAAGTATAGAGCATTGAAGGGGAAAATGGCAGCTTCGAGCATTGGATATCAAATTCATATCAATTTCAATTCTCCAATTTTTCTTCCTTCAAGGACCAATTCCATTTCTCTCTCTTTCGCTAAATACCCATTGAAATGGAATCACATTCGAGGCCCTAGAATCGGTGCTTTACCAGCTGTTTCAATAAAGGTTTCCGGGTACTTCTCTTCTTTTTCTATCATTTTGCTAAACTTTTTCTGGAATTTCTCGTATTCCTGTAGTTCATTTTAATATGAGTGGGTGATTTTTGTACCAAGGTATTTAACAATTAATACATCTCAAAAATATTTATATTTAACCTATATATTCAACAAAAGTTTCCGATGAATGTCTTCAGGTGAATGTAGCTCCGCCACTGCTGTAGTTGTAGACTTGTAGGGTGTGTTTGGTGAGAAGCAAAATGTTTTTCATGTTTTCTCCCTCGTCTTCAAAATTCTCTTGATTTTAAGGAGTTGATTTCTCATATGGTCACTCAACTAGTAATTCTTCTCTTAAAAAAGCACTCTCTTTATTGAAGGAAATTGGAATCAAGAAAAAATATTGCTTTTTCGTGATAGTATCTATTAGGTGAGTGATCATCTGAGAAATCACTCGATTTTAAAAGCCATTCCTTCAACTGGGGCCAACGGTTTTTGTTAGTTCTAACAATTCCTTGTTTGAACAGAAGTTCCAGAGAGGTGCTTCCTGCTGCCCTTGATTCCTCTTCAGAGCCACCAGCAATCTTTGATGGAACTCCAAAGTTAGTAACTTTTTCACTTCATTGCCCTTTTCTTTTGCTCAAATGTGGTGTTCTTATTGTAGGATATATGGTTAAATTATATCGTTTAACAGTGAAGTCATTGTACTATTTTTTTGTCATGCTAATACTGAAGTCACGAAACTTAATTGTCTATGAAATACTTAAATCTATCCATTGAAGTGACTTTAACCGATATAGTGTGTAAAAATCTATGACTTTACTATTGTAATGGATATAATTCTTTGTCGGGTATAGTATGGTTAGTTCAAATATGTTACTGACCTTTATGCTCTATAACAATGATGTCTACATTTTTGTCGCGTTAACTAGCTATTGACTGAACCTTACCCACTATAATATTTTGCTAAACTTTATCCACTATAAAATAACCTATCCATAAAGTTGACCTTTTTGTTATAGCGGCTATAGTTTTGTGATTTTGTTCTTATAGTAGGTAAAGCTGTGGGTTTTGTAACTTTACTGTTATAGTCGGTAAAAATCAGTGACCATATGTAAAATTCGTTCTCTCTCTTGTGATAGTCAATTTTTTCATTTTGTTGTTGAAGGCTTTATATCTCTTACTCATGCCCATATGCCCAACGTACGTGGATTGCTAGAAATTGTAAGGTCTGTATGGTGCAATTGTTTGATCTCAAATTTGCTTAAATTTAATATGTACTTTAATTTCTTCCATTACCTATAAAGTTAGTTCATGTAGTTCTTGTATGTGAATCAGGGGCTGCAGGAAAAGATTAAGTTGGTTCCGATTGATCTAAAGAACAGGCCAGATTGGTACAAGGAGAAGGTTTATCCAGCAAATAAGGTGAAAGTGACATTATCGATTGAAATAAATGGTGACAGTTATTCAAGTGGTTTATAGTCTCTGCTTCTTTGAAGTTCTCATTTTTCTCAGAATGCTTTGTCATGCTATCTTTAGTATTTTGTTGTGGCTTCTTCACTTCTGTTATTTCTTTTACTGGACTGCTTTGTTACTTTCTTTGAAGTTTCCCAGTCCAGGCCAGAGGGTATCCAGAGTAGAATTAAGCTGGTTCGCTTTGTTGTTTTAGCGTAAATCTTCAAACCTGCTTTATCGATTCCTAAACGATTAGTTGAAACCAAATGATGTCTCTATGTGCGTCTCTCGTGTGTGACTTTGAGGTTCCCTTCTAAGATATTTTATCTGCGATCTAGTGGTCTATCAATCATTTTGCTTACATATCATGAACTTTGAAATTTGCAGTAGCGGTGGAACCACAGGACCCCCTACTCGTAAAAATATCCGTTCTTTCTATATCTCATTATCTCTACTGATTCAGATGGCAAGGACCCATTGTGGCTTTAGCCCGATTCTTGTTATTAAAAAGATTGTGCGCGTCAAAGCTTTAGTTTAATTGATTTCAAATCAGTTAAACTAAAAGGCCCAAGAAAGAAAGTTTAGCTTATCTCTGATGATTGTTATATCAAAGGTAAATGAGTCGATTTAGGTCTGCTAATTGAAAGGTTTTTAGGTGAAAAAAGATATACATCTTGGTTCATTGCATTACACTTTACTGTCACATTGTTGTGCTACTCTGAGAACTTAATTCTTTTCTTTCACAGGTACCATCACTGGAACACAACAATGAAGTTAAGGGAGAGAGTATGGATCTCATTAGATATATTGACAGTAACTTTGAAGGGCCTTCACTTTTCCCTGATGTGAGTTCTTGATAGGATTTTCTTTGAGATTTTCCTACTTTCCCCATCTCTCGACTTTTGTGCTCGCTAATGTAGGATCCTACCAAGAGAGAATTTGCAGAAGAACTGCTCTCCAACTTTGGCTCCTTTTACAAAGCTGTAATTTCGTCTTTGAAGGAAGACAAAATAAATGATGCCGGTAAGTTTTAACTCCTATATAACTCATACATACTTTGCAGTAGAAGCTTTAAGTTTGAGACGAGTTGGTGTAGTTGCAGCATTTGATTCCATTGAGACTGCTCTTTCCAAGTTTGTTGATGGATCTTTCTTCCTTGGTACATTCAGCCTGGTGAGTATCCATCTCTAATTTTTTGTTATTCCAAATTCGCTCGTAAAAAAAGACTATCTAGAGATGCAATGATGCATTAGCAAGTGAAAAGGCGAAATCTGCAGTTAATGTTTACCATAAGAATTATTTTCTGGGAATGCAGCGAATCAAGCAAAATTATGCTGTGTATTCCATTATTTACTACCTTGTATATGTGACGGACAGGTGGATATAGCTTACGCTCCATTTATTGAAAGATTCGAGCCCTTCTTGCTTGAGGTAAAAAACTATGATATTACAACAGGCAGGACAAACCTTGCAGCATGGATCAAGGTATGACGCGGTTTACCTTTTGTTTGATACTCTTTCCAATGGGGTGCTTTGACCACCAGTAGTAAGTTTTAACTATAGTTATATACCAAAATATAATTAGTTGAGTACTAGACTATTGTGTTACTCAAAGCTATTATTGGAATTTGCTACGATCAATTTTATAATAACGTTCTGCTTTTTTTATATTGCCCATCTTCATGCTTAGCATACAGTAGGAGGATCTACTGGCAAACCTATAATTTTAGGCATAATATATTAACAAACATCTCAAATTTGGTCTTAATTGGCAACTACATGCTCCAACACACCTCATTATGTCTCGTGGACACCCGACGCTAGCATGACAAGTACATTTTGGAAATGTCGAGATGATCATTTTGGAAGTTAGGAGAGTTCATCTAACACAGTGGAGATGGGTTGAGATGTCTAGATATGCATATTCAAAGTTGGAGTGTTTACTTGTCAGCTGGGATCAAGTTTGAGTGCCTGTTTATGTATTATGTCTTCTAAATTGGCCTCAACTAACAAGTATTCCAACTTTGAGAGTGCACATTTAGACACCTCAGCTTGTTAGTTGAATACAAAATGGTCATCCAGACACCTCCAAAATTTATGTGCCATGTCAGCGCCGGTGTCCACAAGACTCAGTGGGGACAAGTTGGAGTGTTTAGTTACCAGTTAAGACCAAATTGAGGTATTTAGATTTGTGCTCTTAAAATTAGAGGTGCTTATTGCCAACTGAAGCCAAGTTTGAGCATGTTTATGTATTGTACCCCTTTAGAGTATTGATGGAACATGATAGAACATTCATATTGCCTTGCCCTATGAATTATAACTCAATTACTTGCACTTGAATTCCTCATTTAAACTTTAGAACCTATAAAGTTAAAATTCTGGCTCCGCTTTTGATTACAGGTTCGAGCCATGTAATTAATATTATATCCCTCGGGGGTACGACCCTTACCCTGACCTTAGGTGAAGAGTGGATGCTTCGTGCATCCGGTTGCCCTTTCTCCATTGTATGCAGATAACATCTATAACCATCTCAGTATCTTTAGTTGATGTAGTATGATATATTTACTGCAGGAGATAAACCAAATTGAGGCTTATACAGTAACCAAACGCGACCCAAAGGAGCATCTGGAGAGCTACAAAAGGCGTTTCTTGGTATATTGCTTTCACCTAATTCATATTTATTATCTTCGAAAGTCACTTTTTTGGTTGAAAAAACAAATTTGTATTAAAAAAAATGATAATTTTCTGAGATCATAACTATTAGTGGAATGACCATATGAAAAAATAACTTGTTTTTATTTCGAAAATGGTTTTATAACCATATTCACCACCATTTATTTATTTATTTATTTATTTTTTGCAGTCTCAGCTCTGATGAGCTTCCGCCATTATATGTGAAGGGGTCTTTTTAGAATATGATTACTATCAGTAAAAAATAATAGTGTTTATTTTGTATTGTCTAGTTCTCCTATTGTTATTTACTCTCTTAATATCTTATACTTTGTAGTATATTACCTACTTTTTTTTTGGTTATCGTATTATTGTTATTACTATTTTTTGGTCCATTATTTTCGTCACGACTTTTTTTCCATTGTATTCCCTTTTTATACCTGCTTTGAAATGTTTAACCTTAGCTGGCGGGGACGAATCTAGGATGGGGCGATGGTTTTCTCCTGAACCCGTTTGGTAAAAAATTATATTATATGTATAAAGTATACATTTTCTTAAAAACTGTAGTATATATATGAATTTTGAATCGGTTGAATATAAGAGTAGATCTTGGCTCAGTGGTTTAGGAGTTCTAAAATTTACACAAAAAAACGAAATTACCTAATTCCTGTTGAGTGGCTCCTAAATGTTAAAAAATGTCTTGTGAATTTGGTTGAGGTTATTGGAAATCTTTCTTAGGTCTTTACGAGCACTTCTATATAGGTTTAATGGAGTGTTTGATTGGAAGTCATACTACCAAAAAGTTCATGAGTTAGTACACATGAAAAATGAAGAAAATCGCCTAATTTTTAGCGAGTGACCCATAAATGCCAAAAGACAACTTGTGAATCGAGTTCAAGCTGTTGAAATTCTTTCCCAAGTTCTTATGGATGATTTTATAAAGATTAATGGAAAAATTGATCATAAGCCATACTAACTAAAAGTTCATAGCTAACACACATGAAAAAAAAAACAAATTTAATTCTTGTTGAGTGGCCTTTAAATGTCAAAAAATGCTCTGTCGATTGAGTCTAGACCTATTGGAATTCCTCCACAAGCCCTTACAGAAGGTTCTATAAAGGTTTTGTGGAAAAATTGACCGAAAGTCACCACTCCAAAAAATTCATGGGCTAACACACAGAAAAAGAAAAAAAATCATATTTCTATTGAATGACCCTAAATGCCAAAAAATGCCCTACGAGTCGAGCTAAGAGTATTGGAATTCTATTCTAGGTCTTTACGGATGGTTTTGTAAAGATTTTTGAAAAAATTGATCAAAAGCCATATTATTAAAAAATCATACAAGTAGGTCCGCAACAAACTCGGAAAGAGGCCCAGGTGGCCCCGTGGCTGTGGGAGACGCCTGATAGGTTTTTATGGGCTAAGGAATAGGAAACAGGCGATTTCGGCAGTTTTTTGTGGGTGTTAGCCCATAGATTCTGACGCTGCAGGGGCCTCCGACTCAACTTTCCTGAAAAACCATACGAGCGGGTCCGTGACGAGCCCGACAAGAGGCCCAGGTGGCCCGGCGATGACGATGGACGCTTGATAAGATTTTATGGGCCAAAGAACAGGAAACAAGCTATTTCAGTAGTTTTCTATGGGTGTTAGCCCACTGATTCTTGCGCTGCGCGGGGCTTTGGCGCAACATTCCCTAAAAATCATACGAGTGGGTTCGGAACGAGCCAGGAAGAGGTCCAGGTGGCTCGGCGGCGGCGGGGGACGCCTGATAGGATTTTATGGGCCAAGGAATAGAAAACATACAATTTCGGCAGTTTTCTATGGGTGTTAGCCCACGAATTCTGGCGCTGCGGGGTGCTCCGATGCAACATTCACAAAAACTCATACAAGTGGGTCCGAAATATCTCGGGAAGAGGCCCAGGTGGCCCGGAGGCGACGGGGGACCCGTGGGAGGATTTTATGGGTCAAGAAACAGGAAACAAGCGATTTCAGTAGTTTTTTGTGGGTGTTAGCCCAAGAATTCAGGCACTGCGTGGGGCTCCGGAACAACATTCCCGAAAAATAATACGAATGGTTCTGCAACGAGTTCGGGAAAAGGCCCAGGTGGCCCGACACCCACGGGGGACGACTAGTAAGATTTTATGGACCAAGAAACAGGAAACAAGCAATTTCAGCAACTTTCTGTGGGTGTTAGCCCACGGATTCTAGCGCTGCGGGGGGCTTCAATGCAACATTATCTAAAAATTATACGAGTGGGTCTGCAACGAGCCTAGGAAGAGGCCCAGGTGGCCCGACGGAGGTGAGGGGCGCCTAGGATTTTATGGGTCAAGTAACAGGAAACAGACGATTTCAGCAGTTTTCTATGGGTGTTACCCCATAGATTCTGGCACTGCGGGGGTTCTAGAGCAACATTAGCAAAATATCATACGAGCAGGTCCGCAACAAGCTCGGAAAGAGGCCCAGGTGGCCCGACAGCGGCGGGGGATACTTGGTAGGATTTTATGGGTCAAGGAACAGGAAACAAACAATTTCGACAGTTTTCTGTGGGTGTTAGCCCATGGATTCTTACGCTGCGGGGGGCTCCGGAGTAACATCCCCAAAAAATCTTACGAGCGGTTTCGCAACGAGCTCTGAAAGAGGCCTAGGTGGCCCGGCACCGGCAGGGGACGCCTGATAGGATTTTATGGGCCAAGGAACATGAAACAGGCTATTTAAACAATTTTTTGAGGGTGTTAGCCCACAGATTCTGGCGCTATGGGGGCTTCGGTGCAACATTCTCGAAAAATCATATGAGTAGATTCGCAACGAGCCCGAGAAGAGGCCTAGGTGGCCCGACGGTGACGGGGGATGTCTGGTAGGATTTTATGGGCCAAAGAACAGAAAACAGATGATTTCGGCAGTTTTCTGTGGGTGTTAGCCTACGGATTCGGGTGCTGCGCGGGGCTCCGACGCAACATTCCCAAAAAATCATACAAGTGGGTCCGCAACGAGCTCGGGAAGCGGCTCTGGTGGCCCGGTGGTGGCAGGGGCGCCTTGTAGGATTTTATGGGCCAAAGAATAGGAAACAAGCGATTTCAGCAGTTTACCTTGGGTGTTAGCCCACAGATTCAGGCGCTGCGAGGCGCTCCAACGCAACATTCCTGAAAAATCATACGAATGGGTTTGTAATGAGCTCGGGAAGAGGCCTAAGTGGCCCGACGGAGGCGGGGGACTCCTGGTAGGATTTTATGGGCTAAGGAACAAGAAACACGCGATTTTGGCAGTTTTCTGTGTGTGTTACCCCATGGATTATAGCGCTGCAAGGGGATCCGGAGCAACATTCAAAAAAATCATACAAGTGGGTCCGCAATGATCCCGAGAAGAGGCCCAAGTGGCCCAGCATCGGCAGGAGATGCCTGGTAGGATTTTACGGGCCAAGTAACAGGAAACAGGCAATTTTGGCTATTTTCTGTGGGTGTTAGCCCATGGATTTTCGCGCTGCGGGAGGCTCCGATGCAACATTCTCGAAAATTCATATGAGTGGGTCCGCAATGAGCCTAGAAAGAGGCCAAGGTGGCCCGAGGACGATGGGGGACACTTGGTAGGATTTTATTTGCCTATGAATAGAAAATAAGCGATTTCGACAGTTTTCTGTGGGTGTTAGCCCACGGATTCTAGTACTGCGAGGGGCTCCAGCGCAACATTCCAGAAAAATCACATGAGTGGGTCCATAAAGAGCCTGGGAAGAGGCCCAAGTGGCCTGACAGAAGCCGGGACGCCTGATAGCATTTTATGGGCCAAGAAATAGGAAACAAACAATTCTGGTAATTTTCTGTGAGTCTTAGCCTACGGATTCTAGAGCTGCAAGGGGCTCCGGTGCAACATTCCCGAAAAATCATAAGGTTGGGTCCGAAACGAGCCCGGAAAGAGGCCCAGGTGGCCCGGAGGCATTGGCAGAGGCCTGGTAGGATTTTATTGGCCAAGGAAGCTGAAGCATGCGATTTTGGCTGTTTTCTATGGGTATTAGCCCACAAATTCTGGTGCTGCACGGGGTTCCGATGCAAGATTCTTGAAAAATCATACGAGTCGCTCGGCAACGAGCGCGGCAAGCGTCCCAGATGGCTCGGCGGCATTGGCGGAGGCCTGATAGGCTTTTATGGGCCGACGAACAGGAAATAGGCGATTTAGCAGTAATCTGTGTGTGTTAGCCCGTGGACTCAGGCGTTGCACGGGGTTCAGGCGTAAGATTACCGAAAAATCATATGTGTGGGTCGGCAATGAGCTCGGTAAGTGGCCCAGGTAGCCCGACGGCGTTGGCCGAGACCTGTTTGGATTTTATGGGCCAAGGAAGTCGTAACAGGCAATTTCGACAGTTTTTTGTGGGTGTTAGCCCACGGATTCTGGCGCTGCACGAGGTTCCGACACAAGATTTTTGAAAAGTCACACGAGTGGGTTGGCAATGAGCCCGGCAAGTGGCGCAGATAGCCCGGCGACGTTGGCGGAGGCCTGATAGGATTTTATGGGCCGATGAACAGGAAACAGACAATTTCGACAGTTTTCTGTGGGTGTTAGCCCAGGGATTCTGGCGCTGCACGAGGTTTCGACGCAAGATTACCGAAAAATCATACGAGTAGGTTAGCAACGAGCCCGACAAGCGGCTTAGGTGGCCCGACGGTGTTGGCGGAAGTTGATACGAATGGGTCGACAATGAGCCCGGTAAGCGGCCCAAGTGGCCTGGCGGCGTTGGTGGGAGCCTGGTAGGATTTTATGGCCCAAGGAAGGCGAAACATGCGATTTCGACCAACACCCACGGAATCTAGCGCTGCCTGGGGTTCCAGGCAAAGATTCTCGAAAAATCATACGAGTGGGTCGGAAATAAGCTCGGCAAGCGGCCCAGGTGGCCCGGCGGCGTTAGCGGGGGCCTGGTAGGATTTTATGGCCAAGGAAGGCGAAACAGATGATTTCGACCATTTTCCGTGGGTGTTAGTCCATGGAATCTGGTGCTGCCTTGGGTTCCGGGCAAAGTTTCTCAAAAAATCATACGAGTGGGTTGGCAACGAGCCCGACAAGCGGCCTGGCGGCGTTGGCGGGGGCCTGGTAGGATCTTATGGCCCAAGGAAGGCAAAACAGGCGATTTCGGCCATTTTTCGTGGGTGTTAGCCCACGGATTCTGGCGCTGCTGGAGTTCCGGGCAATGATTCTCGAAAAATCATACGAATAGGTCTGCAAGGAGCCCACCAAGCGGCCCAGGTGGTCCGGTGGTGTTGGGGGGGGCCTAATAGGATTTTATTCCCTAAGGAAGGCGAAACAAGCGATTTCAGTCATTTTCCGTGGGTGTTAGCCCATGGATTTTGGCGCTGCATGGGGTTCAAGGGAAAAGATTCCCGAAAAATCATACGAATGGGTCGGCAACGATCCCAGCAAGCGGCCCAGGTGACCCAGCGGCATTGGCGGGGGCCTGGTAGGATTTTATAGCCCAAAGAAGGCGAAACAGGCGATTTCGCCCATTTCTCATGGGTGTTACCCCACGGATTCTGGCGTTGCCTGGGGTTCCGAGCAAAGATTCTCGAAAAATCATATGAGTGGGTTGACAATGAGCCCGGCAAGCGGCCCAGGTGGCCCGGCGGCATTGGCGGGAGCCTGGTAGGATCTTATGGCCCAAGGAAGGAGAAACAGGCGATTTTGGCCATTTTCCGTGGGTGTTAGCCCACGCATTCTGGCGCTGCCTGGGGTTACGAACAAAGATTCTCGAAAAACCATATGAGTGGGTCGGCAACGAGTCTGCCAAGCGGCTCAGGTGGCCCGGCGGCATTAGCGGGGGCCTGGTAGGATTTTATGGCCCAAGGAAGGCGAAATAGGTGATTTCGGCCATTTTAACACCCACGGATTCTTGCGTTGCCATTCCGGGCAAAGATTCTTGAAAAATCATACGAGAGAGTCAGCAACGAGCCCGGTAAGCGGTCCAGGTAGCCCGGTGGTTGGCGGGGGCCTGGTAGGATTTTATGGCCTAAAAAAGGCGAAACAAGCGATTTCGGCCATTTTTCGTGGGTGTTAGCCCACGGAATCTGGCGCTGTCTGGGGTTCCGAGCAAAGATTTCTGAAAAATCATATGAGTGAGATAGCAACGTGCCCGGCAAGCGGGCCAGGTGGCCCGGCAGCGTTGGCGGAGGCCTGGTAGGATTTTATGGGCCGATGACTAGGAAACAGGCGATTTCGGCAGTTTTCTGTGGGTGTTAGCCAACGAATTCTGGGGCTGCATGGGGCTCCGGCGGTAGATTCCCAAAAAATCATACGAATGGGTTCACAACGAGCTCGGCAAAAGGTCCAGGTGGCCCGGTGGCGTTGGCGAAGGCCTGGCAGGGTTTTATGGGCCTATGAACAGGTAATAGGCGATTCCGGTAGTTTTCTGTGGGTGTTAGCCCCCTAATTCTGGGGCTGCATGGGGATCCGGCACCAGATTCCCGAAAAATCATACGCATGGGTCCGCAACGAGCCCGGTAAGAGGCCTAGGTGGCCTGACGACGTTGGTGGAGGCCTTGTAGGATTTTATGGGCCCAAGAACAGGAAACAAGCGATTTTGATAGTTTTCTGTGGGTGTTATCCCACAGATTTTGGGGCTGCAAGGGCCTCCGGTGCAAGATTCCCAAAAAATCATATGGGTAGGTCTGCAACGAGCCCAACAAGAGGACTGGTAGGTTTTTATGGGCCGATGAACAGGAAACAAGCGATTTGGGTAGTTTTCTATGGGTGTTAGCCCATGGATTCTAGGGCTGCATGGGGCTCCGGCGCAAGATTCCCAAAAAAATCATACAGATGAGTCCGCAACGCGCCCGGCAAAAGGCCGAGGTGGCTCGGTTGGGTCGGCGGAGGCCTGGTAGGATTTTATAGGCCGATAAACAGGATACATATATTTTCGGCAATTTTCTGTGGGCGTTAGCCCACGGATTCTGGGGCTGCATGGGGCTACGATGCAAAATTCCCAAAAAATCATACGGGTGGGTTCGCAACTTGTCCGACAAGAGGCCCAGGAGGCCCGAGGGCGTTGGCAGAGCCCTGGTAGGATTTTATGGGCCGAATAGGTAACAGGCGATTTCGGTAGTTCTCTGTGAATATTAGCCAACGGATTCTTGGGTTGTATGGAGCTCCAACGCAAGATTCATGAAAAATCATACGGGTGGGTCCGCAATGGGTTAGGCAAGAGACCCAGGTGGTCGGGCCACCTGGGCCTCTTGTCGGGCTTATTATGAACGGATTGGTGTAATTTTTCAGGAAAGTAGCCCAAATCCCCAGGCAGTGCCATAAACAGTGGGCTAACACCTAGGAAAAACTGCCAAATTGTTTGTTTCTTGTTATTTGGCCCATAAAATCCTACCAGGCGTCTTGCGGCGGCGCCGGGCCACCTGGACCTTTTGTTGAGCTCATTATGGATGGGTTGATGTAATTTTTCACGAAAGACGACCGAATCCCCTAGCGGCGCCACAAACCATGGGCTAACTCCCACGAAAAACTGTCAAAATCACTTGTTTCCTGTTGCTTGCCCATAAAAACCTATCAGGCGTCTTAAGGCACCATCGGGGGGCCACGTGGGCCTCTTACCGAGCTTGTTATAGACAGGTCAGTGTAATTTTTCAGGAAAGTTGGCCCAGAACCCCGAGCAATGCCACAAACGGTGGGCTAACACCCACAAAATACTGTCAGAATTACTTATTTACTGTTGCTTGACCCATAAAATCCTACCAAGCATGCTACAGGGCCACCTGGCCTTTTGCTAGGATCATTATGGATAGGTCAGTGAAATATTTTAGGAAAGTTGGCCTGAATCACGAGGCAGCACCACAAACCGTGAACTAACACCAACAAAAACTACCAAAATCATCTTTTTCATGTTAAAATTCTACTAGGCGTCCTGCGGCACTATCAGGTCACCTAGGCCTCTTTTTTGGCTCGTTATGGACGGGTCGGTATAGTTTTCTCAGAAAATTAGCTCAGATCCTCGGGCTGCGCCACAAACCGTGAGCTAATACCCATGAAAAGCTATTGAAATCACTTGTTTCCTCTTGTTTGGCCTATAAAATCCTATCAGGCGTCCTGCGGCGCCACCAAAAATATTAATCATAAACTATATCACAAAAAAAATCCATGTGCTAACACATGAAAAACAAAGAAAGTTGCCTAATTACTACTGAGTGGCCCGTAAATGCCAAAAATATTTCGCAGATCAGGTCAAGATTATTGGAATTCTTCTATAGTTCCTTATGGACAGTTCTGGAAAGGTTTTGTGAAAAAATTAGCTAAATGTCATACTACCATAAAATAGACAAACACATACGAAAAATAAAGAAAATTGTCTAATTCCTATTGAATGGGCTCTAAGTGCCAAACATGTTAAGGAGATTGGACCGAAGCTATTGCAATTCTTCTATAGGTCCTCACAAATGATTCTATAAAGATTTCAAAAAAAAATTTAACCGGAAGCCATACAACAAAAAATATAGGGGTTAACACATATGAAAATAAAGAAAAATGCCTAATTACTATTGAGTGACCCCTAAAGTCAAAAATACCGTGAGGATTGGATCGAGACTATTGAAATTCTTCCTTAGATTTTTACGGATAGTACTGTAAATGTTTTGTGGAAATAAAAATGTAGTTATAAGATATTTTTATCTTGAAAAACTAATTTTTTTGCTACTACTGAATCTATAATTCATGGTTTCTCCCAAACTATGCCAAAAAATTAATACTCCTATCCAATAATAATAGCTCATTATACTCAAAATAAATGTTCAACAATACTTGTTCAACTTATGAAATCAAAAGATAATTTTACACTTAGTTTCTAATTTACCCTTATTATTATTTATAGTCATTTCTCTATTATGTTTTTCAAAACAGTATATTTATTATATTCTAAAGGTGATACGGTAAAACTATCATTTTATTTATAATTTCTTAAAAAGTCCTCAAAATTAATAGTGAACTGATATTGTTGGACGAAGGGAGTACTACTTAAAAGCATTTTTACCTTTTGATCAATGCCCCAGATTTTCTTACTGCTCCTTTTTTTTTCATTTTTGAAAGGCAAAAAAACAAATCGACTTTTTAAGAAGTTTGATCAATAGACCAACAAAATTCTTCCACCCCATAAAAATATATAGTTACATTGTAAAGTTATCTTTATGTAATCTTATAGATTACGAAATAAGCTGTGAAAGCAACGGCTAATATAACTGCCTGAATTACATATACTTTGTGTACAAGGGTACCCTTTATAAATATATATATATAGTTGTATGCTGACTATTTCTAATCAGAAAAACAGCAAGAACATTTCTTCAAATTTTCAGAAGCAATATTATACGTACTTGCGAATAAGTAGGCAATTTTCCATCTTTATTATATGAAATTAACAAAATATTTTGCGAGCTTCATTTATATTTTATATTTGTGTCATTTATTTTTTTATTTATCCATTTAAAATTTATATATCTCTGAAATTAATATCTAATATGAACATTTTATTTCAATTTTTTAAATGAATTTCTATATAATCTTACATTTTTAAAAATCATTTAAGATATAAATAATTAATGTTAAGCGTAAAATATATATACTAAAAGTAAAAAATAAGAGGAAAGAAAACATTTTCAATAAAAAGACTTCTTGTAGCAGCTGTGTATTCTTTTTGCTGACATGTAAAAGACAAAAAATTACTTGAGCAGCTACCCATTTCTTTTCACATTTGTGAAGTAGCAGTTAGTCAATGCAACTTTCGACGCTCCTCATGGGTCATCTGGAAACAGCCGCTTTATGTTT
>JAABOM020000084.1:3717444-3734176 GCA_011800125.2 Solanum clarkiae | reverse complement strand
TTAGGCTGCGTACATTCGACCCCCCCTCACCCCGCAATGAGCGGGAGCCTTTTGAGGCACTGGGGTATGTTGTTGTTATTTTTCCGGAGTAAATTTTTCTTTACTCCTTGAAAAATCAAAATTTTATTTGAAATTATGTTTCAATTTTGGAAATAACTCAGCGCTTATTTTTTAGCCCACTTTTAAAACAACAAATACAAATATAAATATTATTCTGCATATTATAAAAATATAACTAATTACTGTAAAAATTTATATTATGTCTCATAACTAGTCTTAAAAGGAACTTCACAGAAAAAGCTAAGGTTACTCAACCTAGAACCTAGCAAATTTGCAGAAAAAGATCTGTTATCAGTTTTTACAACAATAAAACCCAGATTGCATATACAGAGAATCAAAGTACTTGAAGAGAAGTTCAGAAGACAAACTGTTTTGTTGTATGGCTAAATTCAAGATTTGCAGGATACTTTTGGTTACTAGAGCTTCCAAATAAATATCAGCAAAACCATTGAATGGCTTGGTACATAGATCAGCAAGACCAGAAGGTAGAAGATACTCGCATCTGCGCCTTTGTTACTCTGCAAATCAATCAAAAATAATCAGCGGATTAATTAAACTATCAAGACAGAAACATAGAAGCAAAGAGTATCAAAGCTCTGTTCCGCACAATGGAATTTACTTCATTCGTGCTAATCCTAATTTACAGTTTGTATTTGTACGTACAACAGCAACAACAAACATACCTAGTGTAATTCCATAAGCGGGATTTGGGGAAGGCAGGGTGGATGTAGACCTAACCCCTACCTCGTGGAGGTGGAGAGGTTGTTTCTAAAAGACCCTCGGCTTAAGTAACACAAATCAAAGCACAGATTTTAATTGTAGTTCCCCAAAAATATGCTTCAACCTATCCTACCTTAATGCACACTATTAAGAAGTAGGTCATCTCCCCCACCCCTCTCTTTTGAGAGGTAGCAAGCTCGATGAACACTAATTTTAATCTACACATTGTCCAAACTATAGTCTTCTTTGCAATCAATTAAACCTAGTATTTGTTACAGTACATCTCTTAAAATAGAACAGTTGCAATTATTATCCTTTTGGTGTATAATAAAGATGTATACTACAGACATTTTACTTGACTTGCTCGACTCCATACCAGATTATTATGGAACAATTACATTTTTGTAGCTTGACTGTAACTAGACAGCACAAACTTCGTGCCTTTTTTCCTTGTTTACTTATTTAAAGAAAGCCAGTAGGAGAACAAAATGCATAAAGAGGAACCCAAATCCAGTTAATCATTCTTTTATGAGATATCGGTAAGCATAACTAACCAGAAATGACACTCCTACATACTATGTTTCTTTTACTTTAAGCATAACAAACTGAAAAATAACCCTGCATATTATGTTCTTCAACTTTACTATCCTTTCTCATTACAATATTTTAAGACACTTCTTATCTAGCTCTTAGACATAAAAGTAACCTTTAAATGGAACATCCAAAAAACCCCAACACTACTGCCGGAGTAGGAAGGCCAGAAAAAAAATGTTTAGGTCAGCCAAAATTACTACTAGAAAATTGTACTTGTACTTGCACTTGCATACTGAGCTGAGGTCCTGAGTAGGTCATAATGAGATGGGGAAGACCCACCACCCAGCCAGAACACAGACACCGACCCCTCTGCCACTAGCACAAGTTAAAGAAGTTAGCTCTTTATTTGTTTATCTCGTCCTTAAGAACATAAAAAAAGCAAATGTCTCTTATTTAAATCTTTCCATGTGCACTTCATATATAAATTAAAAGTGGGGGAGGAAAGGGGCCATCATAGGGTAAATACAAGAACTAATCAGCCTCAAATGTAAAATCAAAATTCATATAAAGATGATAACCCAATGATTTTCCTCACTCAAACATGTTATAAATAAAGGTGAAAAGAAAAAAGTGAGAAGCAAGGTTAGTATGACAACTTACTCAGAAGAAGTCATTCTTAGTTATCTAAGCACTTACAACAAGAGGGAGAGAATGAAGGAACACTTACTCAGAAATTCACATTTGGGAGTTCCCATAGTCCAAGCCTTGTGAAAAAGACCCATCATAGACAAACTGCCATTTTCCACAAAAATATAGGAGTCAAAATAATAACACCTATGTACTTAATTCTATAAGGGTTAACAATACCAGAATATGGTGAATAGAAAGTTTGGTACCCTGTACCTGTGTATTGGGACCAAGCTGACCTCCAACTAAATCTTTTCTAGCCGACGTATCTCCAGCCCTAGCAGATCCCTTGGTGTCTCCCTGACATTAGAAAAAATCCCCCGGGCATAGCTCACATATCAGAGGTAAAGAGAATAAGCAACTGTATATCATTGATGTGGGGAAGCAGTGCATACCTCCATCTGCAATACCATGATTAACCCATAACCCAGCATATAGAATGGTTCAATCACCAGAAAAAGAGACATTGATCAGTTGGTAATTGGATAATAATACAGGGTCAAATTAGAAGAAACTACAAAGGTAGTTCATATAGATCACTGACACACAGCAAATCTTCCAGATGATAAACACACGCGCAAGAACATCAAGATCTCCTCATTTATCAAAGCTTATTTATCATTGGTAAATGAGGAGGAACTGCAATTACCTCTCTGTATCTAATCAAATAGGACTTTAGTGGCTCAATGTAGTCCTCAAATCCTAAGGTGGTCAGTGCCCATATCAAATCATCTCCATTAATCGTCTTTCTCTTCTCTTTCTGACACTTGTCACTAGCCCTGTAACAGAACAGAAAACACATTTAAAATCACATGCACGACCACAAACTACAATTTCAATGTCGATTAATAAATGTCAACGTCTTAAGTTCAAAGAAAGCTGCTATCTCAGAACCACTATTTGGCAACATTATTTCGATTTGCAATCATCTATTAACATATAGATGCATTGGAATTTACACCTTGACCATTAAAACAGAAATATCTGTAAAACATCGTACAGAAGTTCTCTGATCTAAAGAAAGAATAAAGTAAACACACACGGTGAACACAAACTACATTTTTGTTATATGGGGCACCTTTTAACTATGCTATACGTCTAAAGAATTGGGGAAAAATCCAAAATTCCCCCTCAACTATTTGATATTGTTTAACTTTGACCCCCTTTAAAAGTTGGCAGCAAAACCACCCCTTTCATTACCCTTCCGTATCATATTTGCCCTTCTTTGCTAACTGGCGTCAACCTAGACAATTTAATCTCAGCTGGTGCTATTCTTCAAGCGATGTGGAGTTACAAGTGAATGTACACTTCCAAAATCCTCCGTCATCCATAGTGGGCACAATTGTTCCATTCTCTTTTTCTTCTCTTCTTCCCTCCCCCAAATGCCTTGGATATTCTCTTCTTCTATCCCTCACAAAGCCTCTCATTCTAACCTCTTAGGCCCTTACCAACAATGCTTTCACTCTTTCAGATTCCGACTTGTTTAATTAATTTGGTATAGAAAAGGTAAAGGGAATATAGAAGCTCAAAGCAATTGAGTAACCCCGTTCATAGCTAATTGTAGATAAAACAACAATACGAAGAATGAGATAGAAGTAGCAATATCTGAAGACCAAATTGAATTACATTGTTGGGCGCTTCGAAAAAATAAAGGAGAAAGGATACCAAACAAGCTAAGAGCAAAGTACATAGCAATAGAAGATTGTGCGTATGCTTCATCAATTGTACAATCAACAGGAACCATAGAATATTTCAAATCCAAAGAACAAAATTGCAGGTTAGTTCGAAAAGAAAAGGAAAAATAGATACAATAGAATCTAATAGATAGAAAACTGTAACCCACACGTTAGCAACTTTATGGAGCTCAGGAATCATTTAATGAGAAGAAAAAGATGTGAAATTCAATTCACTATCGAATAAAATTTCTGGATACCAAGAATCTCAGAGAAAGCTCATAGCAATAAAAAGTTATACTCCATGCATTATCAATTGTCCTATAAATAAAAACCCAAAAAGACAAAATTCAAGGCCCAATTTAACAAAATTACCGAAAATTTTGAAAAAGAAAAGAGAAAAAGAGATCATCATAGAAGCCAGAGCAGGTACTCAGGAATTGAAAGTTGTAACCCAAGAATTATCAATTGTACCATGAAGAAGAATCATAATAATAACAATAAAAAGAAGTGTGGAAATTTCAAGACCCACTGAACAAAAATAGCAGAATTTTGACTTTTGGAGTAGTTGTAAACTATATAATTTCGGAGGACAGCGGGACAGCAGTTGTTATTGTTCTCTTGTTCCCTCTTTTATCTTTGTTTCTCTCAAAAGCACCATCAAAATAGAAACAGTTTCTCGCTCATTACTATAAATCATCAATTCCTCTTCCTTTCTATTCTTTCCGCTCTAAAATCAAATGATTCAGTTTACCATCTCCGGGCCTTCACAGTGTTCCCATGACTCTTATAGAAAGGATATAGTGGTGTAGGAAAAGAGGGATAATGAGAAGCAGTGACTGGGAGTAAATCCAGCACAGGTGATTGGCACAGTGAGCTGTGTGTTTCACTATTTGGGAACTCACTAGCAGTATGTCAAAAGGATGCTAAGCCAGAAGCAAGCCGTAAAACATGTTGAGCGCTTCGCTTTGCTTCACAGGCGCTTCATTGTTGTCACCAAGGATCTAAGACATACTTTTCTTTGCCAATGAGCGTATCCTAAAGAGGCGATACTAAACCATTGGTATTCACTTTATAATTTAAAAAAATTTAAATTTTTTGTCAAAAGATTTGTTAGTCATACTATAATTATAGGTCTAGGACTGCGCATACCATAATTATAAGTCTAGGACTACACATAAATATTTGTATTTTTTTCCATTAGCGCCTTTTTCAAGCTAATGCTTCATTTACGCCTAAAGCCCCAGTGGGCCTTAGAGGTTTTTGCGCTTTTCACCTTTGATAACATCACTCACTATATGTTACCATTTTTTTTTATTTTTATTTTTTTAAAAAAAAGATAACATTACTCACTAAAGCTCTAAACTTGCTTCCTTAGAATTTTGAGAGCCAGATTTTGTTAAGGAACGGTTCTCAATCTAAGTTCATAGCCTTCCGCGGTAGCTTCACCGATTTTACCCACCAAATAAAAGGCTTATTCAAAAAGGCCATCTAATTGTCCGGAAAGGATCAATTGAAATCTCAAATTGATTTTTGTTAGAACAACCGATTTCCCTGCAGAACCCATAAATACTTTTGCTACGAAAAATGGTTGTGACAAGAAATACACAATTGTTCATGTTTTTGCTACAAGGAAACGATCCTCTTTGGATAATTCGACCAATCCAAGACTGGAGGCTTCTTTGAATCTCTTTTACTTTAAAAGTATGCAAAAACCCCACCTCTAGTATTTTTGAAAAGTAGGTTGTTTAGCAAATGTTTTTGATATATGCTCAAAATAGTTATAAACAATGTATTGTTCTTGCTTACAAAATTATGGAACTCATAAATGGACAAGTACAACTAAATTTACAACATGTGAATATAAATATAGCAAATCATTTAAGTCGTCTCCATAAGCATAGAAAACGTGCAGAGAACATGGTAGCAAAATTTTCAACAAACATAGCAAATCGCTTAAGTTGTATACATAAGCATAGAAAACACGTGCAGAGAATTCGGCAACAAAAATTCTAGAATGCCACCATATTTTGACCTAAAAACAGACTCCGAGAAAAATTCTCTAAGGGTAACCAAGTGCTCTAAAGATAAATTATGAGATTCATGAATACCACTTCAAATTTAAACATTCGCAAGTACAGTGAACTAACAGTTGATCAAATTTCAAATAAATCCTTGTGTATATGAAGCTGTTAAATCCCTTGACTCATTTTGACTTGTGTATGCTGTCACTCTTTAACTGTTTTGTTCTTTTCTCTTCATTGGACCCAGTGTTCTGAAAGGCAATCGCTTTGTCGCCAACGGCAAGAGGTGAGCAAGGCGACCCTTCATCGCCTTTTAGCTTTGTGGTGAAGCGATCTTCAAAAGGCAACGGCATATCGACAATGGCGAGAAAGGCGAGAACCTTTGTACTTTCTTTAAAAAAGCGATTAATTTAGGGTGTTTTAAAAGTTAAAAGGTAATTTTAGGGTTTTCTTTCAAATTCGCACAGTTGACCTCTTAGACTTAGACTGCGACTCCAACCAAATGACCCAACTAGACTTCTCCAACGACCGGCCAAACTTTTTTGGGAACTCCAAAGTCCAACAAATACGCACTTCTTCTTTTCTTCTTCAAATTTCATCCCCCTGTGTTTCTTTCTTATCCTTCCTCTTCAGAAGAGTTACTTCTACCTCTATTTTTTTCCTCACTATTGACTTTGGTTTTTTTTCTTTTCTCATATAAGTACTAGACTTTTGGTATCTATTATCTATTATCTATTTTCAGTTTTTAAATTGAAATATTTGCTAATATGTTATTGAGATTGAGATTTAGATTATTTATTTATGCAATTAAAAATTTTAATTTTTGGATATTAATTGATGTTGTATTTCAAAAAGACGAGTGCCTCGCCGCTCGCATTGCCTTGTGGCGAGGCAGACCCTAGTCGTCTTTCACCATCAAAATCACTGATTGGACCACTTGGATGTGTTCACAGGATACGAAGCTCCCACCTGTATTAATATCATTATCAATCTAAAGGGTAGGATTTTCCTAATATTACAAGGGCGGACTACAAGCCGACAAATAGGTTCCAAACCCAATTGCTTTAGTTCAGATGTTGCACATATATTAAGAAATGCACTAAATATGTATAAAAATTAAATTTAGGGCCCAGTTAGTGACACTTGAAGTCACTATACTAAAATTTAGAAGACATAAAGTTCAAATCTTAGCAACATACGCAGTCCATTTTCTTTTACTTATATCAACTGTACTAAAAGTATAAATTTAATTTTACTTGGAAAACACATTTTTTCCATGTTTTGGCTTCCAAGACAATTACTTACACTAAATGACACATCAATTGATATGTGTAATGTGCAAAAATACTAGGGAGTAACACTTACTCGCTAGTGATGAAGCTAATGAACTCAGAAACACATTCCTGAACAGTATCTTTAGCATCCTTAGCTATCTTAGCATTAGCAGGCAATGCCTTTTTCATAATTCGACCAATATTTGCTATTGGAAGGTATCTATCCTGTTCCCTCACATTCGATTGGGGACTTCGCTCACCACCACTTTCATGACTTCCACAACCACCTCCTGAACTCGCCGGAACTTCCGCCATACTCAACATACACTACTATCCAAACCCTAAAAACACAAAACAACCACCATAAAATACAAAAAAAAATTAAAAAATTATATATACCTAACCTTAGGTGCTTACTCAACAGTTGACCGGATCAGAATTTTCTTCTGAATTCCGTTGAATTTTCCGTTCGTTTGCTTTGTCGATCAGTAGAGAAGATGAAGAAAATGAAGTTTAACTCTTTTGTATTTGGCGCGCTTTGTTGATGGATTTGCAGGTTGGTGTTTTGAGAGCGTTTAGATCGGACGGCAGAGAGAAGTGGGGAAGAAACTGAACCTACGTTTGTAAGTAAATGAGTACTAAATAGGGCGAAGTTGCTTTTTTAGTTAATGGGACATGAATTATTTATTTAGAAATTCAACCATTGAGGTGCGAATATAGCATCAAATTTATGAACAATAGTATTTGCTTGTACGTATCTATAAGCATATGATTGTGAATTTAAATCTAGTTATTAAATTGTATTTTAATTTTATATTATCGTACAAACTCATAAATTTACATTTTGTATTCGTTTCTGATCGAGGTCAACGAAATGTGATAAGTGTTTTCAGAAAGCAATTAAGATAAATTAAGCAGCATGAAACAAAATAGATTGAAAGGCACGTAATAACAAAAAGCTAAAGATAACAATTTATACTAAATTTTTTGACACGAGATCTATAGTTTTTTCCTCAATACTTGAATGTTTAAAATAACTCAAATATAATATGGAGGAAAATATTTTACAGACTCATGAGAATAGACAAGTTCTCTAGTTATCTAATGCATAATATGAATAATTGTTACCTACTTTATACAAAATCAAAAACTACCGAACTTGTCCGAAAGATCTTTTCCTCCGTACCAAACATACTTGAATTTTTTAACCACACGAAAAGATTGTATCCAATTTATGCACCAATAACCCTATGTCATTTTCTTTTACGAGTTCTTTTTTAATCACTTAGGGGTCATTTAGTTGGCAATATGTTATCTCAAGATAATTAATCTCGTGATAAGTTGGCTTAAGATAAGTTATCCCACCATATATATGGAATAATTTATCTCATCACTAAAGCAAAAATGATAGGATAAATAGTCCAAGAATTACCTTATACCTCCAATCAAACATGAGATTAAATAGTCCTACATTTTATCCTGAAATTTTTATAACTTATACCTCACACCAAACCAAACGACCTCTTTGACAAAAGATAAAAAGAAACAATTGATAAATGAGCCATTTTAATAAGCTAACGGATGATGAGAAAATGAGAAACAAATAACTGGCTCAATTCCCTGCACACCTCAACTCTAAATAGCCAATGACAGGCAAGTATGAATTGGTAGTAACATATTTATAATTTTCTGCAAACAACATAGGCAACAAAGTAATTAGGGACAATTTCATTTTTTCAAAGAGTTTTGTGCATTACATCCCAAATACTCTGGTGTATACATCGCCAGACCGGGGCACCTGGAACATCACATCTCCATATCCAGCATAGAGTTTTTTGAAACCTAATGTTTCATTTGCTGTCTGGTGTTGTGTCATGCTGTCCACTTCATTGGTACTATGGATATCGTCCAAACTATTGTGCTGGAAGCCATTAAAGATGTGGCCATTTGTCGCAAGCTTTTGCTGGGGAAATTGTGAATAGGAAGGTGGGTCAAAATTTTGGTGTTGATCCCTTATCCTTGATGAGAAGCCATATATATCCAGGCCAAAATGCTCATCTCCGCCATGACTAGGAAACCTTCGTGACTGATGCACTGATGGTGTTTGAGAAGCAATTCGTTGAGAGAATTTCCCTTGGTCTAAAGATTTTTGTTGCATTAGATGCCAGATTCTTGCCTCATCTTCAAAGCCTCTCCTCGGTGGTACAAAAGCTGACCCGAGTTCCAGGGCTGAGATATCAAAACCATTTGTTGGCTTGCCATTTCCAAAGCCTGATATGGCAGGCTCAACAAAATCGATATCACCAGCACTGCTAATGCTTCCGGTTGATGGTGTATGAAGCAAACTTGATGAAGAACTATTTACTAAACGACTAGCTGTAGAAATAGCAGTATAAGAACTATATACTAAGTTCATTCACAACGAAACACAGATTATCATGCAACTGAAGCAGAAATGTGAGTGTTACCTGAGAGAGCACGAGGGATTCCTCCTGTATCACCAGATGAGGCAAAACCGTGAGGCAGGTCCCTTGAAGGCATTGAGAACCCAGGTGGAGCCGAAACTTTTGGTCTGCCTACTGTTGGACAGCTCAGAGATTTCAGTATACAAAAACAAATCGACTGCAATTATTTTCAATTACATACCACTCTACTATAAAGATGCTCAGAAGTATGAAACAGAGCACTGGCGCAGCAACTGGGTAGGTTAAATTATAGAGATCAGAGAAAATACACATATGCACATAAAGATCCCTTTGTATTCCCTCATTTGCATGCATTTTGCAGTTGGAAATACTCATCTCTTCTTCACTCTTGAGAGCAATACCAAACAAAGTAAGGATAATCATACCATTTTCCAAACTACTTTGTGCTATTTGTTTATTTATATATTTGAGTGATAGGGTAGCAATCACACATAAACCATAAAGCTTGTCAAAACTATGACGATGTCATTATATATGTTCACTGAAATTAACTAACACAGAAACATAAAGCAAAGTGAAGAAATGAAGCTAACATCATGGTTTTCTCTAATAAAAAAAGAACAGAAAACCTATTAAGGGTCAAATGATTCCAATAAAAAGGAAAAGAAAATCAATGAAAGATAAATGCATGGAGCTAAATCCAAGTAGTTGTTTTTTCTTGAAAAAAAACTAAATCCGACTGTTTTACTAAAGAAAATAAGGAAAAGTCCTACCAACACTTACTTTGATACGGAGCCTTGTGCACATACTGCTCCTTGTTCTCTCGGAAATCCTGAAAGAGGGATGAATTCTTTGGTATCTGACGACTATTTCCAAAACACGACTCCAAATCGCTTCCTTGCCTGGAAAAGTCCTCTTGTTTCGCAAAAGAGATCCCTGATGGGTCGTTGTGCAAAGAGTTCCAGGAAACACCATGCTTCCCAACAGATTCACCATACGAGCCAACAAAACAACAACGCAAGGCCGTCGAATCATCACATGAATCCAAGTCCTTTGACATAATATTTGAAATAATACTGTTTTCTATGGTACTGAATGAAGAATCTTGATAGTTATTCAAGTTGTCACCATCAATCCTCCGTAGGTGCTCCACTATTTCTTCATTTGAAAATGAGGTAGAACTTCTGTAAACCCTGTCGGATTTGACAGAATTTTGGAACTTCAAGTCATGAAATCCTTCATTTAATATCGCATTTACACATGAAAGTGGCAGAGAAGCTTCATCCACTTGATTATGTAAAGCTCCATAATCCACTCCATTGCTACTCAGACTACATGGCATATGTACTAATAAATGATCACCAGAATTCTCTTTGGATTGAGCAGGACAGGATGGCATAAGAAAAGGCTTTTGATCCATATTATTTGAATCTTTTGGTCCTTGACTGTCAAAAGATGTATAATCTTCCCTGTAAGGTTCATTTGAAAATTCCACAAAATTTTGGTTGCCTTGCAGATGATTGACAACATGATTTGAAGATGGAACTTTGGACAAAGTTTTATCAGGAATCGTTTCATAACCATGATTATCTTTGCTAATGGTTACTGAAGATAGGTCAGAAGATAAATTCAAAATCCTACAATCTTCCGTGCTATTTCCATCCCTCTCTGCACCAGAAGTATTATGCCGTCCAACAATATCAACAAAAGTTGTCATTCTGTTTGGTCCACTAGCGTCTCCATCCTTATCATGAGGAATTACACGAGTCATGTAGCTACTGTGATTCATTGTATCATTTGATGCATCCTAAATCAAATAAAAGTATTCGGTGAACATGTTTGCTGTTCAAACCAAAGAATCCATATAGTCTATAAAATAAAGCTACAGCAACTTTTGTGCTGAAATTGAAGCTAACTTTTTCTAATGGATTTCCTTTTTTGAGGATAAAAATGTTATTATTGTTTTGCTAAAGGAACTAACTCATAAGCAAAACAAAACGTCAAGGTTTCTTACACTTGCTGCATTTCTGATGCTTGTTGTCTCAGTCAATGTAAAGTCACTGCTAGACAATTCATCAATTGGTGGTGGCAAGACATTTCCTGAGCGGTTCATCATATTACTGGTGGCACCAACAATTTGTTGAACTCTATTCCTGTATAACCAACAAATGAAATCAATGATGAGACTATACCCAGGATAATTTTATTATATAAAGCAACAATTACATAAAACCCTTCAGTTAGGCCAACTAAAGAAATATATCAATTTCAGGAACGTCTGAGGTCCAGTAGAACAATGCAGGCATTCCTTGAAAGAAAAAAATATCATTGAAGATCTGAAGAGTCAACATTCAACTAGCGCAAGAAATAAAGCTTGTCACTGTTTAAGCTGAGTTATTTATACTATTTAGAAAGGCTGTAGGTTTCGAGGTGTCTATCCAATGGAATTTAAATTCCAAGCTGAGGGTATATAAATCATTTCATTTATATACAGAAATAGCTCTGTATAAGTAGTGTGATGTTGTCTATATCTAATTTGATGGTCACTCACATTCATTAATTTTTATTATTTGCAATTTCATATCAAAATTCAAAATAAAGCCAATTAAAAAATAACGTTCCAACTTCAACAATATTGGGCATGTGCTAAGCACAGGCCACCGATAACTAGTTAAGAAATGGAAAACGGGGGCAAATGCGAAACCGCCTCCACATTAGTTATCCATAATAGAGAATCCCTCCATGATCCCACCAAGAAAATAAACAGGTTGGCATTCATCAATTCTCAAGGAAGATGTATTCATGTTACAGTAAAAGGCAATAATGTGCCACTGGATATTAGCAGGCACAAAGTGACATTAAAGAAACCATCAGCACCAAAATTTTTTTGTTTGTCTGGAACTGCTAACATGAGACCTTCAGCACCAAGTTGACCAAAACGATATCTACTTGAGTGCCACAGGAACATCATTCTTGCCAACCAAGTTTCAAAATCATATACTTGGAACACCAGTTTCTGCATGTAAAGCTTGCAGAATACCAATTGGATGGAAACCGATTTAGTTAGTATTGCAAAACTGAGAAACTGATTCTTCTTTTATGCACTATGTTCCATCCCACCGAAAAGAGGACGCCAGAAAAATAAGACATCTATAGTTTATTAGGCAATGCAATCATACACTGTTCTCTCAATTTTAACCTCAGATCACATATGCACATCAGTATTGGAGGGGAGTTTTGCATCTTGAATACCTTGTATGAATTGCAGCTACATCATCTTTACCAAAGCTATCTTCATCGGCACCAATGGTATGCAAATATAGACAAGAAGGATTACTGCAAGGCTGCAGCAAAAAGAAAAAAAAAAAAAAACAGAGCATGTTAACACTGGTCATTTGTTTGGTAAATATAACATGCTCTCACAAAGAGAGTGACTGGAAGGAGAGCTAATCAAAAACAGAGACTGTCCATACCGTGTTTCTCAACCACGCGTGGCAGTATTTTGCAGTACCAAATGATGCTCTGCATTGGCCATTTTTAGTGTAAAAAAATGAAAGCATGCATGACTGAACAAGGAAACAAAAGAAAGTGGTAGATGCTTACCTCAAATACCTATCTTCCAAGATAAAACCATGTACAGACTGAATACATCGCACGGCCTCCTCTTCTTTTGAATATGTAATATATCTGCAAAAAAAAAAAAAAAAAACAAGAAGCAGAAAATCATCAAATATGAGATAGACAATCCTGAGGGAGGAAAATGCAATCAAACCAAAATTGAACAACAAATTATGCGAAGTGAAGTAATACACAAGTATATGAAACTGTGAAGAATAACTGAATACACCAAGAGTCAAACAGTTCTGACTTAAATCCAATCAGAAACATTCAACCAAACCTTCCACTTTCCCCCACATGCAGTTTAGCACCCACGTATTTTAATAGCTTCAATAGTTCTAGCATATTACTGATCATATGTCATGGATAGGGCTACCTTTGAATTAAACACCACCAGTTTCGCCTCTCACATTTCAACTACTGATACATCCAAATTTATCATCTGGCAATACCCTAATTGTTTTTGCAATAATTTAAAAAGAAATAACAAGCAAATCATTATGAGCTTTAGTAATATCCAACAACCCAAACATAATGTCTATGTTATAACAAAGAGATTCACCTGTTTAACCTCAATTTGAAAATTTATTCATGAGAAGTTCTATACTAGAGGAGTTTAGAAATGCATATCCCAAGCTAAAACCAATTAAAAAGAAAGTGGCATACATATCCAGACTTTAATTGTTAACCCAAAGATTAACTGGAAAATAAGTAAGCTAAGGGTACAAGCACCTACAATTGAAAGGATTCTACAATCTATCACCTTATATTGGTATCGAGATTTGTAAGGATAATGTAACAGCTTTCAGCAAAAAGAAATTTGATAGGTAAAAGTATAACTTAATTGATAAAGCAGCACTAAGATTGTGCTGAATATATACCCTTTTTCAGAAAAACAAAGATAAAGAAAGATTATCTGCAAGGCAAATAAATAGGAAGAAACCCAAGGCATTAGACCATTGCAACATGAGATAAATAATATTGACCTAAACAAAGCAATAAGATCCACATAAGGGCCAATCAAGATGAAGTAATGGGAACACATTAAGGTAATAACATCAGAGAAAAATAAAAAATGAAGTCCCACCCTTTGAAACAAAACTTGGACTAGTTGAATCTAAGGAAACAAAGAGATGGTAAGAGCAAATCTCTCAGTATTAAAAAACTACACAATCCAAAATAACCAAGACATGTAGCATTACTCACACACTACAGGTATCATTAACAAATTGCTGGATGGCACCACCAGTTGTCCGGGACAGAGAAATTTTAGTAACTTTTCCATATTGCCCAAAATATTCCTTTCGCTGTAAAAGCTGCTCAACAATACAAATCATCAGTACAGAAATGAACAAGAAGAATTATTCCTATAATTAAAGGGTCAATAAAACTTAGAATTAACAAAACCAATCACTTCACCAAAAAGAAATTAGCAACACATAAGATGGAAAATAACTCCATACATCTTCATCTGCAAGACTAAGAGGCAGGCCAATCACATATGCCATTTTACGTTGAATGACCCGAACATTAGTGAGATCCTTCTTGACTTCACTAGTTTTTGTCTTTGCCTTTAGTTGTTTGCTTTTCCTATTGGCATTGTTGTTCCCTGCCCTGTTTGAAACTGTCTGTTACATTCTATCACCATACACCGTAAAAAGTAAATTAGTCACAAGGGAAAAAACCTCTCAATATTTGTTTGCATTCTAACAACTTTCTCCTTTTCATATGTTGTTCGACATGCAGGACATCGTCCCTCTGACTCGTCTTTTTCTGCCATGTCCATTATGTGATGCCAACACCAAAGACACACCTGTAGTAACAATAGTAAAATATAAGTCATAAAAAGAAAACAATTGATATGTTTGAAAGTCTACATTTTAGCATTCCTTCCTTGAATATTATACTATCAAGTGAGCTGTTTCCAACAATATCTAATAGCGATGATAGCATCAACTACTTGGAAGTGTGCTAGCAACAATATTTCTAATTATTATTTCAATTATCTTCAGATGGCTGAAATTTTTAAATTGGATCAAAATTTAAATATGAATCATCAACATTTGCTTAGTTCAACAAAAAATATTTAAAAAGTAGAAATAACATTAAGTGTCTTCATGTCTCTTTACCAAGAACCTCATTTAAAAAGAATAACACTAGCTGAGGAGTCTACCAGGAGTAATTAATGAAAAGGCAATGGCTGGAAGTGATCTTAGAAACCAACTGAGTTCTGGGGAAAATACTCAATATCATATTCATCAAGAAGAAAAACAAAACTTGCATAATTTTGATCTTTCTCTAGCTGAACTCAATCCCATTTTCTAAATATTAATGATAGAATTCAGAATATAGCAACAACAACAACAACAACATACCCAGTGAATCCCACAAGTGGGGTCTGGGGAGGGTAGATTGTACGCAGACCTTACCGCTACCTCAAAGAAGTAGAGAGGCTGTTTCCTAAAACCCTCAGCTCAAAACCCATATGATAGAATTCAGAATATAGCAAACACCATATTTTAATGAAAGAATCTTTCATCATATTAATCAACTTGAAAGAGCATGCTGCCATCCCATGAGTGACTGTTTTCTACGTAGTGCTATTAGGAGCTGGAGCTACTTCAAAGCTAACATACAAGTCCTTTGATACATCAATATCTTCAAATGATCACTGAAGTCTACCATCCCAGACATATTCGTGAAAAAGGAAATGTGAACACTACTATAGTAACTCATGGCTAATATTGAATGTAATTTATTATGAAGATTAAACCTTCATTCAGTTTGATTAGAAGCAAATAAGGCTGAATAACTGCATCAGTGTAAACTAATTCTATAACTAAAAAGGCGAAATTTTACAGTTAACATAATGTAAGTTGTTACTCATTAATCTAGCCTTAGCTAAAGCAATAGTTCACATCAAAACAAAGCTTGAAATTAAGTTATTATTCTCTCATCAGCACATTAAGTAGAAAAAGTTTTGGACCAAAAACTGCAATTAAAAGGAAGGTAAGATTGAGACAACCAAGATTTCTCATGACAAAGTACAAATACAGACAGCAGGTGCATACTAGGACACATGAAATCTGGACCAGACTCAGCATATGTCTACATAAATTAGCACAGAAATGTAGAAGTCTTCTACAATCGCCAGATAATAGCTATTCAATACTAGTAGTACTATCTACCCATAAAACAGGTTATATCCCATTTCTTTTCCATAATTTCAGCTCAACCAAAATAGGAAAATTCAAATCAAAACAAAAGAAAAGCTAAAGAATTTATACCTGATAACCACATTTGCAAGGCTTAAACTGCTGATCTGTCCAGTCCATCTCTTCAGCACAAAGAGGACACCTTTTCTCTTCTTCATTACTCATCATTGCCCTGCAATCAATTCCAAAAATTTATTTTAAATAAATTCAATTATTTTTACTACAATGCCATCTGAGCACATTAATACTCTCACCTACATTTCCCCCAACCTAGTACATTTATTAAACAACACAGAAGTACAAGACAAAAACAAATTCTTCAAAACCCTAAATCTACAGGTAAACACCAACATTTCCACAACAGATCAGAAAAATTGAAAAGAACATGTACCTATTCTGGAAATCAAAAAGCATAGATTCAATTGACAACAAATCCAGTAATACCATACACACACACACACACTCATTACCAAAAAAATCATATACAGATATATAATCATT
>JAABOM020000084.1:3700271-3715841 GCA_011800125.2 Solanum clarkiae | reverse complement strand
ATTTATGATTTTACAAAGGGCAATAGTGGAAAGTATAGTGTAAAGTTTGTCTTTGAATGTTTTTCTTAATATGTGTGTATTATCTTATAAATTCAGTTAATATGAGACAGAGGGAGTAATAAATTAAAGTGAGCGGGTTATAATGAGTCAAGATTCAATCAAACTCAAAAGTATAGTGTAAAGTTTGTCTTTGGATGTTTTTCTTAATACATATGCATTATTTTATAAATTTAGTTAATATGAGACAGGGGGGTAATAAATTAAAGTGAGCGGGTTATAATGAGTCAAGATTCAATCAAACTCAAAATGGATTGGGTCAAAATGAGTTATAGGGCAGGTCAAGATCCAATTTGATCCAAGTTTTACTTATTTTATTTGTTCTTTTTTAATATTTTAATATTTAATTAAATTATATTTTTTTTATTATGGCTATATACAACATATCAAATTTTTAAAAAAAAATTTCATAAAAATATTTTAACAAGATTTCTCTCGAGTCAATTTAGGTTGCATATCAATCCAATTCTAAATAGATTGAAATGGGTTTGGGCGGGTTAATACTTCAACGGGTTTGGGTGGGTTGAATGGATCAGGCTTAATTTTGCCATCCATAAGTCATTCTATTTATCTGATTTTTATTTCTACTATAAATTTAAAAAAAGGATATTTTTTCTATTTATCCTTAATTTAATTAATGTTTTTGAAAAATATGGTAAGTAAATATATTTGAGACCTATCATTAATAGAAGAAAAATAATAAACTTACTATAACAATTATTATTTTCTTAATAAGTGTGTCAAGTCACATTCAATTTAGTTATTGTCTTTAAAAAATATGGTGAGTAAATATATTTGGGATGTTTCTATTAATAGAAGTGAAATGATGAACTTACTGTATTAATCATATTTTTCTAAATAGGTATGTCAAGTGAAAATTTGGAAAGTAAATCCAAAAGGATGGGAGAATTATCTGAATTTGACAGAATAATCTAGTTTGACTTAATATTAAATTTAAAAAAAATAAAGAAAATTTTTAAATTTTGTGATATAAATTAATTATATCAAATATAATAAAATGGTCTTTAATCTAGTGGATTTATACATATCACGTGAAAAGCAGAAATTAAAGTATTACCAAGCAAATAATAGGATATATTATTTTTTAAAACAGACCAGAAAAAGTAGGTCATTCTTTTTTAAACAAGGAACATTGTATTCTCTCTTGTTTTAATTTGCTTGTCACATTTTGATTTTAATATAGAGTTTAAGACAACAATAATATATTTAATGAATTTTACAAGTAATATTTGAAAAAATTTGAGCGTACATAGATCATATCTTTATCTACTAAAGGTAAAGAAGTTGTTTTCCAAGGACCCTTAACTTGGGTAATAAAATTTGAGAAAATAAAGAATATTTTTGAATTTTTGTGATTTTCAATAAAGATATATCAAAGGTACTAAAATATTATTTCATTCGTGACCTTAAACATGTCATTTCGAAAGTTGAAATTAAAAAGTTATCTAAAAAGTAAAGAAATATTTTTTTAAATAAATTAAAAATAAAAATAAAAATAAATAAATTAAAATACAAAAAATAGTTCACAGATGAAGAGATTTTGAATTTGAGATCTAAATATGATGTTGATATGACCAACTTTAAACGTGAAAAAAGGACAAAAATGGACAATAAGTTAAAGCTCTTTCAATATTTGAATCCTAATTCAAGTGTTATAGTAATTAAGAGTTGACATATAAAAAAATTGAATTTGAAATCTGAATATGATGCTAAATTATTCATTCTAAGAATTTAAAAAAGTGAAAAAGTAAAATTACACAATAAATTAAAGCTCTTCTATATTTGAATTAGAATTTGAATGTTACAATAATATATAGAAAAGTTTTGAGTTTGAGATTTGTGTACAAATATCATATTTATTAAGGAGTGTATTAACGTCCAGTATAAGTGTTTATGATGTGAATTTTGATTTAATCGAGTTTGATGTGAATACTAAATATCAAATATCAATCGTGAATTAATAATTTATTTTTGAATTCAAGATTGACTGCGAAGTCGTAATTATTAAGAAGCGTATCAGCATTTAATATGAATAAAACTTGACTTGATTTTGAATATAATCAAGTTTTAATAATATTGAGTGAGATTTTTTTTTTAAAAAAAAAAATTTACTCCTTTTGTTTCAATTAAGTGTCTTAGTTTGACTATATGCAAAATCGAAAAACTTTTCAATTTCATAGTCTTAGCTCAATGATTAGTCCTTTAAATTTTATGGTCTTAAAGTTTTCATTACAACAACGATATTATGTCAAATATATTCAACAAGTGGATTAACATAGGATAATGTGTACCTAGTATAATCTTATGCTCTTAAACATGTAAATTTTTGAAAATTGAAAATTTTATTAAATATAAAAAGAATTTTTTTTGATAATTACGATATTAACTAATTTTTATCATCTTAATTAGTTTCACAAAATATTTGTTACCTTCCATCAGTAGCAGATATCAAATAATTCTATCAATAAATAGTATTATTTTTTAGGAGAATCCAAATTGTCAAATCTATTATTGTGCTTTAAATTGTTTGTACTAATATATTTTCTAATAAAAGAAATTAGTTAAACAAAAGTTCTTGGATTAAGAAAGAGAATGTTGAGAAACCTTATCACAAATAGAGACTTGATATTTAAATAGAGAATGATGGATAGATAACTTTGTTATCCACTACTAAATTTTGAATTGTGTGTCATTAGTCCTTAAACAATGATTATCCAAAGAAAATATTGAATTTTCATAATTCTATCATAGAATGTTGCTTGTCTTATTCAATCAATTATCAAATCATTTAATAGTCACCACTTTAATCTTGATTTTGATTTTTTTTTTTGGCGATCTCTTATTTAATATATGATATTCATATTGAAATTCGATGAATTTGAATTTTGCACATTGCAAAATTCATTTTTGTAAATGATGTTTGTTGAGACACAAAGTCCCACATTGGTGGTTAATGGGATGTGTGGTCTTCTTATAAGGCTTATGCAATCCTCCTCCTTTGAGCTAACTTTTGGGGTGCGAGTTAGGCCTAAGACCTACTTCAACATGGTATCAGAGCAGGGCCCCCGAAAAAAATTGTATCAGATGGGTGGTCTCCTTATAATGCTTAGGCAATCCTCCTCCCTTTGAGCTAGTTTTTGGGGTGTGAGTTAGGTCTATCTTCGATCAAGAATGAAGAAATCTCAATCGTCCACCACAAATCTTCGATCAAGAATGAAGAAATCTCAATCGTCCACCACAAATTTATATTGATTTTCTGATTGATAGTTAGGTATTTAATCATTTAGTTCAATAATTGAGAATGAAAGAAACCCTCTCCTAGGAGATGTGCTTCTCATTCTCAATTATTATTTTTTTTTAAAAAATAAAGTATTTATTCATTAATCATACTAGAAAGTCATTACATAAAGAGACAAATCTAGCCAATATAGTGTCATTTTGTCCCTTTTCAAAAACAGAAATAACAAAAGCGGGAGGATTATGATACAATATTAAGCTTCAAAAACTTCAAACTCAAATCCGTTTTATGTTAATTGATCTGTTACTTCATTAGCTTCTCTCTCTATATGTTTAATTAATGTCTTATTTTTTATATTACTTCGAAAACAGTCGCACTATGTTTCTAAACATAGGGGTCAGGCTGCGTACATTCGATTTCCCTTACCCCGCAATTGACGAGAGCCTTTGAGGCATTGGGGTAATGTTGTTGTTGTTGTTTTGATATTACTATTTTATTTATCCTAGTTTGTTAAAATTCTTTAAAAAATTCAATGAAATTTATGATTCTTGCAAAGGAAAATATATTGATCGAATATTGCAGATAAAAAGTTGATATTTAAATGAAAAGAATAAACAAATAATTTTTGTATGCACAATTTATAAATTTCAAATCGTGTGATTATTTCACAAAAATTTCTCTAAGACTTGATTGTAATTGATTTTGATGTTATAAAAAAATTAATTAAGTTATTGATTATTTGATTTAGCTGTAATTATTGATAATAATTAAACTGGTGGCTTTCATCTTATTTACTCTATTGCTTTTGTAAAATTAATGATTTTAAAATATTAAAGTAATTTTTTCTCTCCAATATATTAGATCATGAAACTCTAGTTTATGCATGCAATTTTAAGCATGATATTTTATTTTATATTATACTATTTTAGAACATTCTTTTTCACTCTTAAGTATTTTACTTATAATTTAAATTTTTATATTTTTTATTGAATGAGACAAAAATTCGAGTCTTCATCATTATTCTTTTTTTGAAGTCTAGAATATTACAATGCTAATGAATTTTGAAGTCTTACATGTGAAATTTCATACAAAACATTATAATTTTCTAGTAATTTTTGACACATGAAGATAGGTGAAAAAAAGAAAATAATAAATAACAAGAAATTATTAAAATTTAAATCAGAATATCATTGATTTGTTTTGAATTAGACGTAAAATAACGTGTTTGAGAGTTAAAACTAAAATTCAAAAACCTTGAGACCTGAAGTTTAGTGTACAACAAGGGATGAATTTAGCGGATAGCAAGAGGGTTCATCCAAGCGTCTCAACAAAAAAATTGTTATCAAGTATACAAAATATTTTAAACTTTTTATGAATATACATAGATTTTGAACCTCTTAAACTTTAATTAGATGTCTTAATGATTGAGAGAGTTCAAAATTATGTTTTATTTAATAATATTTAAAATGTATGCAGACCTTACCACTATCCCATAGAGTTAGAAAGGATTCCCCAATTAATAAGCCATAAAAGAAACACAAGATGATTTAAACCTTTGATTTAAAGTTTCACTTAGGGCTCGTTTGCTCAGGGAATAAGTTATCCCAAAATTAATTATTTCATAATTTTATCCTGACCAAACATGGGATAAGCTCATCCTGAGATTACTTATCCCTATTCCCTTGTACCATATACAAGCACTAAGTTAATGAACATCCAGCACAAGATGTCATTTAAGTTTAAAGGACAAACACTTCAAAAGGCAAAATCTACACACTTGAGTACAAACAACTCAAGGGGGGGAAACAAAAGCTTATCCAGTAACAACCAGCATATACAAATGAATCTCAGCATTCAATTCATGAAGCTGATAAATCCGTGGTCACCCTCCCAAGAGGTAGCAGCAGGAGAGCAAGGCCAAATGTGGAAGAAGAAAACCTCATAATCTAGCCTTCGTCATGCTGCAGTTGAACAATTCTCCCAAGACCCATACTTTGAGCTGAAGGTTCCGCCTCCACTTTGCTGTGCATATTCAGAAATTACAGCACGAGCACAAACATCCCAAGTACTGACTATCTCTTTTAAAGTCATCGGCTGTGAAAGACTTCGCAGAGATACACTAAACCTTGACTTGGCCTTCATGGATAGATCTTCATACTCTTTACTGCAGCAGAAAATAGTTGAAACCCAGTTTTAAAATGATTACTTAGCACTTAAAAGTGGAGACTATAAAACTGCATAAGGTGATTTTCAAAATTTAGTTCATAATCTTAATGCAGATCAAAAGGCACATGTACAAAATCTCTTACAGTTGACCATTACAGAATTCAATCATAAGACTTCTTCACAAATCAACAAGGTATAACGGGAAACAGCATACAATCGGGTCTATTAATGCTTCCTTGACTTCATATGTTACAACAGCTCTTACTGTTTAAAAAGAAAAAGATAACAAGGGATATAATTGCTCTTATCAATATGCAACGAGCAGAAGTCATGATAAAAGGCCCCTTTTGTCCTTCCCTTTCTCTGTTTTTTCTCATCACTCATTAATACTTAACTAAATCATGAAGACTGCCAGAAGTAACTCACCTGACTTCAACTGGAAACTTGTCCAACAAAACCGGAGAGCAGTTTGGATAATTAACTGGAACGAGCAATCTCAAAGGCTGAATTGGAGACTGCACAGAAGTAAAAGACCATTCAACCAATGAAACAAAAAAAAAGTAAAAGAGTTTATGACTGAAGTTCCTTTTTTCCCGATAAGGAATTGATGACAGAAGTTCAGTATATGAAGATCAAAATCTCACCATCTGCGCTGAAGCGTACAGTGCTTTTAAGTTTGGACTCAATGCAACGGCAGTGAAAGAACACTTAACAGTAGTGCCTTCACCACCCTCTGTTGCAGTAGCAAGAGCACTTGGATCAACACCTTCTTCACTAATTTCCACAACAGTGTCAATGAGTTGCTGATTGATTTTCTGTATCTCTTCAACCAGTGCATGATTAACCTACAATAGATTATTAATTACTGTTAAGGTAAAGCTGGAGAAACCAAAAGTCGACAGTAAAGCAATTTCCTTGTCAAAGATCAACACATCAACATTAATGCAGGATCAAGGAAAATCAGCATCTGAAAAAGATTACATTTTTGTGTTCGAACATTCTTACATCAAACATTGGATATCTGATCATTAAGAAAAATGGATGAAATGCAACCATGTGACAAATGAAATAACAAATATTAACTCATTTTCCCATTTATGCAAAGCTTTACGGAAAAAAAACACATTCCAGAATGTTGGTTCACATGCTGCCTAGAAGCAAAGCTGCTTTAATATTATCGAGTTTTATAAATTATAATACCTATTGCCCTATATCCAGCCAAAGCTTGGAATATTTTCAATCTGTGTTTCTGCTTTTTTCTGTTGAACAAATTTACTTGTTTGGAAATGCAATTACTCTATCAAATGATTAGGTGGGATTCAAGTGATTCACATTGTTTATAATAACACAAAAAGAGTATGTGAATCCAGGTATAAGGAAACCCAATATTAAAATGCAAGGACTAAGTGCTTTGTGCCAATCTAAATGCCAAAGAGCCTAGCAACAAAATGAAGTGCAAGTTGGGGATTTGAGTCGGAATAATTCATTTTTTGAAAAGGTTAACTTGTGTTTCATTTCAGAAAATTCATCAACCAAACAGATGATGAAAAACTTACAACCCACTCCAAGTGTGCATTACAAGTTCCCAATGAAATCTACTAAATCCACTATCTCCCTTATCAGGCTACCTTTGCACCAAAAATACAAAAGACTTATGCAATTCATTTTAATTCTCTGCATATTGGTATTCTCCCCTTCAAAGCATCTTGAGTTCCTTTCTTTCCAGAGAGTCCACCAGATGCAACCAGGAATTCTTTTCCATCGGTGGTCTTCTGTTTTCCTGCTCCCAATCCCTGTCCAGCTACTCATTAGTTCCTTTGTTGTGCCCGGTATCACCCATTTAACTCCCATTACAGCAAAAAACATGTTCCATAATACCATTGCTGCTTAGCAATGGAGGAACAAATGATCATTTGTTTCAGCTTCCTTTTCACACATTACACATCTAGAGATAAATCTGCCATCCTTTTTTCTGAAGAACTTCATGAGTAAGACAAGCCTTCCTACAAACCAACCAAGCAAAACAGGCAGCCTTTGGTGTACTCCGAGTCTTCCAGTTCAACTTCCAAGGCCATTTGTCTGTTAAAGGCTGCAAAGTGTTGAGTTTCCAGTAACATGACTTTGCTGTAAACACACCTTGTACATAGTTCACCACTAGAATATATTGTCCAGCAAACGTTTGGTGGACAATATGGAAGGATACGAACTAGGTGTTTTGAGAGCATAGAGAACAATATGCAACAGATTAAGCTCAATTGCATCTTGCTACTGAGTTTTTGGTGTAACCAGTTACTTTCTAATGATCCTATAACTATTATGGATGTTTTAGACTCATTATAGACATAGGATCATAGATGTAGGTAGTACTTTGTAAATATGGGGATGGGGTTCTACAACTCTTGTAAGATACTGATTCTGGTATATATATACAAAGTTACCACGTTCAATAAACTAAAAAATGCATTTAAAACTAAAACTGTCTAAATTTAGTTTCGGCTCATACTTGTCGAGGATTTACATTTATTTGTTTTCTTTAAATCTACATAGATAGAGATATATGAATCACTCCACTCCTCGTTCTTTTTTTTAAAAAAAATTACCAATTTACTGAATTGTAATGTTTCTAGTTCATTCTTGTGTGGAGCTGATAACTACTTGGTCTCTCTCGCAGTTCTATTAGGCACTAATGGGCTGAATGAGGCTCTTTTTCTAAAATGTGTCGAGAGTTAGTTAATCAGAGGCTCCCATTAATAATTTTGAATTAATAAGCAAAGTGTTTCTCTAGAGGGGGTTTAACGTTATGTGAATCTTGTTTGACTTTAACTTCCTCTATGAAATCTCTCTCAGCATCTTGCGTAGTTTAAGCTAACAGATATAAATGTACATTTAGTGGTCAACATTTATTTGATTCTACACAGTCATCCTATACTAGGTTCAGATTATTTAGATATACTCACAAGCTGCAAAAATACTAAAGAAGAACTCATGTCTCATTCACATAAAGTAATATTTAATTTCCCCTAATGAAAGAGCAGACACATGAAATGATAGTTAAAAACCACTTTGAGTTGAGCTGCAGTTTCCATGTAAGGTGAAACTTCAGGAAATATTTCACCGTATTGCATTTGGTCATTCTACTCACTCTCTAGTGGTCATGGCCAAAGATCAGTTTTTACTTTTTTAACTCCAACGTGCATCTGAATGGATCTCCTTTTTCTTTTAAGAACCAATATAGTCTACCACAGAGCTCTCATGTTTGGACGCACAGTTTTGTACTTTTGTCCTGTAAGTAGGCAGCAGAAGATTACCTCTAGTTTAGGTCTTTTGGCATTGGATGTTGCTGTTGACTCTAACTCAGGTGCTTCAGAACAATTCAACTGCCAAAAACTATCATTTAAGCTGTTGCTTGATGAAACAACGTTGGAAGTTGTATGTCGCTTCATTTTCTTTGTTCCTGTAGGTCCATCCTGCGTAAAGTAGTTTCTCGCTTGGAGACGACATTTCGTCATGGCAACCAAATCTTCGCCAACAGCTGCTCTTGATCCATTTCCTGGAGCAGATCCTGCTATTCTATCAGTCATACTGACAACTGAACCGATGTCACTAACTGACAAATTCAATGCTTTGTCAGACATGTTCTTAACCTGAATATAAGATATATGTCAAAATCAAACGAAAGATTTATTGGGATTACTGAAGATATAAATTAAGTAGAATGGTACAAAATACAGACCACTTTCATCAAGCGTTCCAATGGTTGTTCAACGCTTGACTTGCCAGGAATAGCAGCTGAGACAGCGGAATGTGTACCATCTAAAGGAGTAAACTCAGCAAGCAAAGGTGAGGCCGATATCCCAGGAGTACCAATTGCAAGGGATTGAGCAGGTGCAGAAGCAACAGTAACTTGCTGGTGCATTATGTTTCCAGCTGTGGTATGTGATCCAAGGCCAGCACAAACTTTTTCAGAATCCCCCGGCATTGGAGATGGAGCCAAGGGAGTTGAAGGAGATGGGACAACAAATGGTGAGTTTGCGGATTGGAGAGGAGTCCCAGTTTTTGTAAGAGACGCCAACATATTTTGCTGGTCAATTTGTGGAGAAGGATGTTGGGCAACCTGAGGAGATAGTGCTTGATGGAGTTGAGGTGAAGATATTCCTGACTTCAATTGGGGATGATGAGACCCAACACGCTGGCCAACTGACTGTTGTTGCTGTAACACTCCTGTTTTCATTCCCATTTGCTGCCTTATCTTTAGGTCATTAGCATCAGTCATCTGTTGAAGCTGTGACATCTGGTGGGTTGGCAATAGCGTGGCCTGCTGTTGCTTTGCTTGTTGCTGTTGCATTAACTGCTGTCTTTGAAAAAGTTGCTGCTGCATCTGTCGCTGGTGGTACTGCTGTCTTAATTGCTGGCTCTGCAACAGCTGCTGCTCGTGCTGCTTAGGAAGTGACTGTTGCAGGGTATTTGAATTTTGCTGTAGGGAACCTAGGTTTGCCTGTACGGGGTTTGTTCCACCACTTTGTGAGCTTAATGAGCTGATGTTAACTTGTTGAGGACTGTTAACAGGATTCTGTTGTAAAGAGCCAGTAGCAACCTGCTGCAGAGAGTTCAATGGATTACCCTGTCCCAAATCCACACTGGAACCGGGCTGTACTGTATTTATCATGTGTTGCTGAGAATTGGAAATTGTCGGTACGCTAGACAAGGAATTATGTTGCAAGTTGGTGAGATTATTCTGTGACATTGCTGACATGGAACCCTGTACGGGTTGCATTGATGGATTAGTTTGACCATCAAGAGATTGTGGTTGCTGAAGCGGCATGGAAGGCTGCCCCTGCAGTGGAGAAGAAGTAGGCTTGTTGCGCGGCCTATTGGAACTAAGAAAGAAACTTATGTGCTTCTCAACCGTAACCAGTTTCTCTTTGTGACTGGGTTGAATATCCTGCTTGTTAAGCCGCAAGAAAAGCACAATGCGTTCCAGCGTAACCTTGAACATCTTGAGCTTTTCAATTTGCTCATTTTGAGGACGCTGAGGAAGAGAATCATGCTTAAAATCAAGAAAGACAAATCAAATTAGTCACAGTCCTACTTCTACTCCTTTGCAAAGTTTTAAAAGTCATGCTTCAAGTACCTCCCTCCCACAGCAAATAAAAAGGGAATAGAACTTCGAAAGAACATAAGGGGAAAAATAACATAGTAGCCAGGTGTACAATTCAACAGAATGTTGACTTAAGTGCTCTTCCGATATAGATAAATCAAGCCCATGCCCAAAGAATCAGGGAGGCCTTTGGAAGGGAACATCAAAATGGCATCTACATCACAGTGTTCACCTAGATATGTGTACAATAACTCCTTTTATGGTGTCCTCCACATCTACTTCACACTCATACACCATGCTCCAACACAGACAAATGATGCAGATGCAACAACTTAACCACACTACAATATATTCCCAATATGATACAACTGTTTCTCAACATGGCAGGAAAGGAACCAAAGATGCAAAATGAGAATTTAGAGATTTGAGCTTTCTGCATCAGTTCTCTGTTAGATAATATTCTAGGATCACCTATGGGCATTCAATGACTTTGTATCAACAAGAAATGCCAGAGAATATGTGTAAGAAGGAGCTATAATAGGTGTGAGCAACATGCAAAGAGATAAGGGGAGTTTCCAATAACCATAGGTTTAAAAAATCAATCTGAACAGTACTTGTTTACTTAGTTATGGATAACCTAACCAATATAAAAAGCAGTCACCCTGGTGCATGCTGTATGCAAATGATGGTGTGTGGTCAAGTGACAAAACTTCCAAGGGAGTCAAACCATAATTTGGAACTATGACAAAGCAATGAGAGGGCAATGCCTGCAATGGTTTAGGATAAGTAGGAGAGAAATCTATGATTACAAGTACTGTCCCACAAGATGAATGATTTCTGAGAACTATTAACATCTCAAATTATATCAAAATCTAGCATCCAGCACCCTGCACCATACAGCTGGTAGAATTGCCTCAGAAATGATAATAATGGATTAAAATGTTGATGGCATACCTGTTGCACTTTAGAAGCAGTTTTATGGTATAGATCATTGAGCTCCGCTAAATACGACTCCTTCATACACTTTATCTGCATTAAAAATTTGCATCAATTCAATTGCGCAAATGTCAAGACTGCATCCACATGTGGATAGGTAATAATTAGACCAACAGTACAATGCAGTAGAGAACAAACTAGAGAATCTTCATAAAGAACCTTCCAGATAAAAAGGTTAAAAGTGAAGTAGAAGATGAAGACTAAAATTCATTAGAGAATACACTTTGCATGATTCAGCATGTGAATGAAAAAATAAACAACTGAACTTTGCTGCCTTTAGCTTCTTGGTACACATTTCGGCTCAGTGCTCACAACAAGGTTCTAGTGCCAAGATATGATAATAGACCAGCCCAACCAGGAGGAATTAGAATATACTTTTCTATAAGAGTTCGGGAGATGTAATATGGTTTAGTGTGGAATCATCAGAGTCTTTCTTTACACCTTTCTTATCATAAAGCAAAACGAGGGTAAACAATGAACGGCAACAATGTCGTTAGCTTCACAAGTAAAAAGACATGTTGATGTTATACGTTTATTCTGACAAACTCAATATTCCAACTTACTCCTAGCTAGTAAACCAAGTCGGGTATTTAAGTAGAAAAGGCTAGAGGGGCAGACCCATTATCATCTGCATTTAGAAGCAGGAAACAATAAATTTCTCATGTTATCCAAAAAAACAAAAACAAAAAAGTAGACCAACTAATATAAATGAATGTGTCTTTTCACAAAGAGCAATATTTTCTAATAGCCATATATTCAAGTTTATACTTCTAGCATGAATAGGTTTACCCTTCAAACTAACAATACATTTTTTAGTTTCCATGGAATAATGCACCTGACCCGAACTTAAGGACATATTACCTCGTGAATTTTGATAATACAAAAAAACATTCAACTATTTATAATCACTTCATCAAGAAACAATTGTAAACCAATCAATTTATCAAATCTACTTCTTCTTAACTATGTCGATAGAAAGTCTAAGGAATTTCTAGTGCTATAATACTGGATTGAGAAGGGCTCAAATGAAGTGACGTAGACAACACGAATTCATATAACAGACCCTAACTCGATTGACAATGAGGCATAATAGATGTTGTAGTACTTCACTTCTCAATTGAAAATAAATCAATTTCTTACAAGTTATCTGTAATATGCTTAATCTCATGCTTCTATGAATTGGAACACCGTAAAAGTGCCTTGCCGGAATGGGTATGACCATGCACTTGCTGAATGCTTATTTTGGTAAACCTCCTCTATTACTCCATCAATCACAGGAAATATTTCACAGCATTCGCTACTTCTTATATTGTTGCAACCAGTCAATTAATCAAAATACAGTTCACTTGTCGATGACCAAAACAACAATTTCCAGTAATTTAGTATTCAACATCCTTTGCAGATAAAAACACCATTGAAAAAAAAAAATACCTTCTGGTAGACCTCCTCCTGCCAATCAGCTGCATTTGCATTTCCCGTCTGAGCTGTGGAATCTAAAGATGCTACAAATAAACCAAAAGTTAAGGATAGTACAAAAATATTGAAGGACTTGACTCCTTACAGCATTATGATTTTGTGCAAGGTTTGGGATATGAAAGGTGTTGGATACTTCAGATAATATTCATACTTTTTTTTGAGAAACTAATTCACAACACTTAGTTGTAACCCAAATGTCCTTGTGAAAGAAAGTTAAGTTTCTCAGTTTAGACCAGGATGATTGGGTATTTGGTAGTACACCAATACTCAATAAAATTTAAAAATATACTAAATTTCCATCTTTTAATTGAAAATCAAATGCATCTTTCAGATCTCATTCTTTTTGAGTTTCCATCACAGTATGGTTAAGCTGATCGAAACAGAAAGATCACTTGGTGACAAGCGACCACTCAAAGACTAGTCATTTTTATATTTGAAAACATGTAAATCAGTGATTGAAATAGTATAGAAGCCTAAACCTATCCACACAATATAAGGCAAAAACGGTGGAAATATCTAAGAATGACAAACTGCTAAAGAATGATTTTTGAGACCTAATTGAAAGCTTTAATTATGAAAATAACATACTTGATGACGCTTCTGCGGCTCTTTGTGATTGATATAGCTGCTTCTGCTGTTCCATTACATTCTGCTGTTGCAGCAACGGGGCTGACGGTTGAAGCCTCTGTTGCATCTCCCTTTGCAATTGATTTGTCTGTTGTTGCAAACCCAAAGGTGGCGGTAACTGTCCGGGTTGTGATTGAGTCTGAGACATCATTTGCTGTTGTGCTGGCTGCGACTGTGATTGTTGACCTTGACTTGGTAACAAGTTTGAATTATTCTGCAGCATTTGTTGTTGTACAGGAACTTTTGGTTGTTGCATCATATGGATAGGGTGCTGATTAGATGTCAAGCCAGAGTTGCCAGATTGTTGACTTCCAGACAGCTGCTGTTGCTGGACCCCAGCAATATTACCTTGAGAGCCCAACTGCTGCTGATGCATATTTTGAAAGTTGTTTTGCTGATTAAGTAACTGCTGCTGCTGCTGCAGACTGTTATAGTTGTTCTGTTGGCCCACTAGCCTCTGCTGCACATCAGGCATTGTGTTCTGCTGGCCCATCAATTGCTTCTGCTGGAGATTTGCAACATTTGTCTGTTGCGCAATCAGCTGCTGCTGCTGCTGCTGCTGCTGCTGCTGTTGTTGATGCTGTTGCGCTGGTAAAATTGGTTGCTGTAGCATTGGTGATTGCTGTTGATGAAGCATGGGAGGCTGCTGCTGTCTCATAACTGATTGTTGCCGTTGGTGAAGTGCAGATTGCGTTGACTGTTGATTCTGCTGAAGGTTAGACAAAGAAGTTGATTGTATCGAAGAAGGTTGCATCATTTGCTGAGAAGGTTGTGTCTGAGTAGGTGGGAGAAGGTTTTGTTGCTGCTGTGGTTGTTGTTGCTGCTGCTCCTGCGGCTGTTGCTGCATGTGAGATTGCATCAAGGACTGTGACGTGCTTCCCGGCTGAAATTTCTGCTTCATCATTTGATTCATTTGATGATGTTGCAGTTGCTGCTGGTAAATATACTGCTGTGTTGTCTGGGACTGCTGCTGTTGCTGTTGAGAAACAACCTGTTGTTGTCTTCCCTGCATCGGCCTCTGAGAATTAGCAACCATATTAGGAGGCATGCCTTGCCCAATGGCATTGCCTACAGAGTTTTGACCGACATTTGGCATGTTTTGCATGGTCTGCAAATTTGAATTCTGGGCTACAACATTTGGCAAGGTACCCTGCGTCAAATTACTCACAGGAGGAAGTGTGGGTGCCAAGCTAGCAGAATTTTGCAGCCCAGTTGATGCCATGGTTTTCTGAATGTTTTGCTGCAACAGTGGTTGCCGTGTTTGAGTTTGATTGGCAACCATAGGTACAGGAAGTTGCTGTGCTTGACTGTTAACTTGGGATTGCATGCTGTGGGATCCTACAGAAATGAATAAAAAAGAAACCAGTCAAGATGTTTTCAAATAACTAACACAAATAATAACATTAGAAGAAAACACAAACAAGCACCAAAAGTAAACACGTATTTTGTAGTTTAAGATACAAGAAACAGAAGTCATTGCTTTGTGAAAACTGATTAGAAAATACAAAAGAGAACTTTCACTAAGTTACTTATAAGACAAATAAACAACAGTATGTAGTACTGTAAATGATAAGCTTTTCTTCTGTCCCTTATTTAGGACAGCTAATAGAGGAGAAAAGTCAAAATGTAGAGAAAGAGCAGGGCTAGGATTCTGACCTAGAGCACAAACAATGCTTATTAAGGGTAGTCACCTAAATTATTATAGATCACTCAAAGATTAGCACAATGGTTGAAGCATCTAAAATTTCATGTACTCTCAGTAGCTACACAGAGCAAACTTTTCAACAGCAGAGTGAAGTCAATAGGTTTACAAAAAAGTCCTGTCAGACGAGATTTGCCTATTGGAAATGCAGCACATGAGATTTCATTGTTCACCTTGACCAAGGGCATT